>JASERS010000004.1:20600000-21157069 GCA_036711965.1 Onthophagus sagittarius
TAATTTTAGGTAATAGAAACTGGTGAGTTAAACAACTTTTGTAAAAAAACATTTTGTTCTCCCTTAAACGGTTTAGTGACTATTCTCCGCCGGGAGACTAATAACTCACCCGGTATATAGAAGACTCTAAAACTTGAAATCAACGCCAGATCTGGTTTGTTATTAACATTCTTTGCGAAACCGAGAATCTATCCAGATCGGATTATCGATTATTGTTATGCATATTCTCGGTTTCGCAAAGGATGTTAGTAAATAGACAGAGTTTTGCGTTGGTTTCAAACTGGTATATGGGCCAACATAGGCAAAAACGAATCGACCACTATGAATTAGCCACAACTTCAAAGCTGACTTTCTTACGAATCACGCATTCGATTTTGGTGATTCTTTCTTTGTTCGAAACGTTGATTCTTCATCATTAATCCTGCGATATAAATTTTCATTCAGATTTTAATTTGATCACATACGGGGTGTAAGAATAAGAAGAACTTTTTTTTCTCGAAATTTATAACATTCTGTTGGGTGTAGCTGCTACAGCAGAGGGTGTTAACTGGAATCAAACGGTAGTCCAATGTTTTCTGAACACTTTCTTTTTTATTCAGTCTATTATCTCTGTTACTAACGAAGATGCAATGTTTTAAAGCGAACGCTTGTGAAAATAAGACAAAAAAAGCATAAAAATTTTAAGGTGACGACTGATATTGCGTGTATTGTTGCTTTAATTGAGGATGACAAAAGTCCACAATAAGACTTTTTTGGCTATATCTTAAAAACAAAAGACGATAGAGGTTGGTTTGGGTTGGGTTGGGCCTTTGGCAGCCTTCCTGCAGGCAGGGTTGTTCCTTTGGCAGCCTTCCTGCTGACATGCATCATTTGAAGAAGACGTCGAGCTTCTGCAGTTTTCTTTCTATGGTTAATATATTAGTTGTCACTCATCTTGTTTTCACAGGCGACAGCTTAAAAATACTACATCTTCATGAATAACAGAGATAATAAAGTGAATAAAAGAAGAAAATAAAATGCTCAGAGAAGATTGGACAACCGGTTTGATTGCAGGTAATACCCACCGCTGTAGCATCTGCACCTCACAGGGTGTTACAAATTTCGAGAGAACGAAGTTCTAGAAAAAAACTTCTATGGCAGAATTATTACCAACCTTGCAATCAAAAAAAGAATCATCAGCATCGCATGCGCACTTTGCAAAAAAGGCAGCTTTGAAGTTGTCGCTAATTTATAGTGACTGGTTTATATGATGTCCCGAACAGAAGTACAGAAAATGGTATCATAAGATTCTTTGGTTTAATGATTAAGATTGGTTTAAGAAGTGTCTCGTTTGGCAGTTTTTGATGGTCAAAATTTTTCAAAACAATAATATTTTTTGCTATGTGTGAGAAATATCTCAACAGATTTTAACGAGATTCACGATGTGATTCACTGATAAATAAATTATCAATAGAAAGTATATTTTGATGAAACATTCATGTCTATCCGAAATAGTTCTGCATCATTAACGTTAAACAATTAGCAGAACTTTTTACAACCTGTGTCAACTTGGTACACATAACGTTCGAATAATTGACGAATACAAAGTCAGTGCTAATAGAATAAATTGTCTTCAAACATCCGAAAGAATTAGAAGAATCATAGCCAATAAAGATGAACATATTAAGACATGTGAAACCTTTTTTTAACGCAAATGGAAATAATCTCTGATTGTTTGGAAATGTTAAAGTCATAACTTTCGAATTGTCGACGAATAAATTAATTAGTAAGAGATTATAAAATATCCGAAGAAATCATAGCCAATAAATATGAACAAACATATGTATTGAGGAATATGAAGTGTGAAAAAGTTCTTTAATAAGTTAAGTTATTACTACACGTAAACACTTCTGTTTAGGTGTAGTGATTCGACAACTGAAGACGTATTTCTTTTTTGTTTCATTTTGTATTTATAATACGCACTTATTACCCAATAATATTATATCAAATATTATGAATAATTTTTTATGAGTGTAAATATTTAGCTTAATTATATTTTCGAATGTTATTTGTACACAGTAGACAAAACAGGTGCTATTAAAAAAGTGTGTATTTAATGCAAAGCCTCATATATTTAATTCAGTTTTCATGTTGTACCATACAAAAAAAATTATGCTTTCACGTGAACAAACTTTGAGCTTTGAACTTTCTATTGCTTACGTGATATGACCACATAAACACAACTTTAATTCGTTGATATAAGATTTTTATCTTCACTTTTACGCGGTTTTTCATTCGTAGTGATACTGAAATGAACTATAAATACGTTCCTGGATTATGTTGCGAAGAGGAAAAAAAAATTATTACTGATTTTTCAAAGTTATATAAGCATAAATAATACACCGGATATGTTCAAATCACTAAATCACACGAATTTTATGCTCTAAATAAAAAAGTTAATTAATTATTCCTTTTTGTTTAAATTAAGTTTTTCCATACATTAGGATTCCACTAAACTTCGAACTAGAAACATTTGGGTTTAACCGGACTAAGAGACGTGCAGGATAAACCCAAATAATTTTAGTTTAATAATTTTAGCTTCTTCAGACGGACGGCTAAACTTGAATCTTTCTAGTACTAAGTGTAGTGTTAGTGCTAGTTTTATTTAATTTTTGTTTAGCTCTAGATAGCTTTAAATTTTCCTAGAATTAAAGGTACAACTAATACTACGATTATAACCCAGCTTCAGAAGTAACTCTAGAACTAGAAAGATTAGGGTTTAGCCGTGCATCTCTTGAGACTGCTAAACCCTAATGTTTCTAGTTCTAGTATTAGTTCAATTCCATCTTATCATACATATGGCTAAATACTAGACCTAGAACTAGAAAGAGTCAAGTTTAATCGTCTTCAGACTTAATTTTATGATTTCAATGGTTACATATCATGAATTGGACTTGAAAAATTTGCAATTTAGAAAAAGTATAAAATGCGTGTGATTTGAACATATCCAACGCATTATTTAGGTTTAGATAACTTTAAATCTAAGATTAGTAATAAAATTGTTTTCCCTCTTTGTAACTCAATCCGGGGACATACTGTATATATATTCTACTTTACATAAAAGGAAGTGTTCTTAAGAAATGTGATGAAGATTAAACGTAAGTAGAAAGTACTTGCATCACGTACACCAAAAATAACCTACAAGAATTTTTAAAATTTTATTTTGTCTACAAATTATCTGCCTATAACGTGTATATATAGGTCAAAACTAAAAATATTCATACCCTGGGATATATTTTTAGAAGCAAATTCACGGTTGATTGTTATAATTTCTATTAACATTTTTGCCACCACCCCCACAAGGACATAACTTAGTATTTGTTAGTAAAATGATGAAAACCTCAAGAGATTAAACGAAGATTACAATTCAAAACATGTGCGTGTTGCTATAAAAATAACTCACGAAATCAATCAATCTCAGATGGAAGTAAATTTTCATACAACAAAGAATGCATAAATGAATAATAAATTCGATTAGATGATCTAAACCCACATTTCAAAGAAAATCAGACATATCGCAATAAATATCGCACATGTTGCGGTGAATTTTAATTGAAATTCAAATAAAGGTCGACTTATTTATCGAGCAGAGAAATTAATTTGTAAACATTTTTTCTTATGGAGACAAATTAAGAAACTATAAAAAGTAATTACAAGGCGTGCGCAACACGACAAGCAAATGTTGGCTAAATTGGCGTGTTATCAATCTTATAATTTACATAACCAGGTATAATTTTCTGTACGAACGCCTGTAATTAAAAAAAAAATTTGATATGTTTATGATACCACGTAGTACTTGGTACTGCAATGAATCCTATTGAACGATTAACTAATAATTCATTAAGTGTAATTACTTTTAACTCTCAATTAAACAAAACAATTTAGAATATTTTAAAACCACGACAAAATCGAGACTCAAACTAGATAATAATAACCTTAACACTAAATAGTTAAAATACGCATAAAAAAATGTTTAACATTATAAAAATTAAACAAAATAACTAAGCTTAAACCAGTAAGTTTTATTTAATTTAATATAATATTTTAAATCATTTATAAAAGGCTATCAAAAATATATCGATCGATTCTTTGGAATGTTAAAAGAAAGTGGTTAGCCTTGTCCTTCCTTCGCCGCCACCACAATACAAGAAGTGAAGGTAGCACAACAAACTTGGCCAGAATAAAACAAAAATTCAGATTAAAAAACAGAAATTACGAAACTTACAACATCCATCGTTCGGATAATTCAAAATACACAAAAGAATGAAACCACCAGTGTAAATGCTGAAAACAGACTGTCACTGGACGCACCTCTATTTACGTATTTAGAAGAGTAACACACCGACAATACACCAACAACTCCAATTCCGACCAATTAACCACACGACATGTACCGGGATTAACAATTATTAACAAACCTTAACGATCGCAAAAATAAACGCGCAACGGTTTATAAACAACAAACGTTTTGAAATGTCCCCACACACTCTTTATTATTACCTTTACTTCTTTTTATCGCTTCAATATAAACCGGTTGTACAACGAACCGATAGCGGCGCGTAATTTTCGTTGAATGATTTTAAATTTAAAAATTGCTTTGGTTTTATTTATACGAAGGATTATATCATCAAGACGAATTGGTTCGGGTTAACGAAACGTATCATTACAATAAAAACGAAATTATATTAAATGAAAAATAATTAATAAGGATGTGGTTATGATAAAAATAAAGTGGAGAAATAAATAAGGGGGAAGTGATTATGTTCCTATCTCTAGTTTACACCGACAAAATTAACTTGCAACCACACACATTCTCTAATGAAGCTATTGCTACTAATAACAAAGAGAGCGTCTTTGCGTCATGTTGAGTAGACAGAGAGAGAGAAAGAGGGGGAAGGGGGAAATCTAACTTAAGACATTAAGGCACGCTGCATTATGAGTTTCTAAAGCAATCAAAATGAATTCGGGTAATGACGCGTCGGTTATAGAGCAAAAATATAAAAAAATATTTGTAATGAAGAATATACAGAGTGTCTAAGAATTGTAAAGAGTTTGATTATTTTAAAAATTCAAAATTGATACGTTATTGATTAGGATTTTCTTTGGATTACATAATCAGTATCATGTTGTTATATAACGTTTTTGGTGTTAAAATAAAAATTAGAGATGCTCCAGAAAAATATTTTTTAATAAAGAAAAGTTTGTGGTTTTACGAAATGAGGTAATATAGTGTGTCATAGAAAAATGTGGTGATATATCTGTTGATCATACTGCTCAATTATTTAAGTGTTTGGAACAATATTTGCTCTTTCCTTGAATTTATTATTAATATTATTATTATTTATTATATTAATATTATTATTATTTATTATATTAATATTATTATTATTTATTATATTAATATTATTTATTATTATATAGTTAATCATATTATTATATGATTAACGCTGATCTTTACTACTTTATAGTTATCAAGAATGTCACAACTATAATAAAATTGGTTTTTGATCAGATTTTGGCGATTGATCAGTTATATTAATAAATAGTACAGTGTGAGATATAATGATAAGACACCCTTAAATTTTATTGAGCCTGGCTAAATGGTGAATGGAAATAAAAAAAAGATCTATGCCATTTTTATTTGCATCTTGGATATAGGTAACGATTATAATAATTCCGTGTCTGAGGAAGTTCCTTTCTTAAGAAGTAGAATTAAGTTTATATGCTTTCTTCAATTCTTTGGAGTTTATACATCCTGCAGTAAACTGTTATACAGGTTTTCCCGCATAAGAACCGACACAGAGCAGTGGCATGTAGACCAACCTAAAATAAGATGATTTAACGCAACTTGCCTTATACCAACTTGCGCCCCTGAGAAGTTACAGGCCTTCAAAGTTGAATCTTAAATTTCGAAAAAAATTAACATCTCAGTAATGGATTAAATTCGAAAAATCAAATCAATTAAAGCATTTCAAGGGATTGGTTAGGGATGATGGTAGCCTAAAATTTGAAAGATTTTTCTAATCCGTAAAACTTTTTTACTCTTGTTACTTGCTAAAAAACCTAGTCATTTTCATAAAAAACCCGAATAACTAAAGACGCGTATTTTATCAATTGTAATTAAAACCATGGGAAAGTTGGTAGTTGGCTAATTGGAGAAGTAGGAAAGAATTATTGGATTTTAGTAATTTTTTACTGTTTGTTTTGAAGATATTAGGAAGTTTTTATTCAGCGAATAAGATATGTTATTTAAGTTTATTAAGAGTATCGCTTGTGATTGTTTGCACAGATTTAAAGCAATTTATGGGAAATTTAATTTTAAAATTTTCTTTTATAACATTACTTAAAAAAACTAGTTTTAAACAGTTTTTATAAATAAATAAAAAAGATACAACACGTAAAACTGATAAAAATAATAAATAACATGGTAGAAAAAATAATTTAATAGAAAATCAAACAATTTAAACACGGATCAAAAAACGATTTGGTAACAATAATTTATAAGTATTGTTCAAAATGCCCACCATTTTCCTCAAATTAGTAAAATACGTATCTTTAGTTTTTCGGGTTTTCTGTGAAAACGACTAGGTTTTTTAAAAAATAATAAGAGTAAAAAAGTTTTAAAATTAAATTAAATTAATGTAATAAGAATTTTTTAATTTTTTTAATAGATTAAAAATGTTTTTCAAATCTTAGGGTACCATCATCCCTAACTAACCCCTTCAAATGCTTTAAATGATCCCTACTTTCTACCGATTAATGCCCTTGGTACACTCATAACGTATACCAAATTTTTAATTTATTACTGAGATATTAATTTTTTTCGAAATTTCAGACTCAACTGAAGGCCTGTTACTTCTCAGGGATACAACTTAGTATAAGGCAAGTTGCGTTAAATCATCTTATTTTAGGTTGGTCTACATGCCCCTGCTCTGTGTCGGTTCTTGTGCAGGACACACTGTATATTTCTTTGACATAATATTGGTATTAAATTATTTAATAATGATAGCTGGTTAACTTTGGTAAAATATAGCGTAACTCAAAATTCCTGTAAAATTTTGTTTCTATTTGCCAATAGAACCATTATACATCTTTTTTTATTGGCTTACTCCATAGTTTAGCAAAATTAAAAGCTTCTATAATTGTTTAATTTTCAAACAATGCTTTAATTTTTCAAAAAAAAATAAAAATTTGAAGTTTGATGACGTTACGTTGCTTTCCACGTGATTGGCGTAAAATAAAAATCAATAAAGATGTACGTTTGTGTTGGTTTATGTCTTCTTAATTTTACGCGAAAACCTCGTAAACGTCACCAAAGTTTTAATACAGGGGGTTTTGAATTTTAATGTTGATTATAAAAAAATTAAACAATTTTAGAATCTGAAAATGTTACCATCTTTTTATTTTTACATTATTTATCGATTTTTTTGAAAAACCTCTTTCTTTTCGAATAATGGCCCTATAGAAATGAATAGACAAGAAAAATACACCATTCATATTGCATCATGTATCATTCATACATAAAATGGTTAAATTTATTGTGTTACTTATCATATCGAACCCCGGCGTGAACAATGTCACAACTCAAAAAAAAACATTGTGAGGTTGTATCAGAAATTAATACTTATTAACACTTTGACTGCCACATTATTCATATACAGGGTGAATGAGACCACCCGTATCAGTATTTTTTTTAAAGAACAGTGAGTCGTAGAGAGTTGGGATAAAAATATTTATTATGAAAGTCGTACTAAAGAATCGAATGGTGATATTATTATTTCTCGAAAAAATCAGCATCACGAGTAGTTGTAACTCCAAAATTTTAAATGGCACCATAAGTCGAAAAACGTATTGTTGAAAAAAAAAAACGTTAAAAAAGAAGAAAGTTTTATAGGAAAAAATATTTTACTACTTTTAAGTAATATTCGATTAAAGTTATTACATTTGAAATTCGTCGTTAACAAGCAAAGTTGAAACGTCTGCTTTTAAAACCGAAAATGTTACACACGCGTTATAATGTCATTCTTTTTATTTGTTGTATTAATCTATCGTCAAATCATCCATTGTTTAAACTGATAATTTGTTGCCGGTTAGTGATATCTGTTTGTGGACAGTTATACACAGTTAAAAGTGAATTTCGGTAGAAAGTGAATTAACTTAATTATACCTTTTTCAAATTTAGAAGCTTTCGATATGTTAATGGTTTTGGAAGAATGCAAACAAAATTACAGAGTAGCTGAAAGGATGTATGCTGAAAGTTATCCTGAGCGTGCCCATCAATGTTTTTCGGAGATTGGCAGCACGTATTTATACCATAGGGCAGGTGTAATCAACGTACAATCGCGGAAATAGAATTACAAGACATGTACGTATTGACCGGGAACCTGATATTCTTGCTGCAGTAATTGTTGATCCGCATATTTCAACAAGAGAACTTGCAAGAGATTCTAGAATCAGCCAATACTCCGTATGCAGAATTTTGAGGGATCGCAAATTCCATCCATATCACATGTATATGCAACAAGAATTAAGTGAAAATGATTTTCAAGGTCGCTTAGTTTTTTGTAATTGGTTACTAAATAAAGGTCCCCACTTCCCTAGGAGAGTTTTAAGGACAGACGAAGCTAGTTTTAAAAGCACCGGAGAAGTCAATATTCACAATGCGCATTACGGGTCACAAACAAATACTCATTGACTATAAACCATTAACAATCAACACTTTTGGAGTGTTAATTCGTGATATGGTATCTATGATAGCCCCTTATTTTTTTCGAAAGAACTCTGAATGGAATACTACATGCCGAGTTTTTAAGTAACGACTTGATCGACTTACTGGAAAATGTCCCTCTTTTAATGAGAGCAAGAATGTGGTTTTAGCAAGATGGCTGCCCAACTCATTTTTCCTTAGTTGCCAGAAATACTATAAATCAACTATTTCCTAATAGATGGTTTGGCTGAGGAAGTACAGTGGTGTGGTCGCCAAGATCTCCAGATTTTACGCCTCTAGATTTTTTCCTTTGGGGTCGGATCAAGGATATTATTTATAAAGAAAACCAACAACGAGAGATGATATGAAGCTGAGAATTCGGAATGCTTGCCTATCCTAGAGTAATGAAGAAATGTAACTGGAAGAGCTCAACTGTGTATAGAAGTAAGCGGAAGACATTTTGAACACTTTATAAAGCAACTAGACTTTAAAAGCACACTTTGCGATTTTGTTTATCAACAACGAATTGCAAATGTAATAACTTTAATCGAATATTACTTAAAAGGGGTGGTAATAGTAAAATAATATTTCCTATAAAACTTTCTTCTTTTTTAACGATCTTTTCAACAATACGTTTTTCGACTTATGGTACCATTTAAAATTTTGGAGATCTGGGCATTGTTGACGAAACTACTCGTGATGTTGACTTTGTCGAGAAATAATAACATCACCATTCGATTATTTAGTATGACTTTTATAATAAATATTATTATCCTAATTCTCTACGACTCACCGTATGTATCACAATGAAAACCTAAAATAAATTAATATACAAAAAAAGAAAGGAAAAATGTTGATAATTGTTGAAAACAAGCACATATAAATAGGTTAGCATAATAATTTCCGGTTGACCCTGGAGGAAATATCCCTGATAAGAGCTTGGCAGTCAATGTGTTAAATTAACTTTTTAAATTTAGGAATTTAATTAACTTAATTTGATTAATTTAATTAATTGATTAATATAATGTAATCAATTGAAGTAAATTGAATTCAAATTTGTTATTTCTGAAATACTGCATTTTTGAACTGTGTCACTGTTCTTCCTGGGATGCGTATGGTAAACTTCATATCTATTATTATCGGATTCAAAAGATTTTACCCCTCACTTTGAAGGCAAATAACAAAAAAACTACTCTATAGAAGAAATTGGGACTAGCTTTGTTTGACGCGTAATTTAATTCTTTATAACGTGTGGTAATTTCACCCACCTGTATAATAATTATCACAGGTATAATGAAAAAATGTACCCGATTTAGGTCGGTCTACGAACAAGCTCGACTTTGCGATTTTTTTTCTCAAAAACTATTTGGCGAAAAAAATTCAAATTTGAACTAGTAGTAACCTGATGTGTTCTTAATGAGGGGTACATTTTATTTTATCAATATTTTATATAGTATCGCGAAAAATCGCGATTAAATAGGTTACGGTTATTTCATAATCAACAAATATGTCAAATATTTTCCGTTTTCGGATCCTGTTATTAGTTGTTCGAAATTATGTTTATCTAATTATTATTGTTTCCCGTATTGCTTATTTCTGTTTCTCTTTAATTTATAATTTCACTTAATCGCTCATAAAAAATAAGGGACACATAATTTTGAAAATCTAATAACGGAATCCGGTTACCGAAATTATTTAACATATTTTCGTTAAAACCGCGTTAATACCCGCCTGGTCGTTTTTGAAATAACCGCAACATATTTAACCGCGATTTTCTACGAAACTATATGATATATTGATAAAATAAAATATGCCCTTCGTTAAGAACACATCTAGTTACCACTAGTTCAAATTTGAATTTTTTCGCCAAACAGTTTTTGAGAAAAAAAATCGTAAAGTCGAGTTTCTTCTCAGATCGACCAAAATCGGGTACATTTTTTCATTATACCTGCGATAATTACCACAGGAGTATGTGAAAAAAATGAAATTACCACACATTATAAAGAATTAAATTACGCGTCAAATAAAGCCAGTCCCAATTTTTTTCTATGAAGTAGATTCTTTGTTATTGGCCTTCAAAGTGAGGGGTAAAAATCTTTTGAATCTGATAATAGTTCTATCATTAAATTTAGCTGCTATATTCATTTGATCAGCGTAATTTCACATTGCAAATTAATTTGATTCTAATCAAAAGTTAATGAATTTTTAGGTAAACACACATTTTTGCAGCATTATTTAAAATAATGTCACCGTTTTAGGATTACAATTCTTAAATAAAATAAGGGAAACAACTTGGGTATTATTTTCAAAATACTCTCAACAACCGTAAACACTGTGTATACAAAAAAAGATTGTTTAAAAATCAAAAATAAATTTTTGCTTCTATAATCCAACATCAATAAAATAAAATTAATTATTCAACCATTACGATTGATTTTGCAGTTGAAAGAGAAAGTTTTTCATTTTGGGGGCTGAAAATAACTCAACATCTAGGAAGAGATTACTTCTCTAATTAATAAAGTCGAGGTACGAGAAGGTGATCAATTGTGTCTTGGTATTTGTGGTGTGCGTGCACGTTTTAATAACTGATGTTTAATAATTTTTTTGTTACGGGATTTTTATCAGTCAAAATTATGGCATTGCATTGCTCTTTAGAGGTTTTTTTTTGTTTTGTGGTTTTTTAAAATGGTTCACCTCGTCACTGCCATCGGCCGACATGGTCTGCGTCTTGATGATGCTGTAGATCTTAACATAAGGGGCCTTGATGAGCTGCACGCAACAACAACAACAGAATCATCTCCAATTTCATCTTTCACAAACGATGATGTTCGATAATTTTTTAAAACCCGGAATGATTATATTGATTATAATTTTTTTGGCTACGTGATTAATTTCGGTTTTTGATTCAAACTTACCTCCCAACTTTCCCTGGTTAAATCGGAAAGTTCACCATCTTGACTTCCGTGACGACTTCCGGTCTGTTGAGGTTCTTCAGTCCAAAGCTCCGTATCTAATTCGACTAACCCTCTCGCTTGTATCTTTAAATTATCAAAAAGAATTATAAAAATGGGTACCACTAAAGATAAAGTTTGTTTCAAACCTGTTCTTCTGATAACTCTCCGTATAGATGTGGAACCCAAACATTTAGGAACGTATAAACTTCATCTACTTTATTCTTTGGTACACTAAACCAATACTCCGGCCTCATCTTCTTTTTGCCATAACTCATTAATGGAGTATTTCTAGGAATTGGTTTATCTATTGGTTTCCCCATTCGTAGCCTTAGGTAAAGCGGAGGATCGTCGCAAGATCTTGCCGGTCTTGGAATTAACTCTAAAAAGGCTTATTTTAGTTTCATATTTAACGTAAACCCTTTTTACAACATCGTTTAAATTAAAAACACAAATGATTGAAATAGCCAATTCAAAAACGAGAAACTGATTACAAATTAATTTGATTACAATCAGGATCATCGTCATGCATCATCAGTTTGCGGCATTTATTACATGCAACCTACCGAGCGTATCAAGCCCAAAGTGCGGCGAGCGCACTGCAGCGAAATGTAACAAAAAAGAGATACAATAACAGTTACATGTGTGTGAATGAATAAATGGAGTGAATCTAGTGGCTCTATTCTGTTGAATCAAGTAATAAACTAGTCAATGTCCATAAATACGACAATCAGAACTGTGAAAATAGTAATTAAAGTGAGGCGACGTCCAAAAAAAAATGGTCGAAAGCAGATAACTGACAAAAAATATTAAAAAGTGTGTAACAATAAAATTGATTTTTTTAAATGTTTTAAGTACTTTTGAAAATTTTTATTAAAATAATTAAGAGGGAGATTTAGCTAATCAACACGCCCTGCTTTCTCCAAGTCTCAAAAGTTGCACCCCACATTCCCAATAATTTCCAACGATTACAAAAACAAACCTTTAATTCAAATAATCCTTCATTCTGAATACTTTTGATCATAAAAATATCTACAACTATATGCTAGATTTCATCTCTCTCAGAAAAAACGTTTATGCCAATAAAAACTATTCACCACTTACTGTCAAACGAAAGGAAGAGTTCTGGCATATCATCCACAGAAACCATTGACCGATAATCGAGCTTTGGAGGAGGAGCTTTTGATACTTTTGAGGAATCCGTCGATTGTTTCATAATTGTCCCAACAGACGATCGCCTAAAATCATAAATAATTATCATTTTTAAGCACAAAATTTTAAGTAGATTTACACAAAACCTAAATACAAGCAGGGTGATGTAAAACAAACAATGTGTTGTTGTGGTTGAAGTAGTAACAATTAATTACAGTGTTCTGTATAAGTGTAACAGCAAACGACACTCTCTAAAACACATCTACAACATACCCGACGGCACCAACAGTGGCCCCAACTGCGTTAACAGCACCGCCTACAGCATTAACTGCCCCGCCGACAGCGTTAACGGAGGCTCCGACGGCGTCACCAACAGCGCCAACGGTCGCGCCGACGGTAGCACCGACAGAGCTAATAATGTTAGTTGGAAAGAAGCTAGCGGAGCCATCCGGATCGACCGAACCGCCAGTGGCCGGTGTAAGAGGCGGGCCCCCGCTTCCGCCCGAATGGGGACCGCCGGAACCACCGCTCTCTTCCGACGGCGTCTTGCTCAAGAATAAACCCGTGCCGAAATCGACCAGGTTAATCGGCGAGCTTGCCAGGCAGCGTTAGTACATGAGATGAACGCCAAAAAAGAAACCCTTCCCAAATTGTTTAACTTACCTGGAGAACACCTTTGAGAATACCGAGGAATGGTGAACGTCAGCTGCTGAATGGGGGTGTGCTGAAGTTGGTTTTTCGTCCTCTTTTTCGTTGCTAAATGTGTCCATCCAAGAGAGTGGGTAGGATAACCGTTTTAACATCTATTTAGAGACAAAGATGAATATTATTATTCATGAATGATGTTTGATTTTAAAGTAATAATGTTCCAGATAATTGATATTAATCATTCATATACCGGGTGGTCAAATAAGCGTGCCAAGTGCCATATCTCGGAGACTACTCATTGTAGAACCTTGCGGTAAAAAAATGTATGACTAAAGTGGCTAAGAGAAAATGCTGGAAATTATTTTCGGGTTTCTAAGATGACCGCTATCTTGAATTTAAATATTTCGATTATCTCGGAATTCCAGAGTTTAGGTAAATTCTAGTTTTTTTTGTTATAGCATGTTCGCTCTATCTCTAAAAATAAAGTGGTGGGGGGTGTTTGAAAATGTTTGTAAACAAACACCAATCATTTCAAAATGGCTGAACTGATTTTACTAACAATAAGCTTGGTATCGTTGAAAGGAGCTTTTCTTGGACTATAAATCCTATCTTATTTGTGTTAAATATAATTTGAAATTTAGCCACCAGAGGGCATTTTCCGGCATTACAACAGTAATTGTGATTTTTCTTAGAAAAGTTAAATTAGTTGTTATAACTTTTTTATTACGAAAAAATAGCAGAATGAATCCTAAACAAACTGTTGAAAACCGCCACTCGATATTTTGTTTCTAACTTAAAACATCGATATAAGAAAATTTTATGAGAAAATTCGATGGATTACGATCCAGCTCTTACTTTTTTTCTTGATATTTTTGGAAAACATATTTTCTTCGATGGATGTCTGTTTTTAGAATTTACTGTTTCACTATTAATAAATATATACGAATATGAATGGCTATATTCTTTCAATTAGAAATGAAAATTAATTTAATTCATTAATAATTTCCCAACATGAGAGAAACTACCATAGATAGGCATAGGAATGTTTATATATAATCTATATAAAATTAAATTCCCTTTCTAATAGAGTTGTCTTTGGCTGGGTTGTGTTGTATAAGACATTCCACATAAAATTTTCGACATTCTAGCCATCGAATATGGAAAAACGATAATTCAATTCTTGACCACCTGTTACCAGCATATGAAGAGTAATCTTGCCAATGCAAAGCTTTTTTCAATGAACCTTAGATGAGATATGGACTTTTAAAAAACATGGTGAAATGTGTCACAAAACACTTAATACCAAAATAACTCGAAAACAAAAAACGCCAACAGCATTTATCAAAGTCAACATTTTTTTTACGAATAATTAGAAGGTGTAATAGAAGTTATAGAAAAAAGTAAAGAACTGATCGAAATCCGTGGAATTTTCTCATAAAATCTTCTTTCATCAATATTTTAGTTTAGGAACAAGATATCGAGGCATGGTTTTTACTAGTTTGTTTGGGATGGAAGTGTGCGCTGATCAGGCCAATGCCAAAAAGTGGGAAGCCAAGGTGTTGTCTAAGGTGGCTGAAAAAATTTTAACTTTTCAATTAAGAGAATTTATAACGAAAAATAATATTTTGCCAAACACGCAATCAGGATTTAGGTCTGGATATAGTTGCACAAGTACATTGCTTCATATTATTGATGATGTTGTTACCGAGCTGGATAAGAGCCCTCGCCCTTGTCGCATGTCGCATGCACATTGTCGCATGTTTGTATCGATACAGTCGCTAGCACCACACCGCGATTCAGTCGCGCTGAAAACGTGATTCTTTAACAGCAAAAAATTTGCCTCCGATCACTACAGTTGTAAGATGGATTACGTTGAGGCTACACAAGCATATTTTTCTATATTTGTTTTTTGAACAAATACAGAATAAAATATTTCATTAATTTCTTCCCATGCCTTTCTTTTTGGAACTTATTTGAAAATTCAGGAAGGCGCAAATCCCACATTACAGGTCGGTTTTGAATTGCTATAATAACTGGTTCTGTATCAAAAGACTCCATTCTACGTGACAGAAAATGTATAATGACGGACATCAAATTTGATGCGACTAACGTGCGTTTCATAAACACGCGACAGCCGCATCAAATTTGATGCGACTGACAAAAAATGCGTCGCTACAAAAAATCGCCGTGGGCGAGGGCCCTTAGAGGAATGCAACTGTATTATGTCTTATCGATTTTTCAAAAACCTTTGATACAATTATCCATGATTTAATGTTTTCCATTTTAAAATTTGTTGGGTTGGACGGGATGACGAGCTCGTTATTGCGTGATTACTTGAGAAATTGTGAACAAACAGTTGTAGTTAATGATGAGTACTCAGACGCACTTCATTTATCAATACTTACAAGGGGACCTTACAGGTTCGGCATCACCGATTTTGTTCATATTTGCAGGGATTGAAGATCAGTACTCGGACATCACTTTCCTCTATCAGAAGCAGTACGATGCAATGCTCAAAAAAACTCGAGAAAATCGACTTCAAAGTACTCAAAATATTTCGCAACAGTAGAAGTATGATATATTTTAATTTTCGTCTAATATGTCAATTAGGCCAAGGAACTATGAGTTCGGCTGTCAACACTGAGGTCACAGGTTCAATCGCCATTGTATTTAAGTTTTTTTTTAAATTTTAATTTTATTTATTTAACAAAAACAGGTAATATTGACAATAAAAGCTAAAATACTTAATAAAAGTATTAATTAAGAGCATTTATTGATACTCATCACGCTTAGATAAAAGAGGAAGAATAATAACAAAAAAAAATTATTAAAAAAAAGTAAAAAGGAGCAGGCTTAAACCTATACTTCAGTGTTGACAACCGAGCTCATAGTTCCCTAAGCTAATATGTAATAATAAGTATTGAACGAAAATTAAAAGTGATCGTATTTTTACTGTGGCGAAATATTTTTAGTACTTTGATGTCAATTTTCTTGAGTATTTCTGAGCATTGCATCATACTGCATCAGGAAAGTGATGTCCGAGTACTGATCTTCAATCCCTGCGAATATGAACAAAATCGGTGATGCCGAACCCGTAAGGTCCTTTTGTTAGTCCTCTTCTATATACAATATACACAAGTCAATTTGTTAAATATATAAAATATTGTAAATCTCATTTTTACGCTGATGACACCCAGCTATATTAATCGTTTTCTCCAATCGATGCACAATTGGCTTGTAGATACATGAATATTAATCTACAAAATATAGCCGATAGCACTAGACGTCACAATCTCCAGATCAATCCTGCTAAACAGAAGCCATTCTTTGTGCACCACAACAGCACAGACAAAACTTACTGGATCAGCTACATATTTCTATTGATAATACAAGCATCACTTTTAAAAAATCAATAAAAACCTTGGGGTTAATTATTGATAGTAGTCTTAAATTCAATGAATATGTTAATAAATGTACACAACGTGCATACGGCAATCTAAAATTAATTTATAGCAGAAGAAATTTCTTAAATAAGAAAACAAAGATTGCGGTATGTGAGTCACTTGTATTATTTAATTTTAATTATTGTGATGCTGTGTATTCAACGTTTATCCCTTATTTTTCAAAAAGAAAAATTCAGAAGGTGCAAAATTCTTGTTTGCGGTTGATTTTCGGAATTAGACGTCGGCAGCACGTTAATCATCGATTAATCGATTTAAATTGGCTAAATATGGCTAATTGTAGGGCGTTGCGTACCGCTTGTCTTTATTATAAAATTGTCACGTATCAGAGACCTTCATATTTGTACAATAAAATCAAATTCCGAACGGACGTGCATATATTAAATATAAGGTTTAAAGGTGCATTAACTCCTCCCATGCACAGCCTGGAACTCTATAAGAAATCATCTTCATATCAGATCACAAAAATATATAACGATATGCCGTTAAATATTGAATTAACTTCATGTTTTTCCACTTTTAAACGGGGATTCGTTTGGTATCCGTCTGGCTCGGGGTAGAGTGTTGGTCACCATGTTAGTATTATTGTATTTGTTATATGTTGGATATTATTTTATTCTTTGTGGATACAGGATGTGTGAGATCTCGTTGTGGATTAGATTTATTTATTAATCTATGGCTCTTGTGCAGAACTTGGAATGTATAATTTTAATTTTCATATAGTGTGATTGAAAATCGGTCATCCACCAAACTACAACAATTTTCCAAAAATTGTTAAGTGCTATGATTTTGTAATATTAGTTTGTATGTAATTTTGAAAAATGAACTCATTATTATTACTATATGGGGGGGTTCATCTTTACTACCATTAAATGTCTCCCTTCAAACCAAACAAATTTTATCACGCTTCTTTTAGTTTGATGTTTAGTTCTCGAGACATTCTGTTTTGTCAAGCTAAATGGGACACCTGTATAATAAACATACTTGCTATCTTTTTAAATAAAAGAATTTACAAATTATTAAAATTAAATTAAAAAAATGAAACAAAATACGTAAAAGTTTCAAAGCTGAAATCATATTTCAACTGAAAAGTCGATAAAAAGTATAATTTACTTCATAATTTAAAATTTTTTTATAATTGGAAATTTCGTTCTCTATAGTGTGTCAATTATCTGGAACATTTTACATTAAGAATGTATAATTATACCTTATTTTTTCTAGTTTCCAATTTTTCTGCTTCACTCTTTCCATCTAAACTCGAATTATTTGGATCAGTTGAATCCGAAGGGCAATCTATACTAAACGAAACAGACGAGGTTTTTTTTCTAGCAGGACTTTCCGTTTCACTCGTTGTAATATGCGTTGGGGCTATGGTGATTGGAGGAACCCAATCCTTTGATAAAACTATATCGGCATCACTATATATTTTTTTGGTAGGTACAGGTACAACAGCAGGCGGGGAAGGTAACGGTGCGGAGGTTTCCCTAATATCAATTCCCGAATCGTGACAGCTCGACTTGACCAACATCTCCTCATTTTCGGCTGGCTCTTCTTGTTGTAAAAGAGCTGGCGAAGGAACCGATAAATCTTCCGTATCAATTGAAGCTCTGTCTTTTGAAGGAATTGCCCAATGATGATCAAGTAAAGATTTTCGTCGCTCTTCAGCGGTTTTTACGTGCGATTCGGTGTCTTCTAAGTTGGTCGGTGTGACTAAGTCTCGTTCGAAAGCTTTTGGAAATGCGTCTCCTTCCCTCTCAGTGCAGGAACATACTGATTCAGCATCATCTCCTGTAACTAATAAAGTATAGAGGTGTTATTTTGATGTTATATCTTTGAAATTTAATTGGCAAGTTGCCATTTCTTCAATGTATTCAACAGGATGTTATAAACTTATTCGCTTTTAAACAAACATTGAAAACTTTACAGTAATTTATGAGTAATATGAATTAGATTAAAATGAAATAAATAACTTACTTAATTCGGGAAACGTTTCGTCCTTGACTAGCAATGAATCATTCTGTTCTTTTTCGGGTTTTGGGTAATATATTTCAGGTTTTTCTGTTCCGCTGTTGCTAACATGGCCTACTCTCATATGTGCAATATCGTTGTAAATAGCAGCATTAACCACGAATTCCATAGGGGCTATAACTCCATATGATTCAGGTCCATGTTCAATTACCAGGGGATCAGAAACGTTAGGATCGAACATAACAGCATTGGGAGTTACTAAAAGTACTCCACTCACAACACCCTGTCCATCAGTAATGTGTTTTACGTTGATTTTAAGGAATCTTTTATAAACAGCTGATTCCTCCTCGTTTTCTGTGGATCCGGAGGGACCGGACGGGGTGCGGATGCGCTCCGCATGCCCCGGTTTAGGACTGACTGGTCTCAGGTTGTCTAACAATTCCTTTTCTTCAGGTGGTAAATCATCGTGGGTATCTTCGATGGGTGTGCTACCGTCGGAGTCGTTTTCAGCAGTTTCCCGTAATGGCACGTATAGTTGTTGACCAGGAAAGATAAAACTGGTATGTAAACGATTCAATTTGGTTAATTCAGAGGGAGTCGTATCAAATCGAGCCGCTACGGACGTTAGAGTGTCTCGATCGGCCACCTAATGCAACGAAAAGCAACTTCATAGATTAAGTGCTAATTGATTATGTAAAAATAAACAAACCGTGTATGTTGTTGTGTTTTCCGGCGGTCCGGCTTTTCTACGCTCCGTTAAGCTGGTCGTGGAACCGTCTATTTCTGTAAAGAAAACACGAAAAAATTGGAATTTTGCCACCCAAGGTACAACGTAACCTCACTTTTTCCGTTCGGTAAGTAAACAAACACAAATTCCTGCGGTTCTGCTGTGAAAGTGTCACGGTTTGGGTTATCAAAATAATTTTCGATGAAATTCATCGTTGGGAAACCGCAAATACACGCATTATCTTTTATACAATTATAATTATTATCATACAGTTGGCAACTCTGCATATGACAGTAGTCGTTTCATTTCCTTTCGGTTAAATTTGCATAGCCAACTATGATTGGTTATCTGATGAAAAATATTTGTAAACTTTTATTGCATTTTCTTTTTAATTTGAATATCAGATAAAGTTTATTTAATAAAGATTCGTAATTAATATTAAATGACGTGTTTGTTATTTCAAAACTGATTGATATGTATGAGTTATAAGAGTCAAGGATACGTTAAACAATAACATTGGTGCAACATTGTTTAACAAATATTATTTATTGAATCATAACGTCATTAACTTATTTGAGGAAAATAATGTAGATCTTACCGTAAAATATGTCTTGACGTGATAAGAAACGTTGTTTGTAAATTGGCATAGAATGCAACGACGATTGGTAAAAATTGTTCACTAATTGGCAACAATTGACTTTTATCGTTTCAGATTGCCAGAGATAAACTTCCGACCAACCTTTATTGGATCAAGAGGAAATTTAATGGTTTAAATTAACCATGGACAATGCATAATATGTTTGTTATTTTTTATATCTAAAAATAAATTTTTGAATTAATTCAAAAACAACGCCATCTTTTGATAATTTTTTGTACATTCTGAAATAGACGAATAAAAGACTTTTCCTACATTTTTTTGAAATAATTACTTGAAATTAAACTTAATTTATTCGTTAATGCTTTATAAGTTTATATATTCTCTCATATAAATGAAAAAATTCAGAAAATAAATTTTTGGAAATTAATAAATCTTAAGAAACGCCATCTCTGGATCGATTAGAGTAATAAATGATAGGTAAATTGGGGTCGAGATTGTATAGGATCGTACAAAAGTTGAAAAAAATTGTATTCTTACCTAGATTTCTCTCTAAATGACCATCAACTTTAGCTCGCAGGGCTTCCAAGTCGAACGGTGCCGTTATGCCGTGATCCACGCTCCTGCTCTTACTCCTATAATAAAATTATTCATTAAAAATAAAATAATGAGAAAGATTAAAAAAATAAATCGAAAAAATAAATAATAAAAAAAATCGTACCTAAAAGGTATTTGGTCTGGGTTTCTAGTACTAACTTGGCCAACATCTTGCGACGCCCTCCGAGTCCTAATAAAAATCAACAAACAAACAAAAATAAAATCAAAAAAAAACCATGCAAAAATAAATAAAATTAATAACAAAGAAAAATATGAACCACAAATAATTTAATAAAAATAATTAAGTTCATTTGTAGTTAATATATACCGAAAAAGATAAAATATGGAATATTTAAAAACGTTCGAGTTTAAACGAAATTTCCCAAAAATCTTCTCAAACACAAACGAAATATTATTGAAACACATGTTCTCGATAAAAGCATTTTACTAAAACTCGTAACTACCTATTCAACAATTTTTTTTCAAAGCGAAGAAACACGTCGACATGAATCACAATTTGCGATAAATAAAGTGCGGATACTTAGCGGTGGCAACACTGTGTTTGGAACACTTGGTAACAGGACGTTGCACGGAATTCAAAGCGAAACAACACTTTGTAAATTACCAAACTGTGCAAGATGCGAAAATTATCGCGTTTGTAATTATGTCACGAGAACGGTAAGAGATCATTAATAACAACAACAATTATTGCGGAAGGTCACTCACGATTGCATTGATACAGAAAAACGGCACGGGGCGTATAAACAAACGTAAGAAATGTTGATCCTTTCCATTTTTATTACGAAACCACGTGGGAAACAATGAAATGGTATTTATAACATTTTATACACGCCCACGATAAGAAGTGTCGTACAAAATCGAAATGAAGTTTATTTGGATCGCGAGATTTGACCCTGACTTTTAATTCACTGTGTATAGATGGATTTCGTAATCTTTTTTCTTATTTAATAAATAAATCTACATTAGGTCAAACACCTTTCGGTATTTATACCATTTATACGGTGTCTCTTTTAGAATTATGACATAGACGGTGAACGGTCTCTATATTTCATTAATTATCAATTCATATCAGCATTCGTAAGTGTTGATTAGAATAATTGAATTAAAAACAAATTTTGAAAGGGATATAGAATTTGAATAACCAATTTCTAAAATTAAACTATTTATTTAATTATGTTTGTACTTTTTTATTAAGACGAATGTTATTTGCTTGTTATGGTTCAACCGGTTTCGGCACTGTTTAAGCCATCTTCAGGAAATCCATATTTCTAGTATTGTTGATCTTAGAATATTTAAAATCTATTTAAAATTTATTGTTTTATATTGGCGTGTTTATTATTTTTAGATGTCATAAATCACGTCAACAAATAAAACTCGCCAATATAAAACAACAAATTTTAAATAGATTTTAAATACTCTAATTGTAAGATCAACAATACTCGAAAGATTGATTTCCTGAAGATGGCCTAAACAGGACCGAAACCGGTTGAACCATAGCAAGCAAATAACATTCGTCTTAATAAAAAAGTAGAAAAATAATTAAATATTTTAATTTTTTCAAGACGAAAAAACATTCCTTTAACAATAACTTCTAAAATGCTAAAGCTAGGTGTCTTATCTTCAGGTGGTTAATATAACGTATTAAACTTAACCTCAAATTGGATCAATTCTATTTTTTTATTTAGATTGTGAGTTTAACTACAACTCTTTTCATACAAAAACAAAAAAATCGAATCTTTCTACTTCTAGGTCTAGTGTTAGTTCTAGTTTTACTTCATTTGAAATAAATCAGTTTGTAAAGTACCCTATTTCGGAAACTATTCATTGTTGAGGCCTTCGTTAAGAAAATTTCTTCAGAAGCACAATTAAACCCAACCCAATCCTGTATAATTGAATGGAAATAAAATTAGAACTAACACTAGACCTAGAACTAGATCATTCGAGTTTAGCCGTCTTGAGAGATGTACGGCAAACTTCGAATGCTTCCAGTTCTAGATCTAATGATATTAAACTAAAACTAACACTAGACCTAGAAGTGGAAAGGTTTGATGTAAACTTTTCTACTTCTAGGTCCAGTGTTAGTTCTAATTTTACTTCAATTGAGATATACAGGGTACCAAATCAGTTTGTAAAGTACTCTATTTCAGAAACTATTCATTATAGAGATCTTCAATAAAAAAGTCTCTTCAGATGCCCAAACCCAATCTAAACCTAATCCAACCCAACCTCTATACTTGAACTGAAGTAAAACTAGAATTGACACTAGATCTTGAATTAGAATCATTCGGATTTAGCCGTCTTGAGAGATGTACGGCTAAACATGAATGTTTCTAGTTCTAGATCTAGAGTTAGATCTAATTGTTAGAGTCCAGATTTTTATGGGATTGCATTTTTACATAAAACTTCATATTTAGCATTTTTATCGCATATAAATTTTGTTATCATATACCTCGATATAATCGCATATATTTACATATAAGAGCATGTTTCTATATTTATTCGTCCATATTTCAATCAAGGTCTACTGAGTACACCGAAATTAAAAGTTCGTAATTTGAAGCAGTGCCACAACGATTTCCGAATTTGTACTGAAATTATCAAAGAAAATGTTGTGAATTTAGTAAAATAGTACTGAATATCAGGAATTAAATAAAATCAAATACTTAATAATGATTGTTGACTTCTTATTAATGTTTTATTGTTTAAAAATATAAGTTATTGAAACACTAACATTAATAAGCAACACTTTTGCGGTACATTTTAAAATCGTCTGCGATTTTGATGATGCGACATTGCATTTTAATAATTTTTTTATTTAGTAGTTACATGGTACTACTGTAAGTAAGTACTTTGTAGCAATACGTAAATGGATTTTTGGATATTCATTTTGAAAATCGATGTACTAAATATAATTTATTAGTTCCTTGTTCAATTCATTAAATATTTCTGTGCACAACACTGCACAACAAGAAGAACTTCGCATTGAAGCAACAGTATTAGTGCATTTTATTGTTATAATAGGCACTTTTCTAGTTTTACTTTAATTAAGATATACAGGCCTGAGATAATATCTAAGCTTAAGATAATAGGCCTGATAAGCCTACGCTACGTAACAATAATCAGACGGGTCGTTTATCTTAACATAACAGATGCGATGACATCTTACTCTACACGATATCAGATCACTCTATATATACAAAAGGAGACAGCCTTGAGTGCTTTATTACTGGGAACATAGTCTTTACTGAAGTTGTTACAGGGTAACTTCAAAGGACATGTTAAAATTGCCAAACACTCAAATTTAAACAACTTCTTTAACATTAAGGCGGGTCTTATTCTAAGAGAATGCAACATCCACCAGTCGTATAGGATTATATTTAGAAGTAGGAATGACTGGACGAAGGATGCACATCAACTAAAAAGAGAACCCTTTGCTGGGTATACTGATGCTTCAAAAACAGTTGGATCCGGATTAGGCATGGGCATTAATGGACCAAACAACCACAAGAAACTGCCACTTAAATCGTTCCAAAAAGAACAAAAATATACATAAACATTTTCACAGACAGTCTGGCCACCCGGAAGGTAATCCTGTTCTTCACCTGTAACTCGGTACTCATCAAAGAATGTACAGGAACTTTAGCAAAGTCGCTAGGAACAGAGAAGGCAGACAGCTTCATTGGACCCAACCCGACCCGATGAAAAACAAGTAACAGTTGGGAAGCCTCAAAGGTAGCTTCACGTTGCAAAGAACTTCCAGGTCACAGACAAGCGAAAAGATGAAATATAGATGCTTCGCAAAACAAAAAAAGCAAAGGGTATCGGCCATGTCTTTTTGACCCTTGAAATACCATCTTTTTCACATTAGATAAGCCGAGGATGAAGCTTAAAACACAATTTACGGTAAACCTCTGTTAACAGCTACCGCCATAACGAAACAAAACCTTGGAGCAATTTTAAGGTTCATTAAGGACCTACAATTGCCTTAAACCTTTGAAGGGCTAAAGTTAAAATAGATCTTATAGGGTAGCGGTGACGAGACTGGTCGCTCTGTGAATGTTTCTTGCAAAATTCTCCTCTCTATTTGGTAAAGCGGCAGAAGTTTTAGAAGGCAGAATTAACAAATTTAAAATTTTATACTGGATATGATACATTTATAAGAATGTAGTACTGACGTACTGAATCTAAATGAACAATTGTAGCGAATCGGCAACACTGATTTGAAGACCAAAAAAAAATCACAAAATGTGTCAAGGTGAAATTCTACCTCTACAGATCCGGGTGACTTTTTTTTGTTATCAGAACACGATCTAACACTATTCAATGTTGTATTTTTATTATTGTAGCCCATGCAACTATGTACTTTTTTGTTTACCGCATATTTTACTGCATATTTCGATCACTTTTCATCACATATAAAAAACTTATGTTGCTTATTTTTATCGCATATAAATCCAGTCCTTACTAATGATATAGAACTAGAACTGACACTAAACCTAGAAGTGGAAAATTGAGATATTTTAAAAAAATTATTAGTCATTCATGTTTAGCCGTCTTGAGAGATGTATGGCTAAACCAGAATGCTTCTAGTTCTAGATCTAGTGATATAAAAGTAGAACTACCGCTAGAATCATTCAGGTTTAGACGTCTTGAGAGAGGCACGACTAAACCCCAATCTATCCACTTCTCAGTCTAGTGTTAGTTCTAGTTTTATTTCAATTAACATACAAAGGTTTGTCAAATCAGTTTGTACAGTACCCTATTGCAGAAACTATTCATGGTAGAGGCCACCGTTAAAAAGGTGTTCAGATGCATTGCTAAACCCAACTCAACCCAACCCTGTATATTTGAACCAGAACAAGATAGTAATATTACTAATATACCCCTTGTTACTAATAAATGTGTTATAAACAAAACATCAAAAAAGCTCGATTCTACCTTTTTGATTCAAATTAAGATAAGTTTTTAAACAAATTTAACAATGATTTTAATAATATGTAGTTTTTCACGAGTATAATTGAACATATGTATTAAATTGTGGTAATATTAATTTCTGGAGGAATGATCCATCTTGCAAGATTAATGATCAAATAAAAATCATAAAAAACTTCTAACTTGCGTTTATTTATTTATAGTCGTACTAGTTTCGGGTTATGCCATCATCAGCGACAAAGTCAAAGAAGCTACGAAAGATGTAGACTGGAAAATGTATGAAAGTGAAGCATTTTGCAATATGATGTATAAACGAAATGATGATTGAAAAATTGTTTTAATGGCATTGTTGCGAAAATGAAACGATATAAATTAGAACAATGAAATTAAAAAACTTTAAGATCATATTAAATTTGTGTTGACGTGATGAGAAGAGGCGAGACTAAAGCTTCAGTCTTGCCTCATTTAAAATCGTTTGTTTCAGCGTCTTCATGAAGAGAACTACCTAATTTGCTGCTGCATAATACGGATTTCTTTTCATTGCAGTCCTGAGATATTTGATATTTATTTAAAGATCCTAGTTCTAGGTCTAATGTTAGTTTTAGTTTTAAATCAATTGATTTCAATCAGTTTGTCAAGTACTCTACTCCAGAAACTATGCATGATAGAGGCATTCATAAAAAGATATCTTCAGAAGCGCAGCTAAACCTAAAGTTTTCTACTTCTAAGTCTAGTGTTAGTTCTAGTTTTATTTCAATTGAAATACACAGAGTTGTCAAATCAGTTTGTAAAGTACTCTATTCCAGAAACTATTCATGGTAGAGGTCTTCGTTAAAAAAATGTCTTCAGATGCACGGCTAAACTTAACTCAACACAACCACGTATATTTAAACCAGAACCGTTCTAAGATATTTGGCACCCCAGGGCTGGGGTGGATGAATAAAATGAGTGCTCCCCATTTCATACAACATTCAATGCCAAAAAAAGAAGGTTCCCCCTTCATTGCAAAAACAAGTACCTCGTAAGAGTTGGCGCCCAGGACTGTAGCCCTATTAGCCCTTAGATTTAGAGTGGGGCTATTCCTCTTCCTCATCTGACTATTCATATACATTTCTCTAACATTTTGCTAATAAATTGCAGAGATTGGCAAACATTGGGAAGTATTAACTCAGCAATTTTAATAGAAGCCTCTCAGAATTTTCAAAATATCGTCTTGTTCCACAGATAGAACGAAGAATCTGTTAATTCTGATAAGCGAATCCTTTACCAATTCGGATTACAAGGATTATAAGGGAATTCGGATTTGCGAGTGTACGAATTAGCGGATCTTTACTGTAATAATGAAAATATGCAGAAGCTTAATTTTCACCTCAACCTAACTTACATTTTATTAATTTTTAATTGTTAAAATCTATTACAGACATAAATCAGGTGTAAACAACAAAAAAATTTTATTATTTTGTATAATAAATTAGGCTTTAAATTTTGAATGAATTTGAGAATTTGCCAAAAACTACAAAATTATGTTATAATTTATAAAATCTTCCAAGAAACAACGATGATTAGGATTCTATTTCCGTTTGAAAAACAAAATAATCCCTAAATAAAAAGAATGTCTGAATTACAAAATACCTCAAGTGTAAAATTGTTATTTCTAAATTTATCCATTAAATTGAAATGTCAGATGATTACGTTCCAAAGAGCCTTTTCTTCCCACTCATCCTTATGATTTACAGTTATCAACTGCAAATGCAATTGTACCTTAAGTACGTAATATTGCCAAATGCAGTTCCGCAAACTAAACAGGACGTTGCAACCTAATTTCGCAAAAAAAATGAGTTGAATTTCTTCTACTTGAACAGACAACTAAACTATCCGCCTAACGGCTCGCATCCGTTTCTTTCATTACGAAAGTTACCCGATATACTCAATTGAAACCGTTTCCAGCCAATCGGGTTAATTGTTGTGTTTACCACCACGGGTCCTGTGTTCCGCATGCATCTTTTCCGCTTCAAGTTAAAAATAAAGACTTTCCTAATGCGATAACTCATCCGCGAATATTAAAGTTAAATGGAATGTTATGATGTTTTTCTTACTCGAAGAAAGTGATGTTGCAATAATAAAATTTTAGCCACATGCAAATTTTTTGGCTTGCAGGATACAATTTATCGTTTAGAGTGCAGACACAATAGAATTCGTTTGCCAAGAAAATGTTGGCTACTCATCATTTGCTCATCAACGTAATAAGTTGCATAGAAAATTATCGTTTTCTGTGTTTGTAAACATAATTGTCTATAATTTTATTGAATCTGTTACGTAATAAATGGAAATTGTCTGTTAATATGTTTTTGAGATTAGTTTAAGTAACAGAGAAAAATATTTTTGTATGTTAGTTTAAATTGGACGTATTACTTTGAACATTTACGAAAATATTTCCACTTGGCACTTGAAGATGTATGTCGGGTTTCTTTATGTGGACACGCCGAAGGTTACGTTTAAGTTATTTTTAAGTTGTTTTACACAGGAACACTAGGATTAGGTGTTTAGTTTATAATTAATAATAAACTTGCAGAACAATCGATTACAGTGTGTATTAAATAATAATATTTTGGTATTATAAATAAAAAAATGATTTGATCTTTCTGTTTTTGAGTAACTGTTAAAATTGTTTAATAAACTAACAATTTTTTGGTAATAGAGGAAATCTTTTGAACTATTTTGAGTTTATGTTTCACCACCTGACGTTAGCCTTGAAAAAATGATTCTATTTGCCTTTAAAAAAATTGTATAAATTAAATTCAAATTCAAATTATGATTTTGATTATTAGTATAAAGATTTTTCTTGACGTTGAGTATGTGAAAAATTGTATTAAGGACAAGTTAGTAATATTATCCGTTGATTCATAATGTAATAATTACTACTACAAGATTAAGTTTCAAACATACGGCGCAACCGGAAGTGATTGTTTACCTAAACACCTGTCCGATTTGACGAGAAAGTTGTAAAGAAAACACTCGCGGTTTTCTTTAGTTCCACTTGACACTTAGAGGTTACGGCAAATAAAATGTTTAAATAAAAATTACGTTTTAATTTATTAAATCCAAATATTTCATGGCCAGAAATAATGTTACATTATTTCGATAGGTTGTGATATGTTGTAAGGTCACAAAATTAGTTACTCCATACGAAAAGTATGTGTAAAAACAACGTTTAATTATTAAGTTTTTTTTTGTAAATAAAAAATGTTCTGACAGAGACAATTAGAATGGGGAACACACAACTAGTACTTATAAAATGTTTTTATGGGTTATTGTCTCTATTAAGTTAGTTATAATTATATATGTGTATAGACATAATTCTATACAATATGTTATTGTATAGAAGAAAATGCAGATTTTTTTCGTTTCCCTACTATTCTCTTTTAGAATATGAAATGAAGAAACATGATACTTACACGATGAATATTGTATGTTTGGATGGGAGTATAAACTATAAACAACAAACCTTTTATTCTACATTCCGATGTAGATTCCTCATTAATATAACTTCTAGAAATTAAATAAAATATGCAGTAGATTTAGAGATAGTTTCTTTAGATTTTTAATTCAAAATCACCTCCGAAATTTTGTGCTATTGTTTTAATGGATGCACAGATAATCTGATGACAAATTACGTTATACGGTTCATATCAGGAGAGAAAATATGCGGAATGTTTAATATTACGTAGAATTACGTTTAAATCCTTAATAAATAAATTGTCAAAATATTTGCTGAACTGCACATTTAAACGATTATGAGCTTGTAGGTTATCTCATTCACCTTCTCGAACATGAATTTGTATGAATTATTGAAATACCTTGAGTCCATTTAGACTATTTTTAGCATTGCATCTGTCTGTATGTAAGTGTGTTTGTAAATACGGTAATTCAAAATGTAAATATAACATAATAAAATGTAAAGGTGATGAAATTTAGTGTACGATGATTACACTAAAATAGTAAATTTGTAGTAACTTTGAGTTAAATCTGATAACTGGATAAGGTACTTCAGTAAAATATTTATTTATTTTATTTCATGTAAACTAAGCTAGAACGCCATGTTCTTTGCTTGAAATTCATTAAGTCCGAGATGATTTGTATATGTAAGAGTTTTATTGTAGATAATAGTACTCTACCCTCTTCTTCCATTTCTACACCATCTACTCCTCGGCTTAATCACCCCCTTATCCATCACCCGCCCTTACCTCGCCCAACCCCTATCTACACTACAATCCTATTCTTCCGGGCCCGGCAGTTTTTTGTCTCTTCATTCCCACAATCCTTCTTATCCATCGTTTCCCCTCTCCACCCTACCCCAAGATCCGCTCTCGGTCCATCTCATCCTCCCTCAACTCACTGCACTCATTCAACGTATGTTCCAATGTTCCTCATTCCCACTTATACAGCCTACCCCACCTCTCCTCATCGGCCATCCAGTATCTATTAACACTCTCCTTGTTTCCACATCGGAACCTAGCCACTAATTTCTTCCCTTCCTCATCTCCTTTCAATACGTAGTATTTATTCAGCCTCTCCGTCTGCAGGCTTCGTTATACCTTTCCTCTTTTATTTGTTTCCTTCTTTCCTACTTCTGGACATCTCAGTCCCTATCTCGCAACTCCCTCCACATCTCCCTACCCACCCTTATACATCTCTTCTGTAATAATTGTCTCCTTTCCAATATCTGACCTTTTCCTCTCTAATTTCCCTCCAAGACTACCCCAAGATCACCCCGGTATTCCTCTCGATACCCCAAGTACCCATCTCTAATATCTAGCCTGCACGTCCTTCAGTATTCTCTGCTCCCTCCATCCCCATCATTCAAACATAATCTTTCTAGTTACTACATTCCTTAAAATGACTCTATCCCCCCAACCCCTTTCTTGTCCCATCACCTTTTCGCTTTTTTTGCCATTGCTTTCACATGCGACCTCTCCCTGTCATCCTCCCTAAACACATACCCCAAGTAAGTACATTCCCTAACCTCCTCAAGCTCTTTTTCTGCCGCTTTTACAAAACTTCATCCTCTTCGTTTTCCCTACATTCATTTCCAATTAGAGATGTGCGCGTGAGTGACTTTTTATGCCCGCTCACGATCTAGAACCCACGCGGGTCACTCACGCGACTCACGTGAACATCATACATGAATCACGTAACTCACGCGTGGGTCACGCCAATTCACGTAACTCATGCTCGATCAGGTGATATTAATTGATATTAATTAATTGTGTTTGACACAATGGTAGAAATAACTAATTTAATTTTTTTAACTTAATATTGCTTCTAGAAAATTTTAAAGGTTTTCGGAAAACTTTCAATAGACTTAGTAGACTTGATGCTGGTTTTAAAAGCTTTGGAATGCTTACAAAACACTTGGTATTGCCTCTGGAAGACTTGAAATGCTTCCAAAAGACTTTATATTACCTCTGGAAGATTTGAACTACTTCTAGAAGATTTGAAATGCTTCCAGAGCACTTAATACTCCCTTCGGAAGACGTGATACTGCTTCTAATAGACTTTGAATGCTTTCAGAGCTCTTAATACTCCTTTTGGACGAGTATCAAGCAGCAGTACCAAGTGCTTAAAAGGTTTCCAGAAAACTTTCAATACATTCAGAAGATTTGATGCTGGTTACAGAAACTTTAAAAAACTTCCATAACACTTGGTATTGCCTCTGAAATACTTGAAATTGTTTCGAAAAGACTTGAAATGCTCCCAGAAGACTTTATACTGCCCTTAGAAGACTCGATACTGTTTCTAAAATACTTGAATTGCTTCCTAAAAACTTAACATTGCTTCTGGAAGACTTGACCTACTTCTAGAAAACTTAAAATAGTTGCTGCAGAACACTTAATAATCCTTCTGCAAGACTTGATACTGTTTCTAGAACACTTAAAAGCTTTTCAGAAGACTTACACTACTTTCAAAAGATTTGATACTGCTTCTAAACGACTACAAATATTTCCAAAAGACTGGATATTGCCTCTATATGACTTAATAAAATGCTTCCTAAAGGCTTGTAGAACTGCTGGCAGAAAACATTTTCATCGCAAAAAACAATATAAACCATTTAATTTTAATACGAAAATATTAAATACTATTGGACAAAATACAAAATCGTATTTGACGTAATTAGTCCAGAAGGTATTAATTAAACTCTAAATACTACTTAAAGAAGACAATTTTAATACAAAAGGCAAGGAACTGTTAATAAAATTTGATTTTGCTTCCAAAATACTAAATACTGTTGGCAAGATACAATATTTTCATCTCAAAAGTTCGAAATTTGCCAATACAATGCTAGCCAATACATACTGCTTGTAAAACTCAAAACATTGCTGGCAGAAGATATTTGTTTTGTAAACCAACCATACGTGGTTGTTCATACAGTCTTTTTCCAATTCAGTTGTTTTCATCACCCATATTATTTTGAAAAACCGGCGCCTATGACTCCAACTCTTATTTCTACCACTTGTATATTTCGTGTTTTTAACACTAACGGATTTTGAAACATATTGTTGTAATCTCACTATCTTGGCTTTCTCAATATTTTGTATGTATTATCACCCTTTTAAATATATTGTAAATGCAATTTCCTGTGTATAAAAAACAGTTTTCGATATTTCGACACATCAATTAACTTCGATATTCCGATATTTTAGATACTAATACCTTGCGGGTAGCGATTGTCGGTACCAAGGTAAGTATCGGTACCATCGACAAGTATCAAAGCTGTAGGGATTGTCAAAATATTAATATTTTGCCCAGCACTACTTAAAACCCTTCTAAAGACTAAAAACTCATTCGTAACATACGATTCACGATCGATATTTACAAGGTCTCTTTGGTGCTTTTTTGTTGTAACTTCACACAATATTTAAATTGTTTAAATATAGTGTTTTTGTATTTTTCGTTAATGCGTACTTGACAAGTTCGATATACCGGTATGTCCGGTGTTCAGTAAAATATTATGAAAGAAGAATTAAAATATCGATCCAATCGGGCCACGCCTATTCCCGTCGAAAATAAAGTTGCTCACGATCACGCACGCTCACGTGAGTGGTACAAAAATTGATGCCCGTTCACAGCGGGTCGCGCATGACCCATCGTGACCCGACGGGATTCACGTAATTTGCACATCTTTACTTCTAACCCCTTAAAAAGTTTTTATAATATCCTGCATCTCCACCGCCTCTTTCGCCAGAGATGACTTGTATAGACAGAGATTGGATATGATTTGATATCCAATCTCATATATATGAAATTTTATATATATAAATTTTATATAATAATATATAAAATTTATATAATAATAATATTTTATATATGAAAGTTTGTGTCTTTTTTAAAATTCTTATCATATTATTTTAAGGTCGGTAATATTTGCAAAGAGAATTTATCAGGTTTTGAAATGGATTTCTCTCATTGACTTTGTTGGACTTACATTAGTCAAGGAGGAAGAATTAAATTTTTGGTCTTACATTTATCCAATAGATGAAACAAATTAAAATGAAAAACTTTAACCATTTAGTTATCACAATACCGCAAAAAAACAGATGTCCTCTCTAGCATGGAGATATATTGATACATAGTAAATCTATAAATCAAATGGATGTACATTATTTTGTACAAAATGTTGGTGGAGACAAAGAAATACCAGCCATTATTATTTACATATCATTATTAGGTTATACATTTGGATCGTATGAATGAATTAGTATGTTGAAACTATATTTTCTAACTACATATTCTTGAATATCTAACATAAGATCAGAGATGTGACAACTATTTTTAAAAAAGTATTTAAATACAAAATGCAAACAGTTTCAAATTTTTGTACTTGAAATACTAAATACTTTTATAATTTGGTATTAATAAAATACTTTTTTAAACACTACTACAACTTCTCTTTTAAATTTTTCCCTTAAGCAGCTTTCACATATATTGACGTATAACGCCCTTTTATAAACTTTACATCAGTGAATTGCTAAAATTACCACAACTACAGCTTGGCAAATACAATGTAGTGGCTTTGCTACAGATTACTCTTAGATTATTAGTTACCTCTAGAAAAAAGCCACAAGATTACCTGTCTAGCATGAAGAGCGGTTTGAATAGGAATTTATTTTGTTGGTTTTAAAATCACACGTTTTTCAAATAACTTGTCGCTCATTATTATTCCGTCAAAAGAAAAAAGCCGTTCTACTGGAGCAGAACTTAAGAAGGATTAGATTTAATAAAACCTTTTTTAATTGATGGATATTGATTTAAAAAGTTCAAATTATCGTCATTATCTTTAAATAATGAAGTATTTCTTATCCCAGCTTGTATTTTTTGCGTTCTTTAGTTTTTATTTTTTGTATTTCATCAACAAAGATTTCTTTCACTTTTTCTCATGGATATACAGTGTGTTCAGAAATTCACAGGTAATTTATTCTATAAAAATGTTAATGTTAAAATGTTGTACCATGCTTTAAGAGGTTCTCAAATTTCGGATATTTCGTCCATAAATAATGATCAATATTCAATATATGTTAATAAATAAGATGTAATTTATTATAAAATGAATTTTGAAAACTAGTTTTTTGGTGAAATTTGCTTCTTTAATGTTAAAATGTTGTATCATGCTTTAGGAGGTTCTCAAATTCCGGATAATTCGTTCATAAATAATGATTAATACTCAATATCTGTTGATAAACAAGATGTGATTTATTATAAAATGAATTTTAGAAACTAGTTTTTTATTTTTATTAATATCGTAGATTATATTTATGTTTAGTCACACATGAGTTTTAGTTTCAATTCGAACCATTTTGTTGTTAAATGTAAAAAAATAATTGTGTTAATACATAATAACTGAGTTACTTTTAATACTACTATTTATTATTTTAACAATAAATATAATTTATTTGATACTGCAATATCATAAAATGACGAGTAAAATGTTTCATAGATTGAAATTGATAAAAATATTAAGGTACCTAGTATACAGTAGTATACAAATACAATGATGATAGAACATTTTAAAATTAAGATTTTCGATTCGAGCGAGGAATAGCACTACGTAAAGATTATCCGCCAATTTCTGAACACCTATATTACTATTAATCTAGAACTATATTATCAATTAAAACATTGCAGTACTTTGAATTATTAATTTTTAACACATTTAGCATTCGTCGTGTACGCATTAGTTCCGGTAGTAGACGTACATAATGAGTTCCTTGGTCTCCTTCTAAGCTTCTAATGGCATTAGCAATTGGTTTTCAACAACTTATGTATTCCAAGAGGTTGTCTAGTTCATTGTCTTTAAAAGGTGGCAAGTTTAGTTTTTTTAACGTATCATTTAGGTATTCTTGCACCGTCAAAATGTCGTGAATACTGTTGTATATAATAATAATAGCATTTTCTATCTTTGGCTATATAAATCATTTTCGATTAACTACTAGAAATAATTAATTTTAGACGTTTAAGAAAAAGTATTTTTAAAATACAAAAAAAATATATGAAATAATGAAGCTTTATGAGCCGTTACAATAAAAGTTCCAAAATATGTGATATTATTTATGAGTTATTAAGTATTTACTAACATATAAGTCAGTTGCTGCCATAAATTATAGACGTTTAAGAAAAAGTATTTAGTATTTTTAAAATACAAAAAATATATGAAATAATAAAGGAACAAAATAACTACATCGAAGCTTTATGAGCCGTTACAATAAAAGTTCCAAAATATGTGATATTATTTATGAGTTATTAAGTATTGACTAACATATAAGTCAGTTGTGGCCATAAATGTTGGAAGTTATTCAGGATGCGTTTACACAACTTAATCGTAGTACGATAATAAATCATAAAGGCATAAAAGTCTTAGAAACAGCAAATCAACCACCTTCTACTAATTCAAATTATTTTCACTTATACAAATTATTTTCGCAGTATGTCACCTTTTCTAAATGGAACACTCAATATATTTTATCATATTATGATTACTACTAAATTTGGTAATACAACTGTATACGTTACTAACTCATAGAGTTCATAGCTCCTGAGATATTCAATTATTTCACCAAAATGTACCCATTGCAGTATCTTTTTAAAATACTTTAAAAGCGACATATTTTCAAATTTTGCTCTAAAAGTACGCCAAATAATAGTTAAAGCCAATGGGTACATGATACTATACAGCTTGTTCATAAAGTTCAGGTACTTTTCATGTTTTTCAAATGGCTTTTTTTAAAGTTTTTTAAATGGAACACCCTGTATATTGTTGAATTGCCCATCAAATTCCCTTTAATTAATAGTAATATGATATGTTGTGTATAACTTCAATAGTTTTCCTGTTATTTAGATTTTAAAGAAGGATGTGTGATAAAATATGCCATTATTGTACTTCATATTATATTCTGTCTATTTTTATCAGTTTTTTTCCTTTTATTATTTGATTAATACTTTATAATGTAAAATAATTCTTGTCATATACCAAATTTTAATGCGACTCGCTATTTTATGAAATTTACAAAGAATAGGGTAATAAAATATGTTATTATGGTACCATATATTTTTTTGCTATATTTTGCTAAAATTTCAAAATATAAGTAAACATCACAATTGTATATTTTATAACATATATCTTTTAAATTTATATAATAAAGTACTAAGTTGCATTTAAATTGGATATATGGCAGCAAAATTATTTTACATTATAAAAAATTAATCAAATAATAAACAAACCACAAAAAAAAATTAAAAATAGGCAGAATATAATATTAAGTACAATAATGGCGTGTTTTATTACACATTTTCCTTTAAATTGTAAATATCAGGAATATTATTGTACTTAGACATATGATATACTTATTATTAATTGGAGGGAACTCGATGGGTAATTCAACCAACACAAAAGATGCAAGGTATTTCATTTAAAAAAATTAAGAAAACATTATTTGTAAACAATAGAAGTAAGGGAACTTTATGAACACGCTGTGCAGTGTATCTAATATCTTTGAATACTGTCATATACCTACTGGCTTTGGCTATTATTTGACATAGTTTCAAGGCAAAATGGGCATATTTTGGAGAAACAATCATCTCACAAACTTAAAATCTTATTTTTGTAATAACAAATATAGTAGTACTTATAATATGATATAATATACAGGCTGTTCCATTAAAACAATGACATTACTCTGTGTTACACCTAAATAGAACACCCTATATGAGGGAAAATAATTTTAAACTTTAATTAAACTTTTACTGTAAAAAATTTACAGTAAAATATTATTATCTCAGAGGAAGAAAAAGACGAGTTCTCTTTTAATAAAAAGCAATAACAATATTTATTTGCACATAAACTCAAAAATAATACAATAATCTCTAAATTAGAGGTTCGCATCTTCATTATTTTGAAGATAGGTTGTGTTGGATTGGGTTCCGTCTTAAGAGAGGTACGGCTAAATCTAAATATTTTTTGTTTTAGGTCCAGTATTAGCTCTAGCGTTAATGTTGGTCTATTTTTAGTTATTATTCAGTCTTAAATTGTTGTATGCCTGTATCAAATTAAAACTAGAACAAACACTAGATCTAGTACTAAAAAGTCTCAGGTTTAACCGAAACTAAACCGAAACTTTCTAGTACTAGGTCTAGTCTTAGTGCTTAATTGTCGTAAATTCTTCTGGAACTAAAAGTATAAGTAATACTAGACCTACAAATTAGCTTCAGTATTACAAAAACATTAGAATTTATCCGGACATCTCTGAACGCTAAACCCTAATGTTTCTAGTGCTAAATCTAGTGTTAGTTCTGAAGCTAAGTAGAGTTGGGTTAGATTCCGTTCTAAGAGAGGTACGATTAAACTCTCTTAAGATGGAACCCAACCCAACCCTAGCTAGCTTCAGAAAACCTGAATGTTTTTCGTTGTAAATGTTGCAAAATGTTGCAAAGCAGCGCAACATGCCACTGCCTACTTCCGTTTGCATCGATCCTAACCAACCATCTGGTCAAACACAACGCAGACGATGTGTCTTGTAAAATTGTTTAATGTTTCTTAAAAAGTTTGTTGTCCAACGGACTCGATATCACCTCTAGAAGACTTGATACTGCTTCCAAAAAGCTTTAAACCCTTTCATAGGATTGAATCCCTTTAGATGCATTGAACTGCTACCAGAAGGCTCGAATTGCTAGAGAACACATGATACTGGCCCTGGAAGACTTGGCCTTGGTTTTTATGAAACGTGACACTGCTTCTGAGACTCTGAGCCTCTGAGAAGACTTGAAATGTTTTCAGAAGACTTTAACGGCTTCTAGATGACTCGATACTGACTTTGGAAGACTTACTACTTTTCCAAACGACTTGAAATGCTTCAAGAAAGTTCGAACTGTTTCTAGAAGACTTGATATTATTTCCAGAAGCCTTAAAATGGTTCCAGAAAACTTAATACTGCTTCTAGATGACTTGTAACTGTTTCTAAAAGACTTGAAATGTATCCAGAAGGCCTGAAATGCATCCAGAAGATCTTAAATGCTTCCAGAATACTTGAAATGGTTCCAGAAGACTCGGTACTGTCCCTGGAAGATTTGATACTGCTTCTAAGAGATTTAATTTTAATTCGATATTGCCTCTGAAAGACTTGACTTTACTTCCAAAAGCTTTGAAATATTTCCAGAAGACATGTTAGAGGTTCTAGAAAACTTGATATACTTTCAGAAAACTTGACGAAGACTTGCGACTAAGTTTCTAGATGACTTGAAATATTTCGAAAAGACATTTGATACATTGATTGGAACATTAGATATTGCCACTGGAAGAGTTGAAATGCTATCAAAAGACTTGTTGCCTCTTGTAGAAATGATAGAAAACATTTTCATCGTAAAGAAACAAGATACTGTTTACAAATCTTTAGAGTTTGCTTAAAATATTAATAGTGTTTAATGCATAATGCAAAATCTTGACGTAAGTAGTCCAAAAACTGTTAATTAAAAACTAAATACCGATGGCAGAAGTAAATATAAAATTTAATTTTGCTTCCAAAATGCCAAATATTGTTGCCAAAGGGCAATATCTTCATGTCAGAAGTTCAAAAATTGTCAATTAAAGACTAAATGATGCTCTTGCAAATTTTTTTTGAGACTAATTGTATTTCGTTTCGATTTTTACAAATCGTACAGACGATTGTCATGTGTTGTAAAAAGATTTACCATTTTGCCCTAACAGAAGAAAAAAAAACGAAATAAAATAACTATAATATACAAAGAAATTACCATGGCACATATCAAGAACAACACGTTCATCTTGATTTGTTTTACGAGAAGAATTTGTATCATTACCAATTATATGCATAGTACATTTCAGAATTAGTCGCAGCCCATAAAATAGAAAACGTGGTCATCAACAGTGGTCATCAACAGCAACAAAATCTCCCGGATTATGCAACTATTTCAACCGTTGAACTTAATTATCAAAAACGAAGCGAATTATCGTCAAATCGTAGACAACTGTTGATTTCTTTGTAACACCAAAGCACAAATGTTACAAGTGTTTCTGTAAACGTTTCTTTAAATAAATTGATTTTTATTGTAACCATCTATTACATTAACCAAAATCGAGATGTTCAAATGTTTTACTCGACGCTGTATCAATCTGACACATGATGTACGGATTCCATCTTTTAGATAAGAATTACGGCAAAAAGAAAAATGGAAATGGAAAATAAACCAAAGTTCTTTCACTAAGCCAAAATATTTAGCATATTCATTGTAAATAACAAAAATATCAATTAATTCTGATTAGAATAAATAAACCTAAATCTTTCTAGTACTAGGTCTAGTGTTAGTTCTAGTTTTAATTTTAGTTTAACTCTAGGTTGTTTTAATATTTCCATGACTTAATAGTATAACTAATACAAGGCCTACAACCTAGCTTCAGTATTAACACTAGACCTATCACAAGAAACATTAGGATTTAGCCAGACGTTTCTTTAGAAGGCTAACCACTAATGTTTCTCGTTCTAAGTATAGTGTTAGTTCTAAAGCTAAGTTGGGTTGGGATTAGTTACGTCTTAAATCCGAGCGATTCTAGTTCTAGATCAAGTGTTAGTTCTAGTTGTAGTATTAGTTCTACTTTTTGTTGTTACTCAGTATAAGATTGTAACTAGAACTAACACTAGATCTAAAAACTAAACTAAAACTAAAAAGTTTCGGAATAATTATTTTTATTTTTATCCATTTTCATCGATGTATTAAATAAATTGGATGTAAAATGAATTTTTTCGTTTTTTAACTTTTAATCGCTGTATTTATTATTTATTTTTCGTCCCTTACATGTTTCGGCTATTTCTGTTCATCATCACAGGGTTTATCATCAAATGTTGGAAAATCTTAAGGTTATTATATATCATAAATTGATGTTAATTTTTATAATACAGCACTATTATTTAATTGAACCTTAAAATTTTTTGTATTGTTGGAAATTTTATATTGCACATAAAATAACAATATGTAATAGTGTAATATAAAATTTCCAACAATACAAAAAATTTTAAGGTTCAATTAAATAATAGTGCTGTCTTTTATAAAAATTAACAACCATCAATTTATCATATATAATAACCTTAAGATTCTCCAACATTTGACGATAAACCCTCTGATGATGGCTAAAAATAGCCGAAACGAATAGGACGAAAAATAAATAATAAATACATCGATTAAAAGTTAAAAAACGAAAAAATTCATTTTACATCCAATTTATTTAATACATCGATGAAAATGGATAAAAATAAAAATAATTATTCCGAAACTTTTTAGTTTTAGTTTAGTTTTTAGATCTAGTGTTAGTTCTAGTTACAATCTTATACTGAGTAACAACAAAAAGTAGAACTAATACTACAACTAGAACTAACACTTGATCTAGAACCAGAATCGCTCGGATTTAAGACGTAACTAATCCCAACCCAACTTAGCTTTAGAACTAACACTATACTTAGAACGAGAAACATTAGTGGTTAGCCTTCTAAAGAAACGTCTGGCTAAATCCTAATGTTTCTTGTGATAGGTCTAGTGTTAATAGACCTATCACAAGTTAGAAAACGAAGAAATTCATTTTAATTCCAATTTATTATAAAAAGTTTCGGTTTAGCCGTCCCTTTGAAGACCAAACTGCCAAATCGCACCTCTCCACCATAAGAGTGGTAGTATGGAATCGTATCCATCCCATAAAATGATTTTTGACCATATTCTCTTTATTTCGAGAATGTGTTAATTTAGATTTAAACTTTATTTCGTTTATCTCGCAATATAATGAATAAACCAACACATTTAGAAGCTAAGCTAATGTTCGTTATATTTCACCATAAGTAAAAAGTACTTCAAATTATTCTAATCAATTAAATCGAAAACATTATCTATCGCTAAATAGCGGCATATAAAAGTTAACAAAACCGAATAAAGTCATGCATTTTTCAAGAATTATCAAATGTTTGACGTGATTGAAATTCCGGGTAAAGTAATTTCTACAGCAAATAAATTATTATAAACAAACTCAGAAACTAATCACTGCTAAAATGTACTTCCCATAGTTAGTATTCTCAAACAAACAATAACACGATTCAATAGAAAGAAAATATCAACCAACAAAGAAAAATCCCACACATTTTTGTATTGATTAAATAAGTGTATTTAGTAACATACCTAGGCCATTGTTGTCCAGCAAAAATATTCCACCAGGAAGGTCTTTTCTGTCTAACTTCACCTATCGGTGGCGCGTTTTCAATAATACCCTTTTTACGTTTTCTTTCAAATTTAATCGCGTGCCACGATTTTCGCCTGGTTTTCTTTTCGGCGTTTTCATTCGAATTTTCTTCGTACCAGTGATCGTCTTCTTCAACGATCCACGGATCTTTCTCATGAACCACGTGTAACACTTGAGAGCTCATATTTTTTTTTAGAGTTTTTTGTCTATCTCAAAAGTCACATCACACTTTGTCGCAAAACTAAAGAAAGAATTTTAAAGAATTCATAATAATTTAATGAAATAAAAATCGCTAAATGGTGTATAGGTTGAAAACAAATTTATTCGGATTCGTTTCGATCGATTGGACACACACTATTTACGAGAACGTTCATGTCTTACATAAAACGCGGTCTAATTCGATTTTAAGCACGCAATTATCTTCAAACAATTACTACTAAATGTTGTACGTGAATAAATATTTTCTTTTGTAATCGATATAAAACGGATTTAAATTTTACATGCGATGAGGCACGTGTTTGTCGATGGTATTGTTTTGACAATATTTTGGCAAAACATTCCTCCGGTCATTATGAAATCATCAAAAATATCTGCGTCTTAAAACATTTTTAAAAAAATGTTTTTATTTTTGTTTTATTTATATCTTTTAATACATCTCTAATAGTAAAATAAGTAGTAAAGATTAAATAATGAAGAAGTATTAATCAATCTAGGCGAGTACAATGGCTTTTGTTATGTAAACTTAAATAGTTGAAAATTGTTGCAAATAAAAGTACACACGTCAGGGTCTGTTGAACAGTCGTCATACGAGTATTGTATTCGTGAACAGGTCGCAATTAGGACGGAGAACGCGTGTTTACGACTGTAGACGCATATATTATATTTTTAAATGCTTAATCCGTTACGGTTGCGCGATAATCGCAACTTGATTGATGACGAAAAAACGTTTTTAGTGCGAAAAACATAAAGAGGTCTCAAATTAAAACGCCCAAAACCATTTATCTCTCGACAAATCTTTAATAAAAACCGTAATTATTATAAACACTGTTTAAACGAAACATTTATATGTAGGTATCTACACCCAAAAAACCCATTTATCGAGACCTTCAACGTTTAGAATTTCTTTCTAAAAGCGTTTCATCATTTATAATCAAGAACATTAAAGAGCACTTTCACTACGGTATTAATTTACTTCTTAATTTGAGCTAATTTTAGTTTCTTGTAGATTTTTTTGACGTGAACTTCAGTTAACTTTTTGAGGTGATGGAAAAATTTTAAAACATAAAATTAGTATTTAATAATTATTTATAATTGTAATTAATGAAATAAATAATTAATAAATTAAATATAAATTAATTCACTATTCCGATTTTCTTTATGGTGTTGTAACTATTTATTTAATGTTGGCGTTTTTTTTTTGTATAACACTTGAAAAGGAAAATTTTATATGATTTTTTCCTTCTTTCTATAAAATTTATGTTGTTTTCCTAAGTTTTAATAAATAGTTGATATTAAAATACTAATTACCTTCCAAATTTTTTGAGATTCATTATAAATGAAGGAAGAACTTTAAAGCTATTTTAGTTTTGCCTTTTATGAATAATGAAAGTTCAAACAATCATTAGTGTCATATTCATTTTAAAATAATAAAACAAAATTTGTTATAAATTTTTCCAACTTTACAACAATTTTTCAGGTATTATAGAAAAAAAATTAACTAAATTTGCATTAATTATTTGATATTTTAGTCAGATTTACATAATATATTTATACAGGGTGAGAATTAAACAATTAATGGAAAATTATGAAAGATTTCTTCAAATAAGCTACTGGAAACGCCATAAATATACAAGATTAGTGTCATGCTAATTTTTAAAAAATAAAACAAAATTCGTTATTAATTTTTCCAATTTTACAACAATTTTTCAGGTATTATAGAAAAAAATAACTAAATTTGTATTAATTATTTGATATTTTAGTCAGAGTTGCCATCATATTTTTATACAGGGTGAAAATTAAACAATTAATCGAAAATTATGAAAGATTTCTTCAAATATGCTACTGGAAACGCCATAAATATACGAGATTAGTGTCATATTTATTTAAAAAAAAATAAAACAAAATTCGTTATTAATTTTTCCAATTTCACAACAATATTTCAGATATTATAGAAAAAAAATGAACTAAATTTGTATTAATTATTTGATATTTTAGTCAGATTTGCCATCATATATTTATACAGGGTGAAAATTAAACAATTAATGGAAAATTATGAAAGATTTCTTCAAATAAGCTACTGGAAACGCCATAAATATACAAGATTAGTGTCATATTTATTTAAAAAAAAAATAAAACAAAATTCGTTATTAATTTTTCCTATTTTACAACTATTTTCAGATATTATAGAAAAAAAATGAACTAAATTTGTATTAATTATTTGATATTTTAGTCAAATTTGCCATCATATATTTATACAGGGTGAAAATTAAACAATTAATGGAAAATTATGAAAGATTTCTTCAAATAAACTACTGGAAACGCCATAAATATACAAGATTAGAGTCATATTTATTTAAAGAAACACAAAATTCGTTATTAATTTTTCCAATTTTACAACAATTTTTCAGGTATTATAGAAAAAAATGAACTAAATTTGTATTAATTATTTCATATTTTAGTCAGAGTTGCCATCATATATTTATACAGGGTGAGAATTAAAAAATTAATGGAAAATTATGAAAGATTTCTTCAAATAAGCTAATGGAAACGCCATAAATATACAAGATTAGTGTCATATTTATTTTAAAAAAATAAAACAATTTTTCAGGTGTTATAGAAAAAATGAACTAAATTTGTATTAATTATTTGATATTTTAGTCAGAGTTGTCATCATATATTTATACAGGGTGAAAATTAAACAATTAATGGAAAATTATGAAAGATTTCTTCAAATAAGCTACTGGAAACGCCATAAATATACAAGATTAGTGTCATATATATTTTAAAAAAATAAAACAAAATTCGTTATTAATTTTTCCAACTTTACAACAATTTTTTAGGTATTATAAAAAAAATTAATTAAATTTCTATTAATTATTTGATATTTTAGTCAGATTTACAACATATATTTATACAGGGTGAAAACTAAACAATTAATGGAAAATTATGAAAGATTTCTTCAAATAAGCTTTTGAAAACGCCATAAATATACAAGATTAGTGTCATGTTTATAAAAAAAAAATAAAACAAAATTCGTTATTAATTTTTCCAATTTTAAAATTTTTCAGGTATTATAGAAAAAATGAACTAAATTTGTATTAATTATTTGATATTTTAGTCAGAGTTGTCATCACATATTTATACAGGAAAATTAAACAATTAATGGAAAATTATGAAAGATTTCTTCAAATAAGCTACTGGAAACGCCATAAATATACAAGATTAGTGTTATATTTATTTTAAAAAAATAAAACAATTTTTCAGGTGTTATAGAAAAAAAATTAACTAAATTTGTATTAATTATTTGATATTTTAGTCAGAGTTGCCATCATATATTTATACAGGGTGAAAACTAAACAATTAATGGAAAATTATGAAAGATTTCTTCAAATAAGCTTTTGAAAACGCCATAAATATACAAGATTAGTGTCATGTTTATTTAAAAAAAAATAAAACAAAATTCGTTATTAATTTTTCCAATTTTAAAATTTTAATATAGAAAAAATGATAATGTGATGAATGACGTATTATAGAAAAAATGAACTAAATTTGTATTAATTATTTGATATTTTAGTCAGAGTTGCCACCATATATTTATACAGGGTGAAAATTAAACAATTAATGGAAAATTATGAAAGATTTCTTCAAATAAGCTACTGGAAACGCCATAAATATACGAGATTAGTGTCATATTTATTTAAAACAAATAAAAGAAAATTCGTTATTAATTTTTCCAATTTTACAACAATTTTTCAAGTATTATAAAAAAAAAATGAACTAAATTTGTATTAATTATTTGATATTTTAGTCAGATTTACAACATATATTTATACAGGGTGAAAACTAAACAATTAATGGAAAATTATGAAAGATTTCTTCAGATAAGCTACTGGAAACGCCATAAATATACAAGATTAGTGTCATATTTATTTTAAAAAAATAAACAAAATTCGTTATTAATTTTTCCAATTTTACAGCAATTTTTCAGGATCAATATAGAAAAAAATTAACTAAATTTGTATTAATTATTTGATATTTTAGTCAGATTTGCCATCATATATTCATACAGGGTGAAAATTAAATAATTAATGGAAAATTATGAAAGATTTCTTCAAATAAGCTACTGGAAAAGCCATAAATATACGAGATAAAGTGATAAGAAACGTTGATCTTATGTTAACATTGTTTTCTGTTGTCGTTGTAAATTAAATAAATAGAAAATCTGGGTCAACGACTAAGGTCGTTTTTGATATACATTCTATTGTAATAAAATATGTAAATCTTTGAGATTTTTGGATAAACAAATTTATTTTTAACGAGAAATTCTTTCAGTACCAGCTCAAACCAGATTTTTTCCTAAAATACCATTTAAATAACAAAATTGAGAAATTATTTCTTTTAAACTTTCAACATTCGAATTCATAATTACAATTTAAGCAATAATTTGAAATAATTGTGGCAATTGGTGTTTGTTAAAAAAACGTTGCCGCAAAGAAAAGAATGTCGTTTAATATATTGCTTTAAATTGCACATACATATAGATGAAAAGATAATTTAAATCAATTTGTTAATAAAACTTAATTAACAAACAATTCTTAAAAAAAAAGATTGTGATTCATAATCTTATTAAATTCCTAAACAAAAAAAACTTTTTTATGAAATACGACGATAAAATAACCTTAAACTGAATGATTCACTCCCCATATCAATTCTCGGTCAGATTAAACCCGGATAAAGATTCAAAAAGCCTAATCACCATTTAGCGATTCCTTCTATTTCCTTTATTTTTAAATTTTATAAAATTTAATTTTTTCAGTTAATTTTGATTAAACTTACAAAAAAATTGCAAACAACTATTTTATTCCTCCTCTCTTTCAAGTCCTGCGTAACGGCAACTTTCACAAGGCGTACAGCAGGACGCGGCGCCCCGCACACTCTCACCGCGCGACACACAACAAAAAGAAAATTCACAAAACAAAAAAAGAGAATTTAAAGAATTTTGATTCGACCCAACGGACCAATTTAAAAATTTGAAATAATTTTCGCGCACGATTTTGGTTAAATTTTTTGTTTAACTATTTTTATATTTATAATACGAGTTGGTCAAAGTCGTTCGTTGAAGAAGAAGCACGTTCCAACCAGCTCTTTTATAAAGGTGGTGGTAGAAACGCGAGTCGACGACGATGGTTTCGACTCGACCAAGTCGCATGGCAAACTGTTTTCCGCGACGCCGACGACGGTGCACTAAACTCCGAGCCAACAACGACGACGGCTCCACTACTACCCAACAACACAGACACCCAGACAACAACCAAGCCCCCCTGAGACATTCGTTTCTTAAGAGAAATGTGTATGGTTTACTATTGAAACGAATCATTTCGGATACAGTGAAACGCAAAAGTAAAAGTAAATAAAATTCATGATCATCATGATAATGAGGATTAAAAAGTACGAATGAAGATTATCTTGCCTTATTTGCATTACTAAAAATCTTGTTGAAGATTTACAAAATCCTATTACCGTTTTTGTACTATCTTTTAAACTATCTTCAAATCGTTAGGTGGATTTGGATTCTAAATCTCGTCAGTTGCAAGCTTTTTGTTATGCTTAGCATCATGCCAAATTTAAAACCTTTCTTGGGATTGTGCCGAAAATAAGAGTGAGATTATGTAACTGTCACGAGATGCAAATGACGTTATGCTCTGCACTTTGCTTGCAATACCTTTAAGGTCTTAATAACAAAGAGATTTTCTATTTTTTATTATTTATTACTATTGATATAAGCAATGTCTATTAGATTGAGTCAGTTGATTAACAACATCATATACAGTAAAGCTTCGCTAATTCGAACACCCCCAAGTACGAATTCTCTTGTAATCTGAACAAAGTTAGAAAATCGTTGTAATCCGAATTGGTAAAAGATCGCTAATCGGAATTAACAGACTTTTCGTTCTATCTGTAGAGCAAGATAAATATTTCTAAAGCACTGAAGAAGATATCTATTAAAAATGTTGAGTTTATTCTTGTAAACTCTCGTTGAATGTAGTAAAATGTTGGAGAAATGTATTTGTAGAATCAGATGAGGAAAGGAACCTGATCAGAACATTAAATTGTTAATTTAACAGTTAACCTTTCTCTAGTGGCGTACGGTCTCACAGATCGACGGTTTACCTGAACGCTGAATTCTCGCAAAAATGTTTACATGAGTGGGGCGGGATTTTACGTAATTTTTGGGTAAACAAGTACATATTATAACGCCTTAGTATTACGCACCAACAACGAATGATAAATTGATTACTCCAATTTTCGGTCTAACAGACCGACGCAACTATTGAAGTATATGTAGAGACTATTTTTTTATTTAATTACATTTTTTTATTTATTTAATTTGAGATACGTAAACTTGGATTCGATTTAGTTACTGATAAGCTAAAAATTCGAGCTCTATCTGACTGCCTACCCAGAAATTTACGCAATAGAATAGCTGAAGTACGTGGTACATTATGCCCTCAACAGGATATTGTAAAAGTCGCAGTAACTGTTCGCTGTATACAAATGCAGAAAATGCAATGTATTTTTATGTTTGGAACATTCTGAAATTGTATATAGTGACTGTTATATTTCAATGAGTGACGACTGAACATACCGAATTGTTATAACGTAATATTTTCGTGGACTGTTATTATTTTGTAAAAGTTTTGATTAATAAAGGTTATTTTTCATAAGATATATCCCATATTGTTTAAACATTTTTCCAGTTCTATATTAGTAAATAGACTATAACTTACAATGTTCTTCTACACTTATCAAACTATCCATTACATCTGATTTCTATTCACATATATTAAGATTGTTACAACTCTGGATATATAATATACCATTATATATAGTATATATGCTATAAAAGTATACTATAAGGTCTATTATGCTTGATATTATATGAAAAGTAACAGACGGTCTGGGAAACCGACGCCATTAAAAGTGCTCTACCTGACATACGCCACTACTGAAAGGTTAAAACAAATCAGTATTATGCTGCAGCAAATAAGTTAGTACCCCCATAAAGACACACGAAACACACAAAATTTTTTGGTAATTTCTAAATGTGACTCAATAATTCGCATGCTTCCATAATCTGAATTAAGGTGTTTTTAATTGATTCGGACTAGTGAAGCTTTACTGCACCTAGTAAATTAAAGTTTTCCATTGGAAGGATTCATTCGAGTAAGCTAGTATAGGATAATGTATGATTTAACCCTCGTATTCCGGTGCCTGGGTCTATTTGGACCCAAATAAATTTTTGCGAGAAATTGTAATAAATAGATTTGTCGTTACTCAAGGAGTGCGTTAAGTTAGATTGGCGTCAAACGGACGTCCCGACGAAAAAACGACGAAAAAATATGTCTCGACCGTTTCTTTACAGCGCCAGGCGTCTGTCTGTGTAAGAGGCTATAGCGACAATACAATTGCCATTAAATTGTTGATTTAGTTCACAGAAGGTGTATTTTAGTGCAACGATCTACATCGAAAAATAAAATGTTTGCTAATTTTGTAAATAATAATGATGATTATAACAATGAAGTGTCTTCTGATGCTGAATGTGCGTCATTGACTTTTAGTGATGCAGTACCAGAAGAAGAGGATTATGAAAGTGATGAGTTTAGTGGTGAAAATAGTAATAATATGTCACACTGTAAAGACCAAAATGTTTGTGGACGAACATGGAGATATATTTCCCCCACAAACAGAGATGCAGAATTTGGTAAATATGATGCTACACTCACAGCAAATTCTGAGGGTGTAGAAACCATGGAACAATGTTTTGATTTATTTATAAATGATGAAATCATGGACATTATAATTACTTATACAAATGAAAAAGCGGTTAAATATTATGAAATGTTTTCAAATAATATATGGAAGCCGGTAGACCGTGTTGAATTGAAGGCATTTTTTGGGATTTTACTAATTACTGGCCGTTTTCGGGAATCACGTGAAAGTAAAAAAGATCTATGGAAGAAAAAGATTGCTTATAGTCGACAAATTTATCGAGCATCTATGTCTCGTGATAGATTTACAAACATTTTACGATTTTTGCGTTTTGACGACTTTCAGACACGAGAAGAAAGAAAAATGACCGATAAGTTGGCAGCTTTGAGAACCATTACAAATATTTTAACAAGAAATTGCAGAGATAATTACCGAGCGTCTAATGTAGGCACTATTGATGAACAATTAGTAACATTTCGAGGAACATGTCCATTCAAGGTGTATATGCCGAGCAAGCCGGGGAAATATGGGCTGAAATTATGGGCCCTATGTGACGCTACTACATATTATTGATGTAATTTTGAAGTGTATTTAGGAAAATGCGGAAACACACCGGAGAAAGGACAAGGACAACGAGTAGTTAGAGTTCTTTCAGAGTTTTGGAAGGGATCTAATCGAACTATCACAACCGACAATTTTTTTACTTATATCTCACTTGCAGAGGATTTACTCAAAGATAACATATTTATAGTGGGAACAATGCGGAAAAATAGAAAGGATTTACCAAAATCTTTGATAACAATATTCGGAAGAGCTCAATTCTCTTCCGATTTTATATTTTCTGAAAATCTAACACTTGTGTCGTATATCCCAAAACCAAGAAAATGCGTAGTTTTACTTTCGAGCGTTCATCGAGAACATGCTATTTCTAACGAAAATAATAATTACAAACCTAATATTATCAATTATTACAATTCAACAAAAAGTGGAGTGGATGTTTTAGATAAAATTCTAAGAGAATACACTTGCCGGAGATGTACACGACGTTGGCCTCTGTCGCTTTTTTTACATTATATAGATATTGCAGCCTATAATGCATTTGTACTATGGCAACTCAAAAATCTGGATTGGGCAACTGGTAACATAAAATCAAGAAGAAAACAATTTATAGAAAATTTGTCTGAACAGTTAGTTGCTGCAAACATAGATTCTAGAGCTAGAGCATTTGAAACCAATGCAGTAGTATTTTCGAGACACATTGTGGACGCCATCGAAAGTACAGGCCGAAAAATAAATAAACAAATGAGTACAACATTAGAAAAACGCTCAAGATGTAGCTTGTGTATTGGAAATGATAATAAATATAAATCAAAATGTGATGTTTGTCATAAATATGTATGTAATATACATTCAACATGTACAAAAAATATTTTGTGTACAAATTGTAATGATTTAGAATAAATATTTTTTATGTAATTTTTTTAAAATTTTATTTTTATGTATTATTTTATATCCCTAATAATAGTTCACCTTTAAAATAAAATAAGTCAAAATCATAATGGCAAAAGCTTCATTTTTTATATTCTACGTAAACAAAAACTGTTCGGGTCTCGGTTGACCCAGGCACCGTCCGCAACGGTTGGCGAAACGTCAGTACTACGAGGGTTAATGGTAAATAACCCATCAAATGAATTAAAATGTATTCTAATATCCAATCTCCATATTCGGCTAGAATTCTGTATAAATTGGAAATAAATACATGGGGAAAACTGTCAAGAAAAAATGGAGCTTGTTATAAAGAAATGCCAAAGCTCAGCTAAGATCCGGTAACTGACACAAATATTTTTCCGCTCCTTTTCTGACAACCAGTTTCTGGTAGGAAAATGCTTACAGTTTACTACAATTTGATGGTTTAATTATTAATAAACTACAAAGTGAATTGGAAATTCAAAATAGAGACATGGGAAAACTGTCAAAAAATAGGGCTTCTTATATATAAATACCAAAGCTCAGTTATAAGTAAAGATGGGATTTATACGCTTTTGCATATAATTTCATATTTTACATTTTTACGAAATTCCTATTCCTATACAAAATTAAAAAAAAGCTTCTAGTTCTAGATCTAATCCCAATAATTTGGGAACCCTATACTTGAACTAAAGCTAGAGCTAACACTAGACCTAGAACTAGAATCACTCGGGTTTAGCCGTCTTGAGAAATCTACGGCTAAATCCGAATGTTTCTAGTTCTAAATATATAGTTAGACCTAATGACATGAAGCTACAACTAATCCTAGAATTAGATGTGGAATCTTTTGGGTTAAGCCGTGCGTCTTTGGACGCTTTAGAAGTTTTACTTCGATAGAAATATACAGGGTTGTCAAATTAGTTTATATGTAGTCTATATCAGAAGCTGTTCAGAGTTTCTTTATATTTTCTCCATTTTCTCCATTTTTCCTTTTTCTTTGTTTTCTTAGTTTTTGATCTTCTTTGCCTTTTTTGCAATTAAATCCACGCTTTTTAGCTATTTGATTTTGATAGTTATTAAATTCAAGTGTTCCAATCAATTTGTTATTTCTTACATTTGTCAAGAGGTAAATGGTTAACACTTTTATAAATAGTTAAAATATACAATATTGTAGTTTATTGTTTATTAAAGCTAAAATTTGGCATAAAATTAATTATTTTTATAAAAGTTTAATTCCATACAAAAAAATCATAAAACGTAAGAAAGTGATATTGAAAGTTTGATATCTCGAAAACGGTTAAGTTTAAATTTATGATGTGCAGTATGAATGTTGTTTAGAATTTCATGATGAATTCAAATATGGATTTATATACAAGGGGTTCCATTAAAGAAAAAGCTACCTTGTTTCGTCCTGACGTTATGGCACACCCTGTATACTTAATTTGTCTTTATTGTAATAGATTTTAAAAAGCCTTAAAATTTTTGTATCTCCAAATTTTTCGCTAGCTCTCTTATTTTAGAAGATAACCGCCTGTTTATATACAGGGTGTTTCAGAATTGCACGGCACTATTTCAGGGATACGTTCTCCAATACGAAATAAACAAGAAAGTTTTTGTAAACATAAGTCTCAAATTAATTTTTTATCGAGATATTGAAAAGTTAAAGATAAATATCTAAATGTCTTGAATTTAATCAGATTGACAGATGATTAAACAAAAAAAATAAAAATTAACGATTAGTATTAAATACCGTTCGTAACTAAGTAACCTGTTTTACTATTTCTGTACGTTTTCGTATGAGTTAATAAGAAGACTTCCATTTTGTATATAATGGGAGACACCACAAATTTATACACTTTTGAAGAACAAACAGACATGATTTTAATTTATGGCGAGGTACATAAAAATGGCGTTGCTGCTGTTCGAAAATATCAGAAACATTTCCCACTAGGAGGATACCAAATCGGAAAACGTTTGAAGCCATTGATAGACGTGTTAGGGAAATTGGCAATCTAAAACCAAGGATTTCGATGAACTGTTAACGTTGAAAAAGGGATACTCAATGCTGTTCAGCTATCTCCTACTACTAGCACCAAAAAATTTTCACATCGCTTCAATCTTTCATCTGCAAGCGTATGGCGAACAATGTACGAGCAATAATTGTATCCATATCACGTTATTTGTGTGCAACATTTGTTACCAGAGGATTATAACAAGCGGATAAATTTCTGCCAGTGGTTGATTCGACAATGCACACGAAATCCTAACTTCCTGCGCTGCTTGCTAGTTACCGATGAATCTTGCTTTACCAGAAATGGAATTACTAATTTTTGAAACACTCATACTTGGAGCGACGAAAACCTTCATACGACTGCTATTACTCATTACCAACATACCATTTCATTAAATGTCTGGTATGGTCTTCGTGGTGATAATCTCATCGGCCCTTTCTTTTTACCAACATGGCTTTCAGGAATATCTTACTTGAATTTTTTGCAAAATAATCTGTATGAGCTTCTAGAAGATATTTCGATTGCCAACAGGCAGGGGATGTGGTTTATGCATGACGGTGTTCCTGCTCACTTTTCTGATATTGTCACCGATTATTTAAACACAACATATGGTAACCGATGGATTGGCCGAAACGGACCTATTAAATGGTCAACACGATCTGCTGATCTAATGCCGTTAGATTATTTTGTACAGGGCTGGATGAAGTCTGAAGGTTTATTCTACGACTAACGTCACGTAAGAAGAGCCAAGAAATCGCATCGAAGAAGCAGCAGCTACTATGAGGGGTCGTCCCGATGTTCCAAGCCGTGCCAGAGAATCATGAATTCGTCGTGCTGAATGCTGCATTCAACAAAACGGAGGGCACTTTGAACAGTTACTCGGGATGTTTTATTGTTAAATAAATTAACTTTACAATATCTCGATAATAAATTAATTTGAGACTTATGTTTATATAAACTTTCTTGTTTGTTTCGTGCTGGAGAACATATCCCTGAATATATCTGAATATATATCAACGACCCTGTGTATTTGGATCTGTTAAAGCTGGACTAGAAAAATTTAAAACACTATTAAACGCGTAAATAAATCTTACCCCGTATCTTTTGTGACAATCAATTTCTAGTAAGAAATTATGAGCATAAGTAAAGTATGCTTACATTTTACTAAAACTTGGTCGTTTAATGGAAAATAACCCACCAAATGAATTGAAATGTATTTCTTGATACAACCAATTTATAGATTACGGAATACAGTCGGTATTTTATGCCTTACACTCCATATCACCAATTGGCTAGATATCACAAGAAGGTTAAGGAGTTCGAAATAACGATAACAAATACTATCGTGAATTGAACAGTTGTTGATTTTCAATAGTGTGAACAATGGAAGTTATTGTGCATATGCTAATTTCTTTAAACCCATTGATCGGTAGTATAAGATGGTGTGCAAAGAAAGTATTGAAAAAAAATTATTGATTCTAACACATATTTTTATCCTCACGAACTTATATTTGTTATTTACTTTGCAATGAGTCATATAAAAAAATAAGCTTTTAACATTAATTTAAAAATCCATGTTCATATTATTCCACGATAAGATAGTTTATTGCGAAATAAAAAAATAATTGTCATTAATTGTATTTTTTTTTATTAAATCATTTTTGTATTTGGTAAGATTTTCTTAAAACTGTGGAAACACTCTTTATGTAACATTAAAGTCACTATAAAATGTTGAATATTTAGACCCATTTCGTAATCAATAACATTATATAAGCTTAGAAAGATTACTTTAGGTTATTTTAATACGTCCTAAAAATCATAAAAAAATAACACCAAATTTATTCATGTAAAAATATTTCAACAAATCATTCTTCAGGGATCTCAAAAACTAAAATAAATTTTCCGAAATTCGTAACATCAACGAAAATCAGCATACATTTAAACAGCACAAGATAGATTAGAATTGTTAGAAACGTTTTGTATAAAAGCTTTCGTTTAAAACAGAAATACCGTTAGAAAATAAAGTCTAACTAACGAGGAGATCAAAAGTTATAAAGAAAAGCTGTAACTGTAATTACGAAGTTAAGAATAATCCAGCTACATACCAACAATCTGTTACATAACATAAGAAACGAAATGTTGTATAACAAAATAAATACCTTGCCAATTAACGAAAGACAGACAGGCTGAAATTTTTCTAAGTGCACAAAATATATGTATAATTGAAAATATGAGTGCAATTATGCAAAACGATACGATAATAATTGGAAAGGAAGTGATATTACGTTTTTAAATGTATCATAAATAATGGTTCGGATTAAAATTTAATGTTAAAAATGTTTAATATTAAATTTGTATTTGAGAATTCCTTTGTGATCAACTTCTCTTTAATTTCTTTTGGTTTAAACTACACAATGTTTTACTTAATTAGTTATAACAATATTGAGCATATAGTCCGATTCGATTTATTCATCAAATTCTTAACGATATCCATTTCTCCACATTTGATATAAAAAACATGTTTATTCAACATGTTGATATCTTTTCCATCAGCTTTTTTCTACAATAAATGTATTTAGGTTTTTTTAGTCACACAAACATCGCAACAAATAACTATCAAGGTTTAATTTCAATAATAACAATTTTATTTTATAGGAATGTATTTCTTTTTGAAATAACACAATGTTGTGATATCGATTATAAACTGGCAAAGATGTTGCAGTTTCTTGTTGATTAAGAACGTGTTTATCTCAATCAATAAATCAATCAAACACGCACTGTTATCGAAGAAAATGTTTAAAAGATCACGTATGGTTGATGGGGAAATGAATACTGCTAGTTTTTAAAGCTGATAACTATACATTTTTAAAATCTTTCTCCCAAATTCAATTCGTTTAACCCCTTCAACAAAATATCACTTATGCTAGAATACTATTAAGAAATTTATTTCGATAATAGTGCATTTTATAGACGATTTTATGGGAATATATTGTTGATTAACGACGTGGTCATCTCAATAAATAAATCAATCAAACACGGCCTGTTACTGAAGAAAATGCTTAAAAGATCACGTATGGTTGATGAGGAAATGGATACTGTTAGTTTTCAATGTTGATGACTATATATTTTTAAAATCTTTCTCCCAAATTTAATTCATTTAGCCCCTTCAACAAAATACCACTTATGCTAGAATACCGTTTGGAAATTTATTTCGATAATCGTGCATTTTATAGAAGATTTTATGGGAAGTTCTTATTGATTAAGGACGTGATCATCTCAATCAATAAATCAATCAAACACGCACTGTTATCGAAGAAAATGCTTAAAAGATCGCGTATGGTTGATAAGGAAATGAATATTGCTAGTTTCTAAGGCTGATGACTATACATTTTTAAAATCTTTCTCCCAAATTCAATTCGTTTAGCCTCTTTAACAAAATACCATTTATGCTAGAATACCATTTGGAAATTTATTCCGATAATCGTGCTATTTATAGAAGATTTTATAGGAAGATCTTGTTGATTAACGACGTAGTCATCTCAATCAATAAATCAATCAAATACACACTGTTATCAAAGAAAATGCTCAAAAGATCAAGTATGGTTGATGAAGAAATGAATACTGCTAGTTTTTAAAGCTGATGACTATACATTTTTAAAATCTCTCTCCCAAATTCAATTCGTTTAGCTCCTTCAACAAAATACCATTTATGCTAGAATACCATTTGGAAATTTATTTCGATAATCGTGCTATTTATAGAAGATTTAATGGGAAGATCTTGTTGATTAAGGACGTGGTCATCTCAATCAATAAATTAATCAAACACGCACTGTTATCGAAGAAAATGCTTAAAAGATCCCGTATGGTTGATAAGGAAATGAATACTGCTAGTTTTTAAGGCTGATGACTACACATTTTTAAAATCTTTCTCCCAGATTCAATTCGTTTAGCCCCTTTAACAAAATACCATTTATGTTAGAATACCACTTGGAAATTTATTCCGATAATCGTGCTATTTATAGAAGATTTTATAGGAAGATCTTGTTGATTAACGACGTAGTCATCTCAATCAATAAATCAATCAAATACACACTGTTATCAAAGAAAATGCTCAAAAGATCAAGTATGGTTGATGAAGAAATGAATACTGCTAGTTTTTAAAGCTGATGACTATACATTTTTAAAATCTCTCTCCCAAATTCAATTCGTTTAGCTCCTTCAACAAAATACCATTTATGCTAGAATACCATTTGGAAATTTATTTCGATAATCGTGCATTTTATAGAAGATTTAATGGGAAGATCTTGTTGATTAAGGACGTGGTCATCTCAATCAATAAATCAATCAAATACACACTGTTATCAAAGAAAATGCTCAAAAGATCAAGTATGGTTGATGAAGAAATGAATACTGCTAGTTTTTAAAGCTGATGACTATACATTTTTAAAATCTCTCTCCCAAATTCAATTCGTTTAGCTCCTTCAACAAAATACCATTTATGCTAGAATACCATTTGGAAATTTATTTCGATAATCGTGCATTTTATAGAAGATTTAATGGGAAGATCTTGTTGATTAAGGACGTGGTCATCTCAATCAATAAATCAATCAAACACGCACTGTTATCAAAGAAAATGCTTAAAAGATCGCGTATGGTTGATAAGGAAATGAATATTGCTAGTTTCTAAGGCTGATGACTATACATTTTTAAAATCTTTCTCCCAAATTCAATTCGTTTAGCCCCTTTAACAAAATACCATTTATGCTAGAATACCATTTGGAAATTTATTCCGATAATCGTGCTATTTATAGAAGATTTTATAGGAAGATCTTGTTGATTAACGACGTAGTCATCTCAATCAATAAATCAATCAAATACACACTGTTATCAAAGAAAATGCTCAAAAGATCAAGTATGGTTGATGAAGAAATGAATACTGCTAGTTTTTAAAGCTGATGACTATACATTTTTAAAATCTCTCTCCCAAATTCAATTCGTTTAGCTCCTTCAACAAAATACCATTTATGCTAGAATACCATTTGGAAATTTATTTCGATAATCGTGCTATTTATAGAAGATTTAATGGGAAGATCTTGTTGATTAAGGACGTGGTCATCTCAATCAATAAATCAATCAAACACGCACTGTTATCGAAGAAAATGCTTAAAAGATCCCGTATGGTTGATAAGGAAATGAATACTGCTAGTTTTTAAGGCTGATGACTACACATTTTTAAAATCTTTCTCCCAGATTCAATTCGTTTAGCCCCTTTAACAAAATACCATTTATGTTAGAATACCATTTGGAAATTTATTCCGATAATCGTGCTATTTATAGAAGATTTTATGGGAAGATCTTGTTGATTAACGACGTAGTCATCTCAATCAATAAATCAATCAAACACGCACTGTTATCAAAGAAAATGCTCAAAAGATCACATATGGTTGATGAATACTGCTAGTTTTTAAAGCTGATGACTATACATTTTTAAAATCTCTCTCCCAAATTCAATTCGTTTACCCCTTCAACAAAATACCTATTATGCTAGAATATCATTTGGAAATTTATTTCGATAATCTTGCATTTTATAGATTTTATGGGAATATCTTGATTTACGACTTTATAAGATTCACATCGTGCAAAACTTGGAGTCATTTTAATTGTTTTCATTTTCATTTCAATTTGGATCTCATTCTCACAACAAAATCATATTAATAATTTTTTATTTGTTAATAATCAGAGTTGCAGAATTTGTAGCAAAAATCAACCAACACTTCTAATTGGAATGCCGTTATATTCACAAAAACTCACGGTTTAGTGAACTTGAGGGCGTTATGGTTGTTGGATCCATATTTTTTGCAAAGAGATTGTCCATTAGAACTATCATTACTGTCTTCAATTAATTGCTATAAAGACGGCGAAACAAACTATACAACATGCTATGTTATGAAACCTCTTGGAACCCAATATCCACATAGTGATTGCCAATATATGACCTTACAGCTGAGAAGAAAACCTCTAAACGCCTATAAAGTACTAAAATAGGTACACAAAGCATGTAGATTTAAACCTTGGGTTATAAGATTTCTAAGAAATTAGAGGTCCAATCATTCATAAGAAATGTTTGGTGTTAGTAAATTTCGAAAATTATTTTGAAATACCTACTAACACCAAGTTAGATAGACCTGTATTACTCAAGTCAACTATATGTGAGGACAAATTCCAATTAGTGATATGCATAATATTTATGTATTATGTTATTTAAACAATCAATAGTTGTACATTATTAAGTATTCATACAATCCATATTAAAAATATAAGAAAAAACTAAATTACGATTTTTTAAAATAAAATTTTATTAAAAAGCATTTAAACAATAGAAAAAGAACCATCAGTAGTGTTTTGGGTTTCACACAACTCAAAACACCTAATTAGTTCAAAAACGCTTATTCATCAGTCTCAACAAAGATTTATTTTAAGACGATATTATGTTTAAAACATTTTTTGTACCGAATTATCGTCATATCCGCTTTTTTCAACATGTCGTTAATCAACACAGACGTTCCCTGTACTTTTTCCGTTCCAAATGTGAAATTTACATCATCACAGTTTACATTAATTTTTTTTTGATCATCTATCAATCTTGCCCCGTTACAATCATGTCGGGATCGCAGTTTATTTACAGTGTCAATCAAATAACGCGATAATCGAGGTAATTCTAAAAATGGAACGCATAAGCGAAAATAGATAAAAACGTACAAAACCGTTATTAAATTGATTTTCTTTATTGTTATTGTGAATTTTTTATCGCGTTTTTTACAGCTTTAGGAAATAATTTCTTTATTGTAAAACAAAATCGAATAAACGCGTAAAGAAAATAACACGGATTGTATGTAAATTATTGATCCCGAGAAAGGAATAACAATTAACCAGGCCGCTGTACGTGTAACATTTTAAAATTGTTTCCATTTCACATTTCCGCATAACACAAAGAAAACTTTAACAAACTTCATCACAACCTCGCTGTTAAGGCGATTTATTGTTTAAAAAGAAAATAAAAAACATAAAATATAAAAGAATATAAAATGTAATTGCTGTACAAATAGATGACAAAGTTGTGAACTCGTACGACGAACAACAAACAACCTTTTTATCTGTTTATTGTACCAATATTGAAACGATATCAACACCGCACGATTATAATTCAATGTGTTCGACTTCAAGAAGACTATATTTAGAACGTTTGTGTAGCGGTCGACTGTTAATTAAACGTGCTGCCATAACATTCTTTTTAACCTAAGAAGCCCAAGAAAAAAAAGCAAAAAAGCAATATTAGTATAATTATCTCAAAAAAGAAATTTATCGAAGTTATTGGCCTATTTAAAACGTCTTTGACATTCAAATAATAATTTGCAGTTAAATAACAAGTTTATAAAGTACAAATCGTTGTAGATGTAGTAGAGTATGACTTTGACTTATAAATGATTTTAAATTGTAAATTAAACATTACAAGGACCGTTTTCAATGCAAACTATTGACGTCAATTTTTCAATTAATGTTTACTTATTTGTGGGGGAAATTATAATGTAGCAAAATTAGTACAATCTAAACAAATTTAGGATCGTTCTCTTGTTTTGTTAAAACAATATCTAATTATTACTTTACGAATAGTCTCACCACAAATTTATCAACATTAATTACATTCCATTTAAAAAAGGAAATCTCTCATTTCAGAGAGAGTATAGACAGTAATTACTTTTGCAACTAAAAAGATGAATCACATACAGTAACCAGTGCCAATGAGGTTCGTTAGGGGCTTCTTGTTATGCAGCACTTAAGTGAAGCTCTTTCAATTTATACACCGGAATTAAATCTTCAATCTCAAAATTGTTAGATCATTTTTACACCATGAAAAAATTGCGTGAGTTGTAACAACGAATGCTAATATAATTAATAAATTCTCCTAAAAGTTATTAACCGTGCTAACCAACCAAACCTAACACCATAATAAGAAGATTTTATGGAGCTCTGAAAACATCTATTATTGCTGAAAGTAACAACAATAAATAGAATATGACCTTAGCCCCTGCTTATTGCAGAGAAGATTAAATAAATAATAATAAGTTTAATAAATCATCTTCATACATATTCTCACCTTACCATTCACCTCAACAACATCTATTATTATAAACTTCTTTGAAGTCGGATTACCAAATTAAGAACAATGCATCAGAAGCATAATTGTTGCCATTTTTTATTACTAATTAATATTCATACCGATTCAGACGATGACTCAAATAAATCATTAAATAAATACAAGATAAATGTTTATCGAATTTCCTAATTATTACTCAATAATATCAATTATTTTATTATTAATTAGTTACTTCATTTTACGTTCTATTATCGTTTTTGACCTAAATCTCTTATCTAGTTTAAGTAACGAAGAACAGGATGCACAGAAAATTGTTTATAATTATAATTATAAGTCCTTGATTTATGTAAAACTTATTCATATAATAAAAAGCTGTGTAGTTTTCAAGACTTGAAAATGATTTCATAAAAGTCCGTTTATTAATTTTGAAATCCGGTTTCGCAATAATAATATTTCATAATAATATGATAATTATAAGAAATGGTGAAGAAATTCTAATACTTTTTTTCCACGAATTTGATTTCAGACGAGTTAAAAACAAAAATTTCTCTTTTTACACTAATTGCTTTATTTTTACACGATTTTTAATATCCAGGATGTTTCTGTAAGTCGTGGCATAATTTTAATCACAAACACTGATGTTGAATGATTAAGGACATTTTTAATTTTATAAAATGCTACAAATTTAAATTAATTTTAAAACATAATATCTTAAAAACGAATTAAGATACTCAAGCACGATTTTGTTATCGTAAAAGTACATAATTTCCTTTATAAATTAGAAATTCAATTTTTTAAAAGTGATTTTAATTTTATAAAACGCTTCAAATTTAACTTGAGTTCAGAACTTTATATCTCAAAAAGGAATTGATTTACTCACGCATGCTTTAGTTTTTCAAAAAAAAACATACTTTTCTTAAAAAAACGCAAAAAAAAGTCATCAAGATATTTTAAAAATTTAATTTTTTACAGTTTTCAAATAAGATTAAGAAGGTTGTTATTTTTATGAAAAATCAAATTTTTGTGAATAAATAATCAAGTTAAAGTCATTAATCATAAAAATTTCTTTACTCCTTCAGACAACTGTTTTGATTTGTTTTCATGAACAAAAAATTCGAATTGCGTATATTTTTATAGTAGTTCTCAAAAATTCGTGTAAAAAGAGAATTAGATGTACCACAATGTAAGAGCCAAATACCGAAGAAAGCAAATTTCCTAAAGTTTAGATGGCCACATCATTCCGGGTATTTTTCAGAATAGGCCTTAAACCAACATTTATGTAAAACGCCCAAACACTAAAACTTGTTGAATCGATGATAAAGCTCAAATTCTGTGCCTTCTATTAAATCACCAAGTATGCACCGCATTATGCCATTTATAACTTTCTGAAATACCTAAATCTAAAGAATAACAACAATTTGAAAGTAATCGCAGAATAACCCACCGATTTCAGTTTAGCTTGTACCAATGTAATTATTAACATGACTTAATTAACATGATGAAAATAAAAGACATCTTTCAAGTTAAAACATAAAGTTTTTTCTTTTAAAAACCATTGAACATCATGTCTATCTGGAATATAATTCACCCGTTAACACACTAAATTATAAATGTCCAGCCTTTCTTGCGATTTTACCATATTAGCAATTTCGTTTATATTCCTCTTCGTGAGTCGATTTTATCTCGGAACACCATTCTTGGATGAAAAGAGAGCGGTTAGACAAAATAGTGATTTTATAAGTATCTAATAAGGCTATTCACTTGGCGAATTTCTTATGAGGGTTTAGATGTTGATCAGCAAAACGTTACTGATTCCAGAAATACAGCGCAAAAAATAACTTGCAAAAACATTATTAAGAATGAAAAATGATCTTGAGGTCAACAATCTTGTCAATTTTACAAGATTGTTGACCTCAACATTTGTCGTAATTTGTTGATAGAGCTCGTAGAAAGAAGTCAGCTTAAACGTTTCGTTAGCAAACAAATCTTCCCTTATTCGGCCCCTGATAATTCAAAAGTTTGAGTTGTAGTCTGTCTCATCCCTATTTGCTTTCATATACTAACAATCTATATTTTAACCTTTGTCTGAGTTAAAGTTAAACAACTTACTATAGAAACAAATCCAACCCAATCCACAAAAAGTTTTAAGATGGTATGTAAAGCCAATCTTGATTAATACACGTAGCAATCAACTACCATCAAAATTGAATATTCGTGGTGAGGGGATGTATTGCGATAATAGTACTCAGAAATTAACATTATACGAAGCAGTCGATTGCTATGGCACTAAATACAAGAGTAACATGTCCCTATAGTAATGGACTACCAAAGACACTAATATTGCTAGAAAAATTTCTACTTCTATTATAGCAGTAACAAAACCAAATTGCACAAAATACTGCAAATGTCAAAGGAATCGCATTTACTAAAGAACAAATTTTTAATTTAATTGATTTATACAGGATGAATTAATTGTACGAGGATGGATGACAGTGGCTAAACTGTTGAAAATAAAAAAAGTTCTTGTCATCATATATTAGCATCAAAGCTATATAGGATGTATCCTATATCCTATATACACCCGATAAAGCTGGTGAATAATAAGTATGAATAATAAATACTTATAACACAATGTCCCATAGTTTGTCCTTCTTAAGATATGATACGTTATAATTAGGAGTTCCGAAGGGAATTGCACAAAATATTAGTCTTAAAATTACATTAACCATACAGCAGAACCATATCAGTGTATTCATTGTTGGTATATAAAATTCAGTCAATTTAAAGCAATATATAGCAAGGTATACTTATTGTTAGTACATATCATTTTGCAGTAGTACTCATACCAGTGAACTCTTAACTTTATCGTATCCTGTTGTAAAAAGGGCGAAGAATGGAACATTATAAAAATTTTTATTCAGAAAAAGGGGACCTATAACCATTCATTCTTTTTTTACTCATACCTGATACACCTGTATATATTTAAAATTATTTTAAGTTATACAGGGCGTTTCACCATTCGAGGACTGTACTCAACTTAATTTTTTAAAATGGAACCCTACGTATCTTTGGTAATTCGTAATGCTTCGCGGATGGAGAAGTATGTGTTTTGGTTGATCCGAGGTATCATCCGTTCATCTTCTTGGTTGGTCCCTGTGGTTGACAGACTGTCAACAGGAGACTACGACAAAGCACTGAAGATGCCAAGTGAGATCTTGGCGAAACGTCTGCCCCTGTCCACAGGGAACAACCAAGAAGATGAACGGATGATACTACGTATCTTTTTATATACACGCTAATTAGCTAATTAGCGTGTTTTTTGAGCTAATTTAAACTGCAACGTTCCCGAGTTATTAATCCTTTTGTATTTTTTTAAAATATAAGTGGTCACTTAAAATTTATTATCAGCATTATTCTTAAATATTGAAGATTACATATTTTGGCATATTGATAAACAAAACTTGGGTCCTTCGAACGCCTTATATTCAATAATAAATACCCGAACAGTGGGTATTTAAGCACGCCTGTTGGCTATTTGAATTATTAGATAAATTATCAAGAAATTCATAAAAGTGGCCCTTAATCAATTAAAAATTTACAATAATGCATAAATATATTTTTCAATTCAAATGTGTTAATTTTTTCATAAAGAAGTAAAAATATCAGCTTGTGTGGTTAGCAAAGAAAAGTACAAAAATGCCAAAAGTAATCTGCAAATACTGCACTCAAAGATATAAACAATGTTCATAAAAGGAAGTCATATTACCGAGTATTTAGCCAGCCGCAAACCGAGGATTGGGAACCTTTGGTTTATATAATAAAGATGCAGAATCAAGGAGTTCAGATTAATGATTTATGAGTGTTAAAGCTTTTAGTGTCTATTGAACACGATAAGTACACAAAAACTGTTTTTTTTTTTTCAATGAAAGAAAAAAGTTACGTAATTTTGAAAATTTTGAAAGATTTAGGTTTTCCGAAACTTTCTAGATTTAGTGTCAGTTCTAGCTTTAGGTCGATACAAGTATACAACAACCTAAAATTGAATAACAATGAGAAGTTGAACGAATACTAAAACTAATTCATATTAGATCTAGAACTAGAATCATTCGGGTTTAGCCGTCCGTAGACTTAGCTTCAAAAGTAACACTAGAGTTAGAACTAGAAAAATTATGGTTTAGCCGTCTAAAGAGACATACGGCTAAAATCCTAATGTTTCTAGTACTAATGTTTCTAGTTTTACTTTTAATTTCAGAAGAATTTAGAACAATCAAGCAATGAATGGCAATTAAAACTAGAAGGAACACTAGACTTTTTTTTAGCCATGCGTCTTCAGACCGAAACTTTCTAGTGTTAGTTTTAGTTGTAAGACGTCCATCCTATTCCAACCCAACCTAACATCATAACTACGGCGACACGGAAAAAAATCCTATTATTTAGGGAGCCGTAAACTAAAGAACCTCTGATTTAGTGATTATTATATTATTTTTGAGTTTATGTGTAAATAACTATTGATGTTGCTTTTTATCCAGAAAGAACTCGTATTTTTGGATTAAACATTTTTTATTAGTAAATTTTTAAAATTATTCCACATATGCCTCAAAATACCCATCTTGGGTAAATACCCTCAGGTATAACCCAATATATGTGATAATATTATACAGATTGTTTATCAGAAGCGGTTAATTTACGCAACGTTTGACGAAGCCAAGCATTGTTATTTTAAATGGAACAGCCTGTATTTTTCTCAAGTTTCAGAAGGCCTTTTATAAATTTGTTAATGATATGGTATTTTTTAACACGTGTATTTTTCTAAATAACTAGATTGTTTAAAAAATGTCGTAATATTCCCAAATAAAATAAACATGGTTTTTTTCATAAAAAATAAGCTACGAAAAAGATAATTTTAAGCAAAAGCATGAAAGATTATTTTATAAAAGACGAAAAAGCAATAGATAATAATTAGATAGTAATTTTAATCGATGTAGCTTTGATGGTAATACAGGTGTCCCGCAATGATTGTACAATACTTCACCAACGTTCGAAAATAGACCAAAAAGCCGTCATCAGAAAATGCTGGCGAAAAACGTTTATTTACGGATGAAGTAATATTTACTAAAAATGAAATTTTAATATCCATAATGCGCACCTTTGGATTGTTTAAAATCATCAATCAAAACTAGAAACTCATCATCAATGTTAATGCATGGACCGAAGTTGCATATGACCAGTTATTAGGTCCATTTTTTTACTCGAGCATACTTAAAAGCCAGATTTGGCAATAATATGCTAAATCTTGCCGTAATTTCGAAAACATCTATCGTGAAGGATTTGAAAAATAAAATTACTAACGCATTTAACGTAGTAAAACAAATTCCCGGTATTTTTGAACGTATTAGAAGTTCATTTAAAAAATGTATCCATTTGTGTTTACCATCGTCACCATATTTAAAGATGACAAGACGCGAGAAAAGAATGAGAGAGGGAGAAAAAGTGGTTCGAAGTAAATGACTGTTGGAATAAAAAGTCATAAAATCAGATCAAAAGAAGGAAAATTGTGTTAGTTCGTTATATGTATGGTTTGAATTTAAATTTATACAGACATAAAAAAGAGGTTTATAGTAAATACTCTTGTTATGAATGATCTTAGAAAAAAGAAATAAAAGATTCTTAATCTCAAGAAAACAAGAGAGAAATGATTTACAACAATGATAACAACAACAATCCCATAGTTATTCATGGTGTTACTTCACAATTTACAAATTTAACTAATATCCTTTTCTCTGAAAATGAAATTCGTTTTTTAAACAAAGGGCATAAATGTGCGCTAGAATTTAAGGTAAATGTTCCTCTTACCTCCATTGATATGGATGTATGTATTAATAAGCACTCAGAACATAATAATATAAAAGAATTAATCTATTTTTTGAAGAAAACCGAAAGGATGCATCAAAACAAAAATAATAATTCCCAGATACAATATTGGAAATTAGTAATATCTATTCTTAAAAAACTTATTGATAACAATTCCATACAAATTAAAACACAAAGGTGCAGGTTTAGTATTTATGGATAAAAACACCTATATAGAAAAAAATTTGAATTTCTTAAAATATAATAATTACACCAAACTTAAAAAAGTCCAATAGAAGCGATAGTCAGGAAAATCAGAGATATTATAATAAATGTAAGAACACACTTATAGAACATACTCCCAGCCTAAAAAACTCCACCAACACATACTTTAATAGCAGCTTCTTCATACATATAATATTCCTAAATTGTAGTCCCCCCTAAGCTACATAAACGTAACATTCCGATTCGCCCAACTGCAACCTTTAATATGTGAGGATATTAATGTTGTTGATATTAATATCCTCAGATATAATATTGCATATCGAAACCCACTATGGTTCCTACAATCATCCCTTTCGACTCTAACCATCCTTTTTCCCATAAAATAGCAAATTTTCGATATTTAATAAACATAGCCTTCCAATACTCTCTTTTCCAAAACGATTTAATTGCTGAATTTAACTACATTAGTAAGCTGGCACAAGGTAATTGCTTTCCTTCTAAACTAATCGATAAATTGACTAAACAGATAAAGGTCCAATATGAACCATTATATTCTAAATCTGTAAACTTAAATAAAACATACAAATCTATACCATACAACCAAATTACCTCATTAAGTAAGAGAATCTTCACTTTAGCTTTTTTAAACTGAAATACAATTTACTTCTATTAATGAACATGATAACAGAGAGGTTTACTCAATAGAATGTAAAGAATGTAATTCTGTTGATGGCGAACAAACGGGTAGGAAACTTTCTAATCGTTTGTATGAACTAAAACAACACCCAATGTTTTTAATCATACACTAGACATAAGACACAATTTTGATTATGATAACGCAAGAATTGTTCATAAATATAACAAGGGATATAGAATGGATTTATTGAAGATGATGGAAATTAACAAACATAACTCTCATAATGACTATAATTTATTTAATGACCAACTATAGAGTATTTACCATAAACCTCTTTTTTCATATCAGTATAAATTTAGATTTAAACCATACAAAACGAACTAATACAATTTTTCTTCTTTTGATCTGATTTTTACTTTTTCTTTCTCTCTCTCATTCTTTTCTCGCGTCTTGTCATCTTTAAATAAAATTTTAACTTGTATTAAAAATAATGCATAAAAAATTGATAGTAAGTTTTATTAATTTATATTGTAATGTTATTTGATAAGGTTCTTATATGGTTTCCTGTATTATTTAAATTCGGCTGAAGATGAGTTTAATAACTCGAAACAAGTCCCATATAAATTAATTAAATTTATAACAAGTAAGAAGTTTGATATTATTATTTTTAAATATATTCTGAACTTGCCACATAGATCTTTTTTCTTTATATCACATACAGTTTATTTTGTAGTGTTTTGTAGGCTTCAAAATACCAAAATTATACATACTACATCTTTGGTGATTTACATTTACTTATTTCATCATACGTATCGCTTAGAGTATCCACAATAACGCATAAGTCATCGAACTAATTTAAGAGATCATGTGTCATGTTTTAATCATATTGTGAAATGCTACTCAAAAGTCGCCGTTGTGGGATTGTCCTTAATAAATCCAAGTATAATTTTAATGGAGATTGTAATTCATTAAACGCGGGTTTATGATAAAATTTTATTTCTATTAATTTACGACGACAAATTTTTAGCGAATAATTTTTACTGATGTTAAAATAACCTCGGCCTTCAATTTAAAGGTTTCGCCGGATCTTGAAAGATTATCATTAACCTTTTCATTACGACTATACATAAATGGCGTTTTTTCCGCCAACAAAATTTAACGATTCGATCTACCCGGCAAAGTTGGTAGATATATCTTCGCAATTTCGCCTTCAATTAAACCAAAGAAATCGTCCGTCGCTTCGTCGTCGAAAGGAAAAACGGTTAATTAACGCACTTGAATCGGTCCGTTTCGTGAAGGCCAGCAAAGAATTTCGTCGACGGGACCCGTTTGTGATTTCCGGTGGTATTTCGGAAAGTGGGTCAATATTACAACCGTAATTCGCATAATTATCGAATTCAAATCGATAAAATTTAATTTAAAATTTCTTCACCCGGAAAAGATCTCAATAAAATGATTACATAATCCGAACACGTATTACAAGTTATATTATTTTACTTTCATATATGGGTTTAGGCCGTAAATGGGAGATGGATTACGACGTATCAACTAACTTAACGTTTAGACGCGCATACTAAAACCAATAATCGCTTTTGTAATGCATTGGAAGTTATTAGGCGAATAAAAATCGAAATAAATACGACCCGTAAAACCAATTTCGTAACGCCTCGGCGCGGTCACGAACACCTATATTGTTCACAAAAAAAATTATTATTATATGCGCGAGATGAATGTGAAACGTAAAGGTCGCGGTCTGATACAATACCAACGTGTGTTACGACAGTGTCGACATATTTGTTCGATTATTTCAAGTTCGATCATTTTTTTTTGTTTCTGCAACCTTAATTAAAGACTATTAAAAAAATTAATATTGCACTTGTTAAACAAGAACGTAATTAAGTTGTTATAAGATTATCTTTAATAATAAATTTTAAAAATTAATTACTAACAATTTCAAGATTATTAAAGAATTGACGTTTTTATATCACTTTTTTAAAAAACATTAATTACATTTTTCTGAACTTAAAGCTTTGCAAAGGAACGTGCTTTGACGAGAAAAATTTATGAAAACCCAGCTCGTTCAGCATATTGGAGCTGCATGAATCTGTCATGATGAAGTTATTAGAAATTTAACAGCGAGGAAAGAAATTTTTAAATTAAAAATGTCTTTTGATGGGTTTTTTTCCCACAGTATTTTTTTCCATAATATACCAATCAAAGTTGAACTCTTATGAATTTTCTAAAAACATTTTCACTAATCAATTACTAAGAATACTAACAGTATTAGAGTTAATTGTATCGAAATGACAGGTTATAGTCACGATAATAGCAAAAGCAACACATTATATTCGTTAAGCACCAAACATATATTGTCTTTTGAATGTTAATGATCAATCATTTCAAATTTCAACATGTGGTATAGTTCTCATTAAAATGTCATATAAATTTTGCCTTTAAACGAATTGGAAAATATAACCCAATGCGAGACATTATCAGTGTCGTTAAATACCCAGGTATTCCTTTTCAAGGGAATATACCCTAGGTATATACCCGAGGGTATTTTCAACAAAGACAAAGACCACTAAAAAACTGTAACTATTCGATTTGCGGCTCCCTAAATAATCGCAATCTTTTTCCGCAGAGCCTCAAATAAATCCGATTTTTTTTAGTTGTTATTCAGTCTTAACCCTCATCCGAACTTCGATTCTAGAACCAAATTTCCATTATCTCTGGAACCAAACGCGGACTTCATGTATCACGTTGACACAATGTCAGGCAATAATTGTTTGTCTATTGCTGTGTATTTTTTATGATTGGTTCACGTGGAAAAAATAATTAAAAGAAAATTATTTAAAATAAATCAACGCTACACAATCGTCATAAATGGGAAATTGATGACAAACGATGGCCCAAGGTGTGAAAACTATTTTGTACTGTTCTAATTGGTATTAAATTGGATTATTAAACAGCCAATCGTCTGGTCTAACACATCGGCCATGACGATGTTTGTTGTAAAATTATATGATGTCCGGTTTCCTCTTGGGATTGGCAAAAACTGGATTGGCGTGTCCACAAGCACCCATACAACATTTTACCCAAAATGCTTTCAGAAGGTTTGAACTGCTTTCAGATAGCTTGAACTACTTCCAGAAGACTCGATATTGGCCCTGGAAGACTTGGCACTGCTTCTAAGAAATTTGACACTGTTTCCAGTAGACTTAAAATGCTTTCAGAAGACTTGAAATGCTTCTGAACAAACCACTGGAAGACTTGATATTGCTTTCAAAAGACTGCAAATACTTCCAACAGACTTGAAATGCTTCCAAAAAGGCTTGGATTGCTTTCAGAAATGTTTGATACTACTTCTGTAAGACTGCAGTAATACTTCCAAAAACTTTAAAATATTTCTAGAAGACTTACTATGCTTCCTGAAGACTTGATATACTTTCAGAAAACTTGAAATACTTCTAGAACACTTCATATTGCCGCTGGTAGACTTGAAATGCTTTCAGAAGATTTGATATGGCTTCTAGATGAGTTAAAATGCTGACAAAAGACTTACACTTGTAGAAGTTATAGCAGATAACATTTTCATTGCAAAGAAACAAGATACTGTTCATAAACCTTTGAGTTTTTTTCAAAATATTAAATACTATTGGACATAATGAAAATAATACTAAACTAATAAAAATTAACACAACTGACACATTTCTACCATTTATCACTAACAGAAGAAAAAAACGAAACAAAAGAACTGTACAATATACAAAGAAATTACCTTCACACATATCAAAAACAACACGTTCATATTGATTTGTTTTACGAGCAGAATTCGTATCAGTACCAATTATATGCATAGTACGTCTCAGAATCAGCTGCGACTCATAATTTGATGCCATATTTAGTCCTTTTTGTTCTGCTTGAATGATATACAGTCACAAAATGGAAGCAATCATAATCATCGTATATTTCTTTATAGCAACGAACGCCATATAAGTTCGTCATTTCAATGACTGTATTTTATGTAATAAGAAAGCAGACAATGTATCTGATATACAAGCGATGGAATATGGTGTTAGACGTATACCACAAGCAATTCTTCGAATAGTTCGAAATAAGATTAATTTTTTTTGGAAGCAAAGGAGATAGAACTAATAGAATGAGCAATTGGCATTGAATGCTTGAAATATTGAATTATTTTATCCGTCAACAATAACAACACATTTGTATCTAAAACAGCCGCATCTCGTTTCTTGTTCAATGAAGTCAATATCAGAATCGTCGGTAACATATTCTTCTCTTGCTTCATTTTCGACTTCATTTACAGGTGGAATGTAATCGGTATCATCATCTGTGTTAATGTCATCATTACCAAACTGATCAATCAATAGAACATATACACAAATATTTCATGTCGTTTCTTTGTTTTTTATTGTAACGGTATACAATATATGTACGGATTGAGGATTTTTCTTTTTCTACCTTCTTGATAAGAACTACGGTAAAAACAAAAATGGAAATATAAAATAAACAAATATTCATTCACTGAGCCAAAATATCTCCTCGATCCGACGGTAAATAACAAAAAATTCGTCAATTAATTTTGAAAATTGTGCCAAGATCAGAAAATGATTTCCTTGCAGCTTTTATACAAAGGAAATTGTTACTAACATACTCCCTTCTGCTGAAGTGAGTATTCCACTGCCTTTTATTGCGTTTTCTATGTACTTAAGACATAGGGTTAATAAAAAGGTTAGGTATGCCTCATTTAATCCATGGAGAAGACAGAAAATTGTGTCAGCATTTTGTTGTATTTTTCACAAAGATGTGTCGTTTTGCAGTTGCAAATGCTATAAATGGTACTATATCAAAGATACCTCTCTTAAGCTTGCAGGACTATAATGGTAGAATATATCGGGTCTTATTAGATTATTTAGTACTAATTTGTACCACCAATAAAACATTTGTGCCATATTCCATTAATGAGAAACTCATAACGGTGCTACCTTAATATTAAGCTAGCAGTACCACTTTGAAAAAACGACGTAAACAATAAAATAAAGGCGGTGTTTAATATTAAAAACTAGCAGAACCACATTATAAAAAAGACAAAAAAATAAAACAAAGGTGGATTTGAGAAGAACTGAATTTGTACTAATTTGTACCAGCAACAAAAAAGTTTTTACTATGAGTTGGGTTAGATTTTTTCTCTATGTTGATGACTTTATACTGAAGTTTGCAAAATATGAACGTAACTGCATGAATATCGAGCAAAAACGATTTATTGTTGGGTTTTAACAAAGTAGCCAACAAGAATATTACGATGTTAGGTTAGATGGGTTGGATTTTTTCTCTATCTTGATGGCGAGATATCAATCAGAAACCTTTGTTAAAAATGGATATCGAGAACAATACGATTTCTTCTTTGACTTTGGCGAAGTTTTCGTTAAGGATTTTATAATGTTGGGTTGAATTTTTCTCCATCTCTATGGCTCCACAGTGAAGAACAATCGGAAAAGTTTGTTAAAAATGAATGAATATCGAGAAAAAACGATTTTTTCTTCGGCTTTGGCGAAGTTGTCGGGAATGGTTTGGTTGATATTGGATTGGGTTGCGTTGGGTTTTTTTCCCATCTTCGTGGCTTTACACTAGAGATCAATCAAAAAAGTTTGTTAAAAATGCATGAATATCGAGAAAAAACGATTTATGCTTTGGTTTTAACAAAGTTGTCGAGAACAATTTTACTATGTTAGGTTGGATGGGTTGGATTTTTTCTCCATTTTGATGGCTTTATACTGGATATCAATTAGAAAAATTTGTTAAAAATGGATGAATGTCCAGAACAATACCATTTCTTCTTCAGCTTTGACGAAGTTATTGGGAAGGATTTTATGATGTTGAATTGGATTTTTCTCCATATTCATGTCTCCACAGTGAAGATCAATCGGAAAAGTTTGTTAAAAATGGATGAATGTTGAGAAAAAACGATTTTTTCTTCGGCTTTGGCGAAATTGTTGGGAATGATTTGATGATATTGGATTGGGCTGTGTTTGGTTTTTCCCCCATCTTTGTGGCTTCAACTAGAGATCAATCAGGAAAATATGTTAAAAATGCATGAATATCGAGAAAAAACGATTTATGCTTTGGTTTTAACAAAGTTGTCGAGCAGAATTTTGCGATGTTAGGTTGGATGGGTTGGATTTTTTTCCATCTGGATGGCGGAATCTCAACCAGAAAACTTTGTTAAAACTTTGGATATCGAGAACAATACAATTTGTTCTTCGGCTTTGGTGAAGTTATCGGGAAGGATTTTATGACGTTGGGTTGGAGTTTTCTCCATCTTCATGGCTCCACAGTGAAGATCAATCTTAAGAGTTTGTTAAAAATTGATGAATATCGAGAACAAAACGATCTCTACGGCTTTGGCAAAGTTGTCGGGAAGGATTTTATGATGTTGGGTTGGATTTTTCTCCATATTCATGACTCCACAGTGAAGATCAATCAGAAAAATTTGTTAAAAATGGATGAATATCGAGAAAAAATGTTTTTTTCTGCGGCTTTAGCGAAGTTGTCGGAAGTGATTTGATGATGGTGGATAAGGATGGGTTGGGTTTTCCCCATCGTCATAGCCTCACATTAGAAATCAATCAGAAAAGTTTGTTAAAAAGGCATGAATATTGAGAAAAATGTTATTGCTCGAATCGTTTTCCTTTTTTTCCTCCATCTTTATTTTATTTTTGTATCAACGTAATTCATTTATCAGCACATTACAATATATTTTAGAAAAAGATAATAATTAAAGTTGTAATTTCTGTACTTTAACAGTAGTTAAAATGAAGTCCGCTTTAGATGTTTCGATTTTCAGTCATCTTCGGAGCCGTTATCATTTACAAAAATTGGCGTTTAAATCCAATAACACTTAAAAATGTTTGAATTATAAGATTTACGTAAACACACGTTACAATTACATTATTATAACATAGAATGGATGACATTCAAAGTGTTTAATATTTTTTGTACGTTAATAATATACACAACAATTATTTGTGCTTAATAATGAAATTTTAAAAATGTTAGAAGTGCCAATTAACTTAAACGTCAACTTTTGTACAAATTCATTTCTTCTCAAATTAAAAAAAATTAAAAAAATTCTCAACCTTTATATTAAGCTACAGCGCCAAGAGTTTCTCATTAATGGCATATGCTAAAATTTTTTTATTGGTGATATAAATTAATACAAAATAAGTACTAAATGATCCAATAGGTCTCAATCGATTCTGCCATTATGATCCTGCAGCTTAAGAGAAACAATAGGTAAAAGGTTCAAACAATATAAAACGTTGAAGAAAACCAATTGCAAGGAAAAACAAACACAAAAATTAAATCGCAAGAAATAATAAGATATCACAAACAATAATAAGACCTCTCATTATCAGTGCCTTTCCATAACGTTATTAATACCCGTATCTAAAAATAATTTTACGCCTAGAGAGATGAATAAACTATTAAAGACAAATTAGGATTTATTAGCAGTTTCTGTGAATCCCAATAAAAACTGTTTTAAGCACCATTTAACACTCTTAAAAAACGTGTGATGATTCGGAAATTTTAATTTACCCAACTTTTGGTTGTTAAAGCAATAAAAAAAAAACTTGATCGTTTCCTTATGAGGTCAGTGCTACGACGGCCGCCATCCCGTCTGTATGTGCAGGTTTGAACCGGTCGCCGTTTTCTATCTGGGGCAAGGACGACGCCGATGCGGCCCAAATAATCGAACGAGAAGGCGGCCGTCGAAGAGCCCCTTCAAAGTCCCCCTCACTATGTGCACTTAACGTGTAGGCGTATACAAATCCAAACCAATATATTCATACTTCAAAAAAACGTGACTAAAATCACGTAAACAAACCTTTTCATCTTTTTTATAATATTACTTTTCATAAAGATGACGAGTTAAAAATTTCCATCGTTACTCATTCTTAAACGTTTTTTTTGTGAAAAGCAGAAAGAACGCAACCTTATTTCTTAATTTTAATTTTTTTCTTTATTTCAAAAGATGAAGATAAACTGTTACATAAACAAGGATTGATTATTGTTCTTTCGGGGCCAATGCCGACATCATTATATACATTATATCGCACAAACGTAGCTGATAATGTATGCAATCTGAGAATCAGGATAAAAATGTCTATAGAGCTTGTCAACGTTATTATCTCAACCCGGGTCAGTCCAATGTCAACGCAAGAACTTGAACGAACGCTGCCGCTTGGATTTGTTGACCTCAAACTCGTGTTTAAACGCATTGTTCGATGTGACGTGTTGATGTCGCGAATCAGGGCCAGGAGAAAAATAAAGACACAATAAAGTACGAGCGAGCAGACAACATTGCGAAAATAAATCAACTGGTCGCTCGATTAAATAACTTCTTTGAGCAGATCGATTTGGGTACCTGCACTGTGGGGTAAAAATAAAACGGTTCAAGTTATGTAAAATTGATACCATATCGTTCGGAACGGGGACAACTTTCTATTGAAACCCATAAAAGTTTACGCGCTATGCCTTTGTAGCTACTATTTAGTACGTTTGCGTTACGTGTAATTCATTGTAACGAATGGTAATGGATAAAAGGAAAAAAAAGAGGAATGAGTGCGAACAAAAAAATTAAGTTTTACTTTTTTCACTCTATGTTTCAAAATTCAGTTTAGAAGAACACTTTTAAGGGCTTGTAGCGAATTTTACATCATCAAATCAACCCTGGATCCTTCAAAGATACTTTTCGCGTTTAGAATAACAATTATTAATTTATTCAACATGCATTTTACATTGGCAAATAAGCTGGAGGACTTCCATATTAGCAAATATACAATAATGGATTAAAACGGGGAATAGAGTATTCCTTAAAGCTAAAAGTCAAAGAAGCCTTTGAAGAAATCGACTAAACCTAAAACTTTTAAGTTGAATCTAGGCGAAGTTAGCTCCCAATTTTTCTATGTAATTTCGATAAACAATGTCTAATTCGAAAGCTTATTTATTTGCAATGAAAAGGATTACCCCTAATAGCATAGAAGACTAATCAAACAGCTAACTGGATAAATGGGAGGAAGTACTGAATAATGTCTGAATGTCTCTTCAACAATATTACGATAGCACCAAATAATGGAATAAAGGAAGTAAGAAATAATGTGTTGTACAAAATAAGGGCTTTAACAAGAAGGGATTTTTTCTAAGTAATCCTCGTAAATCCTTGGCAAATACGCAAGAAGGACATATACGATTCGAATGCTCTTCCGAAATCAGCCAAAAATTACGAAAGTACTGGAAAATGACACAAAAATTATTGGTTTTTAAGTTATGACAACTTATTGTTGAGACTCTTATGCAATGATCTAAACTGAAACTCACAAAAACTAGAACTAATACCTACTAGACATAGAACTAAAAGTAGACACAAAACCAAGTGCTGAAGTAAAGAGTATAAATATTGATAAACTCAAATATGTTCACTTTCATATGATATCCATCACCCACTAAAATTGAAACTACTATTTTGAAACTTCAATAAAATAATGCTTTATTAACAACTAAAAAAAGATGAAAATTTCCGCCGAAACAACTCAACTATACCATATTCCAGTACCATTGCTACCTCCAATTTCAATTTTTCCTACAGAGGAATCAATGAACACATAGCCCATAAAATGTTGATGTCTTTGATTGTTAAGGTGTAAACTTATTGAACTGCTACCTAGTAATGCCCCAGTACGACGTCGTCAAAATTTTGCCCGTATCAATGACTTTGATAGGGGTCGAATTATCGGTATGATGAAAGTGTGGACACATCGAGGAGATATAATTTAGAGTTCGTTCAAAATATTTCAAGCTGAATTAACTGTAAATAATAATAAAATTATAGGACTTTTAAAGATAGTATACTTAAAAAAATGAAAACTTAAAAAAAGGGTTTACTTAAACCGTTTAGGCGTTCCACGAGTCAATGCTACAATTCGCAAGATAATGCGACACTGATTTCACGACAAATTGGAGACAAGCCAGGTTTCTGCAAAGCGGAACTGGTTAATCGTTTGCAATACCACATTAAAACCTACATATGTAGATGGCATTAATCCATTTTGGATCAAATTAATGGAAAAATTGTGGTTATTGAAGATAAAAATGGGGAGAAAAAGGACTGAAAGGGAAAAGGGCTGAAAGGGAAGGAAGGAGATCTGAAGGTGAACGAGATACGGAGGACAAAAGAAAATAAGGATCATAGTTGACGGGGGATCGAAGCGCGATACGGATGTGGTAAAGGAAGAGATGACTTACGAGGATGGTGAAGAGGGTACACCCAAAAATAGTGATTTTTTGGTGTATCGAAGGAAATGCAGGAGAAGGAGATGATGAAGCAGATCTGGGGAAGAACTTGAAAGACATAGGATTGGAAATGAGGAGGTTTACATCCTATGAGGACTTTATTGGGGGAGGGGAGGTTATTTCTATTCATGTTGGTTCCTATATGGACTCATATTTTGACATTTCCTACTACATGCATAAAGAACTGCCATCATTAGATTTTATCCTAATATTTATTTCTGTTTATTTTCTCAAGTTACAACCCATCTTCATAACTAAAATTGTCAATTTGGACATTTAATATTTCCTGCTACATACGCAAAAAACTGTCATCTTTAGACCTCATCTGGTAATGAATTATGTATGATGAGATAATTATGAACAATTTTTGTTAAGGACATTTATTTCTATCCATTTTGGTTCTCGAGTTACAACCTATGTTCATAACCAAAATTGTCAACTTTGACATTTTGATATTTCCTGCTAGATACATAAGGATCTGTTATCTTTACACTTTATCTAGTAATGGATTGTTTATTTTGAGACAATTACGAATAATTTTTGTTAGTGACATTTATTTCTATCCACGTTAGTTTTCGAGTTAGAGCTTATATTCATAACCAAAATTGTCGATTTAGACGTTTTGATGACGTTTCCTGCTACATACCTAAAGAACTGTAATCGTTGGACTTTATCTGGTAATGAACTTTGTATTTTAGAATAATTATGAACAATTGTTGTTAGTGACATTATTTCTATCTATTTTGGTTCTGAAATTGCAAGCCATCTTTATAACTTAAATTGTCGATTTCGACTTTTGACACTTCCTGTTACATACATAAAGAACTGTCATCTTTAAACCTTATCCGGTAATGGATTCTGTATTTTCGGATAATTATGAACAATTTTTGTTGAGGACATTTATTGGTATCTATGCTGGTTCTCGAGTTACAACCTATGTTCATAACAAAAATTATCAACATTGACATTTTGATATTTTCTCCTACATGCATAAGGATCTGTTATCTTTACACTTGATCTAGTAATATATTGTGTATTTTAGAACAATTATGTATAATTTATATTAATGACATTTATTTGTATACACGTTGGTTTTCGAGTTACAGCCTATATTCATAACAAAAACTGTCAATTTGGACTTTTGATATTACCTGCTGCATACACCAAGAACTGTCACCTTTAGATCTCGTCTGGTAATGAGTTATGTATTTTGGGATAATTATGAACAATTTTTGATAAGGAAATTTGTTTCTATCTACGTTTTTTCTCGAGGTAACTAGAAGATAGGTTGTAACTATGTTTATAACCAAAATTCGATTTTGACATTTTGATACTTCTTTGTACATACATAAAGAACTGTTATCGTTAGACTTTACTTGACAATGGATTACGTAGTTTGAGACAATTATGAACAATTTTTGTTAATAATATTTATTTCTATCTATTTTGGTTCTCGAGTTACAATTTTTGAGTGAGATGTTTTTTTTTGTAGTTGTTAGATTGTAATAACATTTATTTCTATCTATTTTGGTTCTCGAGTTACAACCTATGTTTATAACCACAATTGTCGTTTTTATTATTTTAATACTTCTTGCTACATACATAAGGAACTGATGATAACAGCCTTTACTTGGCAATGAATTATGTAATTATGTATGGTAATGACATTTATTACTATCTACATGTTTTGGTTCTGGATTTACAACCCATGTTTATAAACAAAATTGTCGTTTTTATAAATAAAGAATATATCTTATATATTTTACAGCATTGTTCAAAGACGACAAACAGCTTTCACACTTGAGGTTATATTTTGGGGGGCGATTATGGGGGTGCTGAACGAAGCTCACCCTTTATGTTCATTACATTTGTATTTACGTTCGTTAAATCGACAACTTTCTGGAACCGGTGTTAGTACCTTCCATGTAGACGTTGCCAAGAAGGTTTTTGGAGCAGGTTTACTGCAAATTTTACCCTAGTCTGCAGTGATTTGGGTTTGGAACATGATAGGATATGAACGAGATGTTCAAAGACGACATCGACCACTTAATAGAGAGCATGGGTAGAAGAGTTAATGCGTTACTAGCTTTTTCTTGAAAAAAATTTTTTTCATTGTTTCTTAGTTGATAATAAAGCATTATTTTACTAAAGTTTCAAAATTGTAATCCTATTCTTAATGGGTGGTATATTACATGTAAACGTGAGTGTATGTTGAAATTCAAAATCATAAAGACTTATGATATTTGTTATTTACGAAAAAAGTGTTTATCATTACAGATTTATTAAATATTGTTTTATTTAAAAGATGTAGTCATTTTAATTGTTTTGAAGTCCACGAAATTAACAAGAATAAAAGTTGTCTTATCAGGGAATTTCGAAACGACGGACCATAAATAAATCCCAACATGAAAGGTGTCGTAAATCGGGCCGAGTCTCAAGTGTCCGGGACAAACAGTGTTTTCTGGTTGAAAACGGGGTTAACGCGAACGGTAGTAAAGCTTGTTGCTTCTTGCCAGAAGACGTTTTGATTACCCGAAGCAGAGTTCGGTTGGCTTCCTGCCAAAAAAGCGATAATTTCTACGAATGGAACCGATTATCGACGCCACTTTTGTTATTTCTCTCGATCGCCGATTAACATCAAAAGTCCAAATCGTAATAACGCGAGGTGGATTTGCTTTGAGGTATCCAAAGGATTCGATTTATTTACGTCCCTTAACAAAATACACAGAGCACTCCGTGGGTTTTCTTTTCAACCTATTGATTTTCGAAATTTCTCCGTTTCGAAAATAGATTTTAGTGTTAGTCGTAAAGATTGGCGAATTTTCAGAAATTACTTTGCGTTAAAATTTATCTTTACATTTAAAATTTAAAACCATCGTAAATTACGATTTAAAAATCGCTATTAAATTTTACGCTGTGTATTAAGTTGCATACACTTTACAAAAATTAAAAATGATTTATTGACTTTTTCAATACAATGAAAATACAAAACAACAAAAATAATTAAGAGCACAAGCAATTTTTGAGTGAGATGTTTTTTTTGTAGTTGTTCGCCGCCAAATTAAACAACAAAAGGCGTCGTGTATTGGTTAAAAAACTGTCAAGAAAATGATTTACTATCGACCTGTTTGCCCTCGTCGTTTCGCTACTCTTTCATAAATCGCGAAGTCGCAATAAATCCGCGTAACCTTTAACAAATAAGTAGGGCACAGACCAAACTGAGTGACTGTCGCAAAAAGATAAGAAATCAGTCACTTCTTGAACTGCTTCTTGTGTAAAATGAGTTTTTTGCTGATTATCTACTTTGAATTATCATAAATATGCTTTAATGATCTACACTCGACATACCTTTTTGTCTTATTATTTCAATATGGAACAAAAAGTCACTGAAAATTTTTAAGTTTATATTTAGGTAAAATATCACCACTGACAACATGTAATTTGAATGAAATTGTGATTGAATGTTTTGCAAAAACGGTAATTAAAATTTGATTGTTCGGCGATATTAATGAAATTAAAATGTTAAAAGTAGTTTGCTTTTCAGAATGTTTCTTTTGAATTTGATTTCAAAATTTTGATTTCTGGTGATACTTTCAGTAATAAAATTTTTTCGCGTTAGAAAGAATTTTCTGGTTAAAAAAATCATAATACTCGAGTTTACAGTTAAAAAAAACATAAAACAATATTCCTATTGTGGATAGAATATAAGAAAATATCCTGCTTGTTGGAATTTGGGTAAGAAATGTGGATAGCAGAACTATTATCAACGATAGATCGAAAGTGTAATACAAACATGAATCGCAAGAGTATTGCACAAAAGAACAACCGAAACAGTCAGAATAAGGAAAGTTTACTTAGTCTCCTCTCGTTTATTCTGCTTATGGACCAAATCTAAAAGAAATTGATACAGTTCAGACACAGAAGAGTGGCCGAAGCAAGCCTCCAAAACTGTATGCATGCAGATGACATAGTACTAAAGTCAGATACAGTCTGAAAGTTGCTAGCAATTACAAATAGTGATGAGTAATAATGAGAAGGTCTAAAACATGAATTACTAGATTAACTCGTCATAAGTTAATCAAGTAGTTAACTGTCATTAGTATGGCAACATATACTGCTGAAAATCTAACGTAAATGTGAAGGAAGCTTGGCCAATGCTGGATAAGCACAAAACCAGCAAAGCTGTATACTGCAGAAATGATATACTTAAGGCGAATAATAGGCAGAGTCAAAAACGGAATCACATAAACGATAGTAAGCAAGCTAACTCTAACATAAAGTGTATCAATCCAATCATCTGAATAACTGAATTCGACCCTAAACCGTTAATTGAAGCTCCAAACAACCAATTCCAACTGAAACTAATTCGTAATTTACTCAACTCTAAACAATACAATTTCAAAATAAGTTATCCCAAGTTGAATGTAATTCAAAGAATAATCAGATATGTTGTAAATGTGGTATGGCGTGGTATTTACAGCGCACTGAGACATAAATGAATTGGTTTAATCTTTCTCTTCGATGTTCTCCTTACTTTCATTTTCAATGTTTTCCAAAAGTTTGGTTTGATCAACTTCATCCCGTAATGACTCTACTATATCTTTCGGCAAAGAAGACGTGGCTAAACCAACTTTTGGATCTACACCAAACATCGTCTTATAAGAAGTCCTTTTGATGCCAGAATGATAGGTACGATTCTTCATAAACTGAACAAACTGTAAGCCTTTACTTCGCTTGTTTGTACTATTTTGTTTCATCCAAGTGGTGAGTAGGTTTTCCACATCTTGATTAGCTCTTTCCATGCTGCCTTGGCTTTGGCTGTGCTTCGGCTTTTCATGTACAATTTTTAGCTCAGGCCACGTATCCCGTAAACTTTCTATCATGTTATTGCAAAACTTGCGACCATTATCCGAGACTGTTGGGAGCTCTAAGAAGTAAAAGTATTTTAAGACTACGATGGGCAACTTCCTCAGCGTGTTGAGATTCCAAAGGTTTTAGCACAACAAATTTCGTAAGATGGTCTTGATAAACCAGCCTTAAGTAGTACCAAGTCTTCTAGAAGCATTTCAAGTCTTCTGGAAGCGACATCATTCTTCTAGATGCAGTATCATGATGCAGTATCGTAATATTTCAGGTCTTCCAGGGTAGGTAGTGTTTTTTAGAAACAATACCAAGTGGAAGTAATATCAAGTCTTTCAAAGGCAATGTCAAGTTTTCTAGAAGTATTTCAAGTCTTCTAGAAGTACTATCAAATCTTTTGAGGCATTACAAGAAATCTGAAAACAATTCAAGTCTTTTAGAAGCAAAATCAGGTTCTCTAGAAGCAGTATTAAATCTTCTATAGGTCTTCTAGAACAATTGCAAGTCTTCTGAAAGCAATATCAAGTATTCTAGAAGCAAGATCAAGTATTCTAGAAGCAGTATCAAGTCTTAAGGATAGTATCAAGCCTTCTAAAAGCACATCAAGTCTTCTGGCAGCAATATTAAGTCTTCTCAAGCAGCATCAACTCTTTTGGAAGCAATATCAAGTCTTTGAAAAGCAGTATGAAGTCATCTGGAATTATTTCAAGTCTTCCAAAGGCAATACCAAGTATTCTGGAAGTATTTTAAGTCTTCTAGAAGCAGTAGCAAGTCTTTTGAGGCATTACGAGTAATCTGAAAACATTTTAAGTCTTTTGGAAGCAATATCAGGTTCTCTAGAAGCAGTATTAAACCTTCTATGCGTCTTCTGGAACAATTGCAAGTCTTCTGAAAGCAATATCAAGTATTCTAGAAGCAATATCAAGTATTCTAGAAGCAGTATCAAGTCTTCTAAGGACGGTATCAAGCCTTCTAAAAACACATCAAGTCTTCTGGGAATAATATTAAGTCTTTGAAAAGCAGTATGCAGTCATCTGGAATTATTTCAAGTTTTCCAAAGGCAATACCAAGTTTTCTCGAAGTATTTCAAGTCTTCTAGAACCAGTATCAGGTCTTCTGAGGCATTACAAGTAAACTGAAAACATTTCAAGTCTTTTGGAAGCAATATCAGGCTTTCTAGAAGCAGTATTAAATCTTCTATAGGTCTTCTGGAACAATTGCAAGTCTTCTGAAAGCAATATCAAGTACTTTAGAAGCAATATCAAGTCTTCTGGCAGCAATATTAAGTCTTCTCAAGCAGCATCAATTCTTTTGGAAGCAATATCAAGTCTTTGAAAAGCAGTATGAAGTCATCTGGAATTATTTCAAGTCTTCCCAAGGCAATACCAAGTATTCTGGAAGTATTTTAAGTCTTCTAGAAGCAGTATCAAGTCTTTTGAGGCATTTCGAGTAATCTGAAAACATTCTAAGTCTTTTGGAAGCAATATCAGGTTCTCTAGAAGCAGTATTAAATCTTCTATACGTCTTCTGGAACAATTGCAAGTCTTCTGAAAGCAATATCAAGTAGTTTAGAAGCAATATCAAGTATTCTAAAAGCATTGATACTGCTTCCAAGGACAGCATCAAGAATAAATTTATCGAAAGCTTGGTCCAATTAAAGGTTTTTTAATTCTTCCCCTTCGTTGGTTGGGTTCCCAATCAGCTTACTTAATTCTTAACGTTGTGCAACCAGTACTTCCACCTAAACCTTTTTTTAAAATCTTTTTTTAATCTTTTAGAAGCAGTTCAAGTCTTTTGGAATGTTATTGTTAAGGATCTCTCGTGAGTTCCCAATCAGCTTACTTAATTCTGAACGTTGTGCAACCAGTACTTCCACCTAAACCTTTTTTTAAAATCTTTTTTTAATCTTTTAGAAGCAGTTCAAGTCTTTTGGAATGTTATTGTTAAGGATCTCTCGTGAGTTCCCAATCAGCTTACTTAATTCTGAACGTTGTGCAACCAGTACTTCCACCTAAACCTTTTTTTAAAATCTTTTTTTAATCTTTTAGAAGCAGTTCAAGTCTTTTGGAATGTTATTGTTAAGGATCTCTCGTGAGTTCCCAATCAGCTTACTTAATTCTGAACGTTGTGCAACCAGTACTTCCACCTAAACCTTTTTTTAAAATCTTTTTTTAATCTTTTAGAAGCAGTTCAAGTCTTTTGGAATGTTATTGTTAAGGATCTCTCGTGAGTTCCCAATCAGCTTACTTAATTCTGAACGTTGTGCAACCAGTACTTCCACCTAAACCTTTTTTTAAAATCTTTTTTTAATCTTTTAGAAGCAGTTCAAGTCTTTTGGAATGTTATTGTTAAGGATCTCTCGTGAGTTCCCAATCAGCTTACTTAATTCTGAACGTTGTGCAACCAGTACTTCCACCTAAACCTTTTTTTAAAATCTTTTTTTAATCTTTTAGAAGCAGTTCAAGTCTTTTGGAATGTTATTGTTAAGGATCTCTCGTGAGTTCCCAATCAGCTTACTTAATTCTGAACGTTGTGCAACCAGTACTTCCACCTAAACCTTTTTTTAAAATCTTTTTTTAATCTTTTAGAAGCAGTTCAAGTCTTTTGGAATGTTATTGTTAAGGATCTCTCGTGAGTTCCCAATCAGCTTACTTAATTCTGAACGTTGTGCAACCAGTACTTCCACCTAAACCTTTTTTTAAAATCTTTTTTTAATCTTTTAGAAGCAGTTCAAGTCTTTTGGAATGTTATTGTTAAGGATCTCTTGTGAGTTCCCAATCAGCTTACTTAATTCTGAACGTTGTGCAACCAGTACTTCCACCTAAATCTTTTAGAAGCAGTTCAAGTCGTTTTGGAAGCAGTTCAAATTATCTGGAACCATTTCAAGTCTTCTGGAAACGACATCATTCATCTAAATGCAGTATCAAGTCTTCTAGAAGTATTTCACGTCTTCCAAGGGCAGTATCAAGTCGTTTAGAAGCAATACCAAGTCTTCTTGAATCAGTATCAAGTCATCAGGAGGTAATAGCAAACCTTCAAGAAGCAGAATAAAATCTTCTAGAAGCATTTCAAGTCTTCTAAAAGCAATATTAAGTTTTCTGGAAGTACTTAAACTCTTCTAGAAGCAGTATCAAGTCTTTTGAGGCATAACAAGTAATCCGAAAACATTGAAACTCTTTTGATAGCAATATTTGGTGCTCTAGAGGCAGTATCATCTCTTCTAAGGACAGTATAAAGCCTTCTAGAAGCATTTCAAGTCTTCTAGAAGCAAAATCAAATCTTCTAAAAGCATTTCAAGTCCTCTGGGAGCAATATTAAGTATTATAAATACAGCATCAACTCTTCTGGAAGTAATATTAAGTCATTGAAAAGTAGTATGAAGTATTCTGGCAGTCTTCTGGAAGTATTATAAATGCAGTGTCAACTCTTCTGGAAGTAAAATTAAGTCTTTGAAAAGCAGTATGAAGTCTTCTGGAAGCATTTCAAGTCATCCAGAGGCAATATCAAATTTTCTGGAAGTATTTCAAGTCTTCTAGAAGCAGTATCAAGTAACTTAAGGCATTACAAGTATTCTAGAAACATTTCAAATCTTTTGGAAGCAGTACCACGTCGTACTTTGTTTCGACCTACTTTTCACGCCTCTATCGACGCATGATCGCAATCCACATCCACGCCGATTTTTGTGGATGTCTCCTCGGAAAAATTAGTGTTGTTTCCACCTTTCGATGTCATTAGGGACTTTCAAAAACAACATGTATTTTTATACATCTTAACCTCTAAATGTAAGTTTAGTTACGGTTTAGCTGTAAAATTGTTAAGGGTCTCTCGTGAGTTCCCAATCAGCTTACTTAATTCCTAACGTTGTGCAACCAGTACTTCCACCTAAATCTTTTAGAAGCAGTTCAAGTCTTTTTGGGAGCAGTTCAAATTATCTGGAACCATTTCAAGTCTTCTGGAAACGACATCATTCATCTAAATGCAGTATCAAGTCTTCTAGAAGCATTTCATGTCTTCCAGGGGCAGTATCAAGTCGTTTAGAAGCCATACCAAGTCTTCTTGAATCAGTATCAAGTCAGCAGGAGACAATAGCAAACCTTCAAGAAGGAGAATGAAATCTTCTAGAAGCATTTCAAGTCTTCCAAAAGCAATATTAAGTTTTCTGGAAGTACTTAAACTCTTCTAGAAGCAGTATCAAGTCTTTTGAGGCATAACAAGTAATCCGAAAAAATTGAAACTCTTTTGATAGCAATATTTGGTGCTCTAAAGGCAGTATCAACTCTTCTAAGGACAGTATAAAGCCTTCTAGAAGCATTTCAAGTCTTCTAGAAGCAAAATCAAATCTTCTAAAAGCATTTCAAGTCCTCTGGGAGCAATATTAAGTATTATAAATACAGCATCGACTCTTCTGGAAGTAATATTAAGTCATTGAAAAGTAGTATGAAGTATTCTGGCAGTCTTCTGGAAGTATTATAAATGCAGTATCAACTCTTCTGGAAGTAAAATTAAGTCTTTGAAAAGCAGTATGAAGTCTTCTGGAAGCATTTCAAGTCATCCAGAGGCAATATCAAATTTTCTGGAAGTATTTCAAGTCTTCTAGAAGCAGTATCAAGTAACTTAAGGCATTACAAGTATTCTAGAAACATTTCAAATCTTTTGGAAGCAGTACCACGTCGTACTTTGTTTCGACCTACTTTTCACGCCTCTATCGACGCATGATCGCAATCCACATCCACGCCGATTTTTGTGGATGTCTCCTCGGAAAAATTAGTGTTGTTTCCACCTTTCGCTGTCATTAGGGACTTTCAAAAACCACATGTATTTTTATACATCTTAACCTCTAAATGTAAGTTTAGTTACGGTTTAGCTGTAAAATTGTTAAGGGTCTCTCGTGAGTTCCCAATCAGTTTACTTAATTCCTAACGTTGTGCAACCAGTACTTCCACCTAAATCTTTTAGAAGCAGTTCAAGTCTTTTTGGAAGCAGTTCAAATTATCTGGAACCATTTCAAGTCTTCTGGAAACGATATCATTCATCTAAATGCAGTATCAAGTCTTCTAGAAGCATTTCACGTCTTCCAGGGGCAGTATCAAGTCGTTTAGAAGCCATACCAAGTCTTCTTGAATCAGTATCAAGTCATCAGGAGACAATAGCAAACCTTCAAGAAGGAGAATGAAATCTTCTAGAAGCATTTCATGTCTTCCAAAAGCAATACTAAGTTTTCTGGAAGTACTTAAACTCTTCTAGAAGTACTATCAAGTTTTTTGAGGCATAACAAGTAATCCGAAAACATTAAAAGTGTTTTGATAGCAATATTTGGTGCTCTAGAGACAGTATCAACTCTTCTAAGGACAGTATAAAGCCTTCTAGAAGCATTTCAAGTCTTCTGGGAGCAACATTAAGTATTATAAATGCAGCATCAACTCTTCTGGAAGTAATATTAAGTCATTGAAAAGTAGTATGAAGTATTCTGGAAGTCTTCTGAAAGTAAAATAAATTATAAATGCAGTATCAATTTTTCTGGAAGTAAAATTAAGTCTTTGAAAAGCAATATGAAGTCTTCTGGAAACATTTCAAATCATCCAGAGGCAATATCAAGTTTTCTGGAAGTATTTCAAGTCTTCTAGAAGCAGTATCAAGTAACCCAAGGCATTACAAGTATTCTAGAAACATTTCAAATCTTTTGGAAGCAGTACCACGTCCTCTAGAAACAATATTAATTCTTCTATGGGTAGTACCAAATTCATTTCAAGTCTTCTGGAAGCTATTCAAGTCCTCTGAGAGAACCAACACGGTCTGTGCTTCTGGATAATTCATTTTGACATACTTCATTGCACTATCTCTTTGTCCCTAATTATTCACCGTTAATACGTTCTCGTTCAAATGATTTTAATTGTTTTAGTAATCATTTTCTAGTTTTATAATGGGATTCCCCGAATAATATTAATGTCTAACATATAGAGTTGTGCGGTTAATATTGAACATGAAGCAAATTAAAATCAAAAATCTTATTATCTAAGTTGTCTTAAGGCTTAAAATAATCCTAAATAATTGAAGTTTTATTGAAAATTATTTAAATTTTACATTACGTTAATCATATCAATCCAATTAAAATATTTTGATCAGTTATCGAGAGTTATACCAGGATTTATATGACAAAAATGTGTCAGAAAAAGTGTTGACAATATCAGAACAATTATTTCATTACTACTCGAAGATTATCTTGTGTTATTTTGTATTCTAATAGTTCTAGAGTTTTATTTATTATGATAAGTTTGAATTGAGATAAGTTTGAATTCAATGAGATCTTAAATTAATCAGCTTAAAATTTTGAAAAATTAGTTAAGTACCACTTAAAACAGAACCAAAAAACGAAAACAATGTTATTTCTATTGTAATTTTTTTATAAAATGTTATAGGTATTAAAAAAACAATAATAAATTGTTAGAATTTATAAATAAATTGTATAACGATTAAAATTTTTTAAAACTCGCTGCGAAGTTAGATTTTTTACGATATTTTTATATACGTCCTGCCGTTTGAAGTACACTTATAAAACCGTTTTGTAGTTGTAAAACGAAAAAGGAACATAAGGCATAACAAAGCCTGTATTGTTTTGAATCTCGACAAAACATGAAAAAGATTATATTAAGAAATTCTTAAAACAAACCATTATTTACAAAACGTAAATAATTATTGTTATTTACGTTTTATTATTTATTGTTACCGCACAATAAATAATAAAAAAATGGCTTTTTTGAAAATTTATAAAATTATAATAAATAAACTAAAAAGAAAAAAAAATAAAACTCACACTGCTTGCCAAAGGAGGCCATCTTTTAACAGATTCTTAAAGGTGATACGACCACCGCCACCTAGCGAATTAGAGCGATGTTGCCGTCCGCGGCCTTGCCCACCAGAGTGCGCTGACATTTTCGAAAAGTATCAAGAATTCGAAAATCAAAGCACTTTTAAATTTAAAATAAATCTGAAAAGAAATAAAAAAAACAAAATAAAAAAAGAAAATAAAATGAAACAAAAAACAAATAAATAAATTGTTGTTGCTTCAAATTGATGTGTTTTTAATGGAACGTAGTGTAAAAAACTGCTTCGCTCGGTTTAATGCGACACCGTTAAATATACCGAACGAATCATTGAACGCACATAAATAGATGCATTACGATTAAAAACAAGCGCACGCGAACATCTATAGGGGCTATAAAAATTCTTGTTCAAATATCTACAATGTAATTAATATGATATCAAAAAAAAAATTTAAACCGCTCAAACCACAAGTAATTACATGAAATAAATTACATGACACGTTTGAACCAATTTAAAAGCATTATTAAACCATGATCAATTAATACTATTCTTTATTTATTATATTTTTGTCCTACTTCTGAGAACGTACTAGCACACAGGTGCACTTCGACAAAAGTAAGTACAAGGTCTAGGGGGCTAAAAATCGATTATTCCACCGTCGACGATGTGTGTCAAGACGGCTCGGAACAGATCACGAAGAACGATGATTGTGTCTCACCATCTAGCCTCACTTCACGTACCCCGATCAATCCTCCCCGGCAATCCCCTTTTCGCGGTCAAACCAACAGACGATGGGAAAACTCGGCGATGAGTTGGGGTGAAAATTGGTGCAAAAACGAAAGGTTTAAAAGTTTAATCAAGGCCACGTTTCCCCGAATCGGACGTTGTCCAATCAATAGAGTTGCGACGAGCTCCCCATTCCAATAATACCCCTGTTGCGTCCTACTTTTAAGAGGAAAACAAAAACGAACAGGTCGTACTCGAATTTTTTTTTATTTCAAGCCAACGATTTTTATCAAAGGAGAATAAAAAATGATGACGATCCTTTTTGTCTTTCAGTTTCGTTTTTATCTTTAAATTGTAACCACAAAATATTTATTAATAATTGCGATATTAACTTAATATTAACACAAAATATTTTTTCTATAAGAAGACATATTTATTTAATATGTAATATCAAAATGTGACAATTTAAAGAAAAATAATTAGGATTAGTGCAGAACGTGAAGATAAAGAATGTTTTTTAAAATAGCATTTATAATATGAGATAACAATACAATAACAACACAATGAAAAATATTATTTGAGAAGTAAGATTAAATTTATTTCAATAAATTGAATCTTATATCTCTTACACATTTCAATGCGGGACCAAAATCTCTGCATTCAAAATGTTTAACCCTTAACTACTGACACTTATTTTTAAACACAAACACTGTCATTGAGTCACTGGGACTCCTTATATTTTTAGTGGTCCACAGTTTTTTTAAGTTTTTCGACAATAATTTACAGTGAGTTTATGGAACAAAAAATTGTCCTTTAAATAAAAACGAAATTTGCATTTCCTATTAAAACTAAATATTATAATATAAAACAAGTAAATTAAAAGTAAATAATACATTTTTTAAACGAAAATTAAAAAAATTGCAACTACACTATCCGCGAGAACAAAAATTTCATTGTTGCGCTCCTCTGCAGCATTGTTTTCGGGAGCACTGGTGGTATATTGGTTTTCTACACGCAATACAAGCATAAAAAGCCTTTCATCCCAGTCTGGCAGGACAGATGTAGCAGTATTTTCTGGTTATAAGAACTCCATCTTGAGTTTGGGGCTCTAGTTCTTACGGTACTTGAAGAATATGCCGAATCAGTTCTTTCAGTTGTCGTGGTAAATACATTTTAGTCTGCAATCTCGTTTGCAAATGCTCTTTAGTTAATTCAGATGCTAGCATTTTACGAGATTCAGTCGTGTCATTGTATTTTCTGGTTATGAGACGTACACAATGTACGAGTTTGAACTTGCGATATTTAGAAGTTTGAAAAATATAGCCATAAGCCATCGACGGGTTCTACGACTGCATGTGTATTTGGCGCATTTTTCATCCATTGCGTCTACACCACCTTTGGTTAAATTATAAAAAGATATAATCTCCGGCTTTCCGGTTTCTGGATCCATAGATTTCTGGTGGTGCATGGTCGATATAAGTATTACTGCCATGTTCTTTTTTGGTGTATATGACTCTAATGTGGTATTCTTTGTAAAACCGTAAATAGTGTCTCCAACTTTACGCTCTTTTATGGGGTAGAAAATAAATGGGTATTTCCCTCTTATTTTTTTAAGAGTTCCCACAAACGTCAAGCAATTTTTGAGTATTGTCTGAGTAAGTTCTACTGACGAAAACCAACTGTCGGCCTGAGTAGGCTTGCTAATTTTTTTTGTTTTATTATTTTTGTATTTGGTTCTAAGCCACAACTATATATGTGCATTGTAGAGATAGGTCGTCCTTGCATCAGTTAATGCCATTATTTTAATGCCATATTTTTCAGACTTCGATGGTATATACATCTTGAATCTGCAACGTCCCCTAAAGCCCACTAACATCTCATCAATGCAAACTGTAGCACCAATCTTGTAAGATGTCCTTATACCTTCAACAAACATATCGAGGAATTTACTGATAGCTGCTGTTGGATTATTAATTTTTCTTTGTTCTCTGTCATCTGGATTATCAAAGCACAGCGCTATGAGCAATACTTGAAAACGTTCTCGAGACATGGTTCCTCTAAAAATTTCTCGCCCTGTGCCATCTGTGGCAAATATACTTCTCACATCCTCGTTGTTAGATTTGAAAAATAGCTGTGTATAATAGTAAGCCAATAAAATCTTTCAATTCTGTTTTTGTTAGATCGGAGAGTTCTGGTTTGTTTTCTCGTTTGTACATAGTTCTCATCTTTGATAGTTTATTATTGGTCCAAATCAATATGAATTGGTACATGTTCTCAGTAAATAATTGACTAAAAAATGAAAGAGGGTTTGTCTTGTTTTCGATAATAACACGAGTCTGAGATAGTCGTAATATATTATGTGCAGGAGTACGAACGTTTCTTGTGGGCTCCTCGGCGCTCCACTTGAACCTGTTTTTGCCATAGAAATACTTTTTTCTAGATTTAGAATTGAGGGGTTCAGTCTCAGATTCCTCTTCGCTTTCAACTTCGCATTCGCTTTGGCTATCATGTTCGCTTTCTAAAAAGACATTTTCATCCGGTTCTGTGTCACTACAGTCACTTTCTATCTCATTGAACCACTTCATAACAATTTCTTCAAAGTTTATGTCTGAGGGTTTTACCGTTTTTGAATTGTTAGCCATGATCACGTAAATCACTTTTATAACGTTGTTACTGACACGGAGTCTCACAGACTCCTCCGCTTGTGTAAGTCGCACACGGTCAACTGCAAATGACTCAGATTGTAGCACGTGCAACCTTGTCTGAAGTTAGGAAGGTACTGAACAGTACTGAAGAATACAACGTTCCGTTTTAATTGTGGTGAGAGAAACAAGAATTTGTATACGTCAAGGAGTCTGAGAGACTCCTATCAGTAGTTAAGGGTTAAAACCGTGATACCGGTATTAATACCACTATAAACATAACAATATCTGGTTATGAGTTATGTATTCTTATACCAATATAAACGATATATTGACTGTATCGTTTAGTATATAACGAACACGATCCCACGATCACAACATTCCAACTCAACAATATCTAGTTATGAATTATGTATTCTGATACTAATATAAACGACATGTAACGAACACGATCTATACCGATATATTATGAATTTCCAAATTCAAACTAGAATATAATCATAAATAAGCCATATCTGGTTATGGAATGTGTATCTTACATCATTATAAATAATTTATGCTCAACATTCATTGCTGAAACACCGTTACTTCATGAGTAGAATCTTTTACATTTAGCAGTTTTTATAATAAAGAGTTTTCATTTTTATATTTAGCAGTTTTATTGCATATAACATCTGCTTATATGTACATATAAGCACATGTTTTTACATATATTCGCCCATATTTCAATCAGGGTTTGTTGAGTACTAGCAACAAAATAAAAACAATAATAAATAAATATAACAACACTAATCTTTAACAACTAAACTTTACGAATCATCGATAGTAGTTCATACTGCAAATATGAAACTTCAAAGTGATGAACAAGAGTTTGAAGACATAAAAACTTATGCTGTTAACAAGTTAGCAGTCGTTAAAATAATGTATAATGTTGAGGACGTGTGGAAACAATGATAGACCTTTTTACAGACGGATTGAATTTGAGGTATCCAAAACATTGTAGAGTCCATAACCACCCCAAGGTTTCTAACCGTATCTGTTAGCTGAATAATGTTACCGTCAAGCATTAAGTGAATAGATGAAAAATCATTAAGTTTCGCAAGTAAAGGTCGATTGTAAACGACCTGAAACGCAATCGCTTGAGTTTTAACAGTATTTAATTTAAGGCCGTAACGTTTAAACCAATCCAAAATATTAAAAAGATCAAGATTGAGTCGTACAATTGCTTCCGGAAGATTATCAATAGCTGTTGTAGTGTAAATTTGGAGGTCATCAGCATACACATGATAATTATAAGAAATGCAATGAGAAAACACACTGCCCTGGGATACACCACATCTAACATCACAAGTAGACGAGATCTCAGAATCAGTAAGTGCGGTGTATACGTACAACGACAGGAAAGATATGATCGAAACCAGGATAAACATGAAGACGCTAACAAAAGGTCCTGATCAACCGAATCAAACGCCTTGCTGAAATCAAGTAACACAAGGATGGTAGCACTACGTTTGTCACATGCAGACCTAATATCCTCCAAAAACCCCACTGTACTCGTTATGCAAATTAAAATCTTGTAAATACTCTTGAAGTTGTAAGTAAACAAGGCGCTCGAAAGCTTTTGATAGAAGATGGCTGTTGATTTCTTTGTGTCACCAAAGCACAAATATTACACGTCTTTCTTTACAATAACATCTGCTTGCAAGATCCAAATTGAGATGTGTTGAGATATGAATATGTTACTCGACGCTGTATCAATCCGATACATAATATACGGATTAAGGATTTTGCTTTTTCCACTTTGTAGATAAGAATTACGGCAAGAACAAAAATGGAAATGTAAAATAAACAAAAATTCATTCAGAAGACGAACGTTTCCTTTTGATGGAAAAATATAGTATCAAGAATGTAAAAAAAAAAATCATCTTTACATTGTATTAATGTAAGGAATTAAATTGATTTTGTAGCGTAATAAAGAAATAAATTGATATCAAATTAGATTGATGCTCCATCAATTCCTGAAAACGGAAAAAAAAGGATGAAGACCGAGACATCAAATACTTTCTCACACCAATGGTGCTACAGTACAAATTAAGCTTTTCCATTCAATACAGCTCTTGGTCGGAATAAATCATTACTTCTCGACTCGTTGAGCGTCCTTGATTATTTCATTCTTGCCTTTTCTTATTTTGCTCCTTGTTTATTCAAACCATATGATCAGACGATGATGATGATGACTTCACGTTAAAATGTTTTCTGAATATTTCTTTCAAATACTTCTTTGCAATTTCTGTCATAATGGATATCTCGAATTCATAGTATAGCACAGTTTTGGAACGAAAGATATCTTCAACATTTTCCTCGTTTATGATATGGTTTATATTCCATCTTATTCTTATCTGCGTTAGCGTTCTTGTATTTAGTCTTATCATCCGGTAATGCAGCTATCAATAAATAAGGCAATGTGTTATAAAGCTGCTTTGATGACTACCATAAATCACGAATCAATAAAGAATTATCGTTCCATTATACCTCTTTATAACACAAATATGCCAATTTTAAAGTCTAGTTTAACCTAATTCTATATCAGTATTCCGCATATAGAAGCCATAAAATCAAATTATAATTGAAGTGCTAAAACCTAAAATACAAAATTATTAATACAACTAAACCATCAAAATTGGTGATGAAATAAACCTTGGCGAAATAATGTGTTTTTGTAATCTATTTTTATGGGGTTTATTGCTGTGATATTGGTAATCCAATACAACGAATAATCACTAAATTGCTCATTGCCGATCGTAAAATGTAAAAACGACTATAAAATGTATGTAGCCTACATGCATGGAATCATTAAAGTCGAAGAAACATGTACTAGAAATATCTAGTACATCTAAATCCAATAGGATTAGGGAAAACTTTGCAATAAGATGTGACTAAACAAGTACAATAAAACCATAATATTTGGAAACAATTTAGTAAACAAATAAACTAAATGTAGGTGATATAAGCAACACATCAAACGACCGCCAGAAGCAACACACCAACTGCAGCAAACAGCAGTTTTATAAATGAATAAAACGGATGCTGAAACAAATCAATATTGACCCCATTCGCGGTTCTTGCCATTTTCACAATAGTTACTTAAATGTTTATAGAAATATAAAATATTACCACAAAAACGACGTTGGGTGAGAGTTAACATACGAAAATATGCGCAGGTTGATTCATAATCAATGTAATGGTCGGAAAATCAATTCTAGAGTTGTACGACTGAATTCCAAACAACACTGCAAAAGTTTAGCGTGTTGTAAACATAGACAAAATACAAAATTCTAATTGTATTAATACTAGAAAACGCTAACATGGATCTTATATTAAAACATAACATACGCCAGGCTTTAGTGACAACAGTATCAATATGTTTGTCAAATAATAACTTACAATCAAATGTAACGCCTATATCTCTAATGAGTAAAGGGCTTTAAAGGACCGAGATGAACACCCTAAGGAATACCAGAAGGAATTGATACAGGATTAGAGAAAAAACCATTAACGAAACAATCTGGTATCTCTCCCTCAAGATGGGAAGTAAGCCATTGTAAAAGTTTGCCGTCTATACCAAACTTTGATAGTTTAACCAGTAGCAAGTTCTGATCTACCCGGTGGAAAGTCTTACTGAAGTCCGTATTGACAGGATCAACTTGATAAGAATTATCCATAGAATTTAAAATATATTACGTATATTCAAGTTACTTTTAACCGAGTAGCCAGCAAAAAAATCATGTTGGCTGCAATTGATTTTAGACTTAAGGGCAAAGAATAGACGTGCGAAAGAGGTTCTTTCTCAAATGCTGGTAAAATAGATATGGAGCGATAATTAGATATATCACCACGGTCCCTAGATTTAAAAATGGGAAGAATAAAAGCTCGCTTCCACAGTGATGGAAGACGTCTACATTCAATGACGCATTAAATAAAATAGTTAAAGCATGAGACAAAGAGCACGAACATTCCTTAAGTAAAATGGAGGGGATACCAACACGAAAGTGCCAACACTGTCTGCAGCCCTCGTGGCCATAAGGGCCCCCTCAACCTCTATCCTGTCAAACCGCATCTAACTCAAACCCAGTGCATCAGTTTCTGTACTATTTATATGATTAGAAACTAGAGAAAGATCCACAAAAACCAAGGAAAAGAAATCAGCGAACAATGAGCATACACCAGTTTCATTATTACAACAGTTCCAATTCATGACATCGTGGATGGAATGATCTCCGTACGACATTTAGATTTAGTAAAAGCCCAAAACTTTTTTGGGTCTGAATGAATGTTACTTTCAGATGTTGTAACAAACTCCATGTAATCATGATGGATTAGATACTTTGAATGACTTCTTAAATTTGAGAAAGTAAGGTATCAAGTCTGTTGCCAATCCGTTTCCATTTAAAGTGCGCTCTTCTTTTCTCCTGAATGGTATTATGTGAAAACCAAATAGGAAAACCCTATTATATATGTAGAAGAAACGTCTCTGCCCCTATGCCCAAGGAACAACCAAGAAAATGAAATGAACGGATCCTCGCATCAACCAGAACATATATATATATATATATATATATAGTATTACCATTAAGATCTTGTAAACAAACGAAATTCATCATCATCAAATTCATGGATTGGTACAATATATCTTCCAAAATGACAAACGTTATTGTAATAGAAGAAATATTTTGGACATTTCCAATTTTATTTCAAAGTAAAACATTGCCAAAGATATTTTTTTAAAGATAATCTAGATCTATAAGAAGCCATTTTTTTATGTTTCAAGTTCATCCGAAAATATCGACTTGCCTAATTTTATCCAAATCAGTACCACACACTCCATTAAAATTATTAATTTAATATTATTGAGTCATCGAAAGATAATACTATCAAACTTTTTGGCATGATTATATACTCTATACTTTACGTACTCTATACACATTGATAAATCGTAATATAATTGATTAAGTTGCAATCTGTAGTTGGGGAATTTATTTGAACAAATCGTTTAATTTTATGACACCACCGCGCAATGCACAATTTCTCAAATTTAAGAGGATAAAATCTCATTATTATAAGCATTAATTAAAAAGTTCGTAGCTGTAATTAACTTAAAAAAGGGAAATGTGTCATATAGTTAATCTAATCAGCTCTTTAAAGCCAACTAAAACTGCAATTAGCGAGCGAAAATTTGTTGTCAACCATAAATTATACAAAAATATGGTAGATGCTGAAATTTGTAAATTCTAACAAACAATTTGTATGCTCAAAAATGTTTTATTTGCGGACAATTTCTAAAAGACTCGTCGACTTCATCGACATAGAGTTGTGTATATCGTTGTACACCATACATGCAAAAAAATTGATTACTCGACTGGAGTTTTTAATACACATCATTCTTAAGCTAATTTATTTATAAGCTGAATTATTTATTAATTAAGTTAATTTATTCATATTAAGCTAGTTTATACAAGAAATAATAAAGGACTACTTCTGATTACGCTGCTATAATTATCGATGATGCAGCATTTAACTTGTTTATCTCGATTTAAACAACAAATTTATATAAAAATAGTTCAATATGATTCCAAATAAAGTATGATCCCAACACTTCCAGTTGACGAATACGACTCATACTTGATACCAACTTAAGATTTTGTCCCTTATAGCTAGAGAAGAATGGGACACTTCCTAACGGAGATCATCAAAAGAAGAAGGGAAATAAGTGAAATGTGGAAGGAGTTTGAGGTTAGGGAAAGAGACACAATTAGTGTCCGACCGAAATTTCGGTTTCGGCCTTTAATAGAGATTTCGGTTGTATTGCGATCTCTCTGAACCAAAATTTCAGTGATATGCCGATATATACTCATATTAGGATTCTAGACCGTACCCTACCTTGCGAAAAAATACGATAAAATATCTCTCTTTGCCACCTACCAGTGTTCCTAGTGAACAATTATTCTGAGTGGCAGGCCGGATTTATGCAGAACAGATATGTAATCTACACGGCAAAAATACAGAACAATTGCTATTTAAAACCCGTTTACAATTTAGTTTTTTAAGTTTGCGTGCTCCAACGTGAGATATTCTTGTGTTCAGATATTTTTGCTGCTTTTGTCTAACTACTCGAAAATATGATCCACCAGTATACATAGTATACAAAAATAGAGTCAACACTAATGCTTTAATTAACACAAGAACTAGAAACATTTGGGTTTAGTCATATGTCTTTTAAGACGTATAATTCTAGTATTAGTACAAGTATACAATTTCGCTGCCGATTGGATGCTTAACTATACAAATCAGTTTCCACCTTAATTTTGATAAGTAAAAGAACAGTTTCTGTGCAATTTTTGAATTTTTACAGTATATATGTTGTACAGTATATATGTTGTGTATGCATACAGTAGTATGCATACAGTACCCCCGTACATTCATACATTTTTCATTTTTTTTAGAAAAGTGTTACAAAAGGCCAAACAAGTAAATTTAGGCAAATAATATATCTTTATTATAAAGGCAGATAATTGAACTATTAAGGAGTTCTAAAGGATTTCTATAAGAAGGAATGTAAAAATTGTATAAACCTGCCCCAACTTGCCCTACTCAAAAAAATCAGCGAGATGAAAAAGAAGAGGAAATGCCTTTAGTCTTTTATTGATATTTTTTGAACTATTAACATGAACATTCTCCATGCCCACAGTACTTTGTTTTTTCGAAGTAAAATCAAATCTTATTAGCAGTTTCTTGCCTTTTGCGATTCAAATGCCTTCTTCAAGATTTTGCATTTTGTCCAATAAAGAACATTTTGTGCCAGCCATTGCAAGTCTTCTAGAGACAGTATTAAGTCTTTTGGAATTTCAAATCTTCTAGAATGAACACTAAATTTTCTAAAAGCAGTATCAAGTTGTCTAGAAACATTTCAAGTCTATATATCAAGTGTCATATCAAGTGTTCTGGAAGTATTTCAGGTTTTCTAGAAGCAGTATCAAGTCTTCTGAAGCATTGCAAATTTTCTGGAAACATTTCAAATCTTCTGGGAACAATATCAAGGCTTCCAGAAGCAGTACCAAGTCATCCAGGGGTAGTACCATATCTTTTAAAATTAGTTCAAGCCTTCTGGAAAGATATCAAGGTTTCTGAAAGGATTTCAAGTCTTTTAAAAGCAGTATCAAGTCTTCCTGAGGCAGTATCAAGTGTTCTGGAAGCAGTATCAAGTCTTCTAGAAGTATTGCAAGACTTTTAATAGCAGAATCAAGTCTTCCAAAAGCAGTATCAGGTCTTCCGGAAGCAGTTCAAGTCTTCTGAAAGCAATATCAAGTCTTCTGAAATTTAAGGCTTCTGGAAGTTGCATCAAGTCTTGTGGAAGCATTTCAAATATTCTGGAAGCATATCAAGCCTGTTGGAAGCAGTATCAACATTCGATGAAACGAAAGGTTAAGTTGAGTAATGTTTAACAAGATTCATGTTCTTCACACGTAAAAAATGGTTTCAAGATGACTATAAAGAAAACGAAGGTTGATCGCAATCCACAAATCACGCCGATTTGTGTAAATGTCTCCTCGGAAAAATTAGTGTTGTTTCCACCTTTCGATGTCATTAGGAACTTTCAAAAATAACGTGTATTTTTATACATCTTAACCTCTAAATGTGAGTTTAGTTACGGTTTAGCGTTAAAATTAAGGATCTTTCGTTTGTAGCATACTCTGACGAAGACAAGAATAAATTTATCGAAAGCTTGGTCCAATTAAAGATTTTTTAATTCTTCCCCTTCGTTGGTTGAGTTCCCAATCAGCTTACTTAATTCTTAACGTTGTGCAACCAGTACTTCCACCTAAACCTTTTTTTTAAATCTTTTTTTAATCTTTTAGAAGCAGTTCATCAGCTTTTGATAGCTTTTCTGGAAGTAATATTAAGTCTTTGAAAAGCAGTATGAAGTCGTCTGGAAACATTTCAAGTCTTCCAGAGGCAATATCAAGTGTTCTGGAAGTATTTCAAGTTTCTTAGAAGCAGTATCAAGTCTTCTGAAGCATTGCAAATTTCCTGGAAACATTTCAAATCTTCTGGGAACAATATCAAGGCTTACAGAAGCAGTACTAAGTCATCCAGGGGTAGTACCATATCTTTTGGAAGCAGTTCAAGCCTTCTGATATATCAAGGTTTCTGAAAGGATTTCAAGTCTTTTAAAAGCAATATCAAGTCTTCCCAAGGCAGTATCAAGCGTTCTGGAAGCAGTTTAAATTTTCTTGAAGCAATATCAAGTCTTTTGGAAGCAGTATCAAGTCTTCTAGAAGTATTCCAAGACTTTTAATAGCAGAATCAAGTCTTCCAAAAGCAGTATCAGGTCTTTTGGAAGCAGTTCAAGTCTTCTGAAAGCAATATCAAGTCTTCTGAAAGCAATTTAAAGCTTCTGGAAATTGCATCAAGTCTTGTGGAAGCATTTCAAGACTTCTGGAAGCACATCATGCCTGTTGGAAACAGTATGAACCATCGATGAAACGAAAGGTGAAGTTGAGTAACGTTCTCAAACCAGAAACGGAGCAAGAATCATGTTATTAACAATCAATACGTAAAAAATGGTTTCAGGAAAGATGACTATAAAGAAAATTGCAAAATCAGCTTGATATTTTCAAACGTATATTTTTTGAGTGGATTTTTTATCTCATCATGTATTGTCCCCAAAAATAATTTCTGTTTGTTTCGTGTTTGTACATTCTCTTCTTTCTCTTAACTTTTTAGAGAACTTTTAAATAATGAATTTAAATATGAGCTTTTAGTTTTTATGGTGTGAAAAAGTGTCTCATAGTCACACTAAATTGTTTAAAAATGGAAACATTTCTTTTTCACATAAAGCTCACTATTCTTAGACCGGGGCATATTTGATATCCTCCTATCTCTAAACAATACTCTAAAGAACCATGGGGGTCTCTAAAGAACCATGTGTACACAATTTGGATAAGTTGAGGATCCTATCCGACAAGTAAGGTACAAATAACCTAACGATTGAGAAGGATAGAAAACAGCATTCAAGAGGATGGTCGTCACCTACATGGGATTCTATTCCATACTAACTCAAATGGCACGCTTGTTTTTGTATAAATAAATTCCTTTTAAATTGAAGATTTACCAAGTTCAAGTGAAGTAAGTGTAAAAGAATACTCACTGTATTATCATATCTGATATATTTGTATTGGGATTCAATTAATCTACGTAGTTAAACACCTTTAATAATTTAAAAAATTTAAATGCAATTTTTGTACAAAGAGTAATTGGCAAAGTAATTAATAATTCCTTTTTTTTAAGGCATGTACTTGTAATTAATTCCTTTTTTGAAAAAGTACTTTATAATTGTAATTATTTTGAAAGTACATGTAATGCTCTGATAATTAAGGAGGAATTGCCAATTTATTTGTAGATAAAGGATGACGAGCAAGTACCCTATCTTTTGGAAGCAGTTCAAGCCTTTTGGAAACATATCAAGGTTTCTGATAGGATTTTAAGTCTTTTAAAAGCAGTATCAAGTCTTTCCGAAGCACTATCAAGTGTTCTGGAAACAGTTTAAATCTTCTTGAAACAATATCAAGTCTTTTGGAAGCAGTATCAATTCTTCTAGAAGTATTCCAAGACTTTTAATAGCAGAATCAAGTCTTTCAAAAGCAGTATCAGGTCTTCTGGAAGCAGTTCAAGTTTTCTGAAAGCAATTTAAAGCTTCTGGATGTTGCATCAAGTCTTGTGGAAGCATTTCAAGTCTTCTGGAAGCATATCAAGCCTGTTGGAAACAGTATCAACCATCGATGAAACGAAAGGTAAAATTGAGTAATGTTCTCAAACCAGGAACGGAGCAAGATTCATGGTTTTAACAACCAACACGTAAAATGGTTTCATAAAGAAAGAGGACTATAAGGAAAATTACAAAAACAGCTTGATATTGTCAAACGTATATTTTTTGAGTGGATTTTTTTATCTCATCATGTGTTGTTAAAAAAATAATTTCTGTTTGTTTCGTGCTTGTACATACTCTTCTTTCTCTTAACTTTTTAGAGAACTTTTAAATAATGAATTTAAATATGAGCTTTTAGTTTTTATGGTGTGAAAAAGCGTCTCATAGTCACACTAAATTGTTAAAAAAATGGAAACATTTCTTTTTCACATAAAGCTCACTATTCTTAGACCGGGGCATATTTGATATCTTCCTATGGGGGTCTCTAAAGAACCATGTGTACACAATTTGGATAAGTTGAGGATCCTATCCGACAAGTAAGGTACAAATAACCTAACGATTGAGGAGGATAGAAAACAGCATTCAAGAGGATGGTCGTCACCTACATGGGATTATTTTCCATACTAACTCAAATGGCACGTTTGCTTTTGTATAAATAAATTCTTTTTAAATTGAAGATTTACCAAGTTCAAGTGAAGTAAGTGTAAAAGAATACTCACTGTATTATCATATCTGATATATTTGTATTGGGATTCAATTAATTTACGTAGTTAAACACCTTTAATAATTTAAAAAATTTAAATACAATTTTTGTACAAAAAGTAATTGGCAAAGTAATTAATAATTCCTTTTTTTAAGGCATGTACTTTGTACTTGTTATTAATTCCTTTTTTGAAAAAGTACTTTATAATTGTAATTATTTTGAAAGTACATGTAATGCTCTGATAATTAAGAAGGAACTGCCAATGTATTTGTAGATAAAGGATGACGAGCAAGTACCCTATCTTTTGGAAGCAGTTCAAGCCTTCTGAAAACATATCAAGGTTTCTGATAGGATTTCAAGTCTTTTAAAAGCAGTATCAAGTCTTCCCGAGGCAGTATCAAGTGTTCTGGAAGCAGTTTAAATCTTCTTGAAACAATATCAAGTCTTTTGAAAGTAGTATCAATTCTTCTAGAAGTATTCCAAGACTTTTAATAGCAGAATCAAGTTTTCAAAAGCAGTATCAGGTCTTCTGGAAGCAGTTCAAGTTTTCTGAAAGCAATTTAAAGCTTCTGGAAGTTGCATCAAGTCTTGTGGAAACATTTCAAGTCTTCTGTAAGCATATCAAGCCTGTTGGAAACAGTATCAACCATCGATGAAACGAAAGGTAAAGTTGAGTAATGTTCTCAAACCAGGAACAGAGCAAGATTCATGGTTTTAACAACCAACACGTAAAATGGTTTCATAAAGAAAGAGGACTATAAGGAAAATTACAAAAGCAGCTTGACATTGTCAAACGTATATTTTTTGAGCGGATTTTTTATCTCATCGTGTGTTGTTAAAAAAATAATTTCTGTTTGTTTCGTGCTTGTACATACTCTTCTTTCTCTTAACTTTTTAGAGAACTTTTAAATAATGAATTTAAATATGAGCTTTTAGTTTTTATGGTGTGAAATAGCGTCTCATAGTCACACTAAATTGTTAAAAAAATGGAAACATTTCTTTTTCACATAAAGCTCACTGTTCTTAGACCGGGGCATATTTGATATCTTCCTATAGGGGTCTCTAAAGAACCATGTGTACACAATTTGGATAAGTTGAGGATTCTATCCGACAAGTAAGGTACAAATAACCTAACGATTGAGAAGGATAGAAAACAGCATTCAAGAGGATGGTCGTCACCTACATGAGATTATTTTCCATACTAACTCAAATGGCACGTTTGCTTTTGTATAAATAAATTCTTTTTAAATTGAAGATTTACCAAGTTCAAGTGAAGTAAGTGTAAAAGAATACTCACTGTATTATCATATCTGATATATTTGTATTGGGATTCAATTAATTTACGTAGTTAAACACCTTTAATAATTTAAAAAATTTAAATACAATTTTTGTACAAAAAGTAATTGGCAAAGTAATTAATAATTCCTTTTTTTAAGGCATGTACTTGTAATTAATTCCTTTTTTGAAAAAGTACTTTATAATTGTAATTATTTTGAAAGTACATGTAATGCTCTGATAATTAAGGAGGAATTGCCAATTTATTTGTAGATAAAGGATGACGAGCAAGTACCCTATCTTTTGGAAGCAGTTCAAGCCTTTTGGAAACATATCAAGGTTTTTGATAGGATTTCAAGTCTTTTAAAAGCAGTATCAAGTCTTTCCGAAGCACTATCAAGTGTTCTGGAAACAGTTTAAATCTTCTTGAAACAATATCAAGTCTTTTGGAAGCAGTATCAAGTCCTCTAGAAGTATTCCAAGAGTTTTAATAGCAGAATCAAGTCTTTCAAAAGCAGTATCAGGTGTTCTGGAAGCAGTTCAAGTTTTCTGAAAGCAATTTAAAGCTTCTGGAAGTTGCATCAAGTCTTGTGGAAACATTTCAAGTCTTCTGTAAGCATATCAAGCCTGTTGGAAACAGTATCAACCATCGATGAAACGAAAGGTAAAGTTGAGTAATGTTCTCAAACCAGGAACAGAGCAAGATTCATGGTTTTAACAACCAACACGTAAAATGGTTTCATGAAGAAAGAGGACTATAAGGAAAATTACAAAAACAGCTTGATATTGTCAAACGTATATTCTTTGAGTGGATTTTTTATCTCATCATGTGTTGTTAAAAAAATAATTTCTGTTTGTTTCGTGATTGTACATACTCTTCTTTCTCTTAACTTTTTAGAGAACTTTTAAATAATGAATTTAAATATGAGCTTTTAGTTTTTATGGTGTGAAAAAGCGTCTCATAGTCACACTAAATTGTTAAAAAAATGGAAACATTTCTTTTTCACATAAAGCTCACTATTCTTAGACCGGAGCATATTTGATATCCTCCTATCTCTAAAGAATACTCTAAAGAACCATGGGGGGTCTCTAAAGAACCATGTGTACACAATTTGGATCAGTTGAGGATCCTATCCGACAAGTAAGGTACAAATAACCTAACGATTGAGAAGGATAGAAAACAGCATTCAAGAGGATGGTCGTCACCTACATGGGATTCTATTCCATACTAACTCAAATGGCACGTTTGTTTTTGTATAAATAAATTCCTTTTAAATTGAAGATTTACCAAGTTCAAGTGAAGTAAGTGTAAAAGAATACTTACTGTATTATCATATCTGATATATTTGTATTGGGATTCAATTAATTTAGGTAGTTAAACACCTTTAATAATTTAAAAAATTTAAATACAATTTTTGTACAAAAAGTAATTGGCAAAGTAATTAATAATTCCTTTTTTTAAGGCATATACTTTGTACTTGTTATTAATTCCTTTTTTGAAAAAGTACTTTATAATTGTAATTATTTTGAAAGTACATGTAATGCTCTGATAATTAAGAAGGAACTGCCAATGTATTTGTAGATAAAGGATGACGAGCAAGTACCCTATCTTTTGGAAGCAGTTCAAGCCTTCTGAAAACATATCAAGGTTTCTGATAGGATTTCAAGTCTTTTAAAAGCAGTATCAAGTCTTCCCGAGGCAGTATCAAGTGTTCTGGAAGCAGTTTAAATCTTCTTGAAACAATATCAAGTCTTTTGAAAGTAGTATCAATTCTTCTAGAAGTATTCCATGACTTTTAATAGCAGAATCAAGTCTTTCAAAAGCAGTATCAGGTCTTCTGGAAGCAGTTCAAGTTTTCTGAAAGCAATTTAAAGCTTCTGGAAGTTGCATCAAGTCTTGTGGAAACATTTCAAGTCTTCTGTAAGCATATCAAGCCTGTTGGAAACAGTATCAACCATCGATGAAACGAAAGGTAAAGTTGAGTAATGTTCTCAAACCAGGAACAGAGCAAGATTCATGGTTTTAACAACCAACACGTAAAATGCTTTCATAAAGAAAGAGGACTATAAGGAAAATTACAAAAACAGCTTGATCAATATCGTCACCTACATGGGATTCTATTCCATACTAACTCAAATGGCACGTTTGTTTTTGTATAAATAAATTCCTTTTAAATTGAAGATTTACCAAGTTCAAGTGAAGTAAGTGTAAAAGAATACTTACTGTATTATCATATCTGATATATTTGTATTGGGATTCAATTAATTTAGGTAGTTAAACACCTTTAATAATTTAAAAAATTTAAATACAATTTTTGTACAAAAAGTAATTGGCAAAGTAATTAATAATTCCTTTTTTTAAGGCATGTACTTTGTACTTGTTATTAATTCCTTTTTTGAAAAAGTACTTTATAATTGTAATTATTTTGAAAGTACATGTAATGCTCTGATAATTAAGAAGGAACTGCCAATGTATTTGTAGATAAAGGATGACGAGCAAGTACCCTATCTTTTGGAAGCAGTCCAAGCCTTCTGAAAACATATCAAGGTTTCTGATAGGATTTCAAGTCTTTTAAAAGCAGTATCAAGTCTTCCCGAGGCAGTATCAAGTGTTCTGAAAGCAGTTTAAATCTTCTTGAAACAATATCAAGTCTTTTGAAAGTAGTATCAATTCTTCTAGAAGTATTCCAAGACTTTTAATAGCAGAATCAAGTCTTTCAAAAGCAGTATCAGGTCTTCTGGAAGCAGTTCAAGTTTTCTGAAAGCAATTTAAAGCTTCTGGAAGTTGCATCAAGTCTTGTGGAAACATTTCAAGTCTTCTGTAAGCATATCAAGCCTGTTGGAAACAGTATCAACCATCGATGAAACGAAAGGTAAAGTTGAGTAATGTTCTCAAACCAGGAACAGAGCAAGATTCATGGTTTTAACAACCAACACGTAAAATGGTTTCATAAAGAAAGAGGACTATAAGGAAAATTACAAAAACAGCTTGATCAATATCGTCACCTACATGGGATTCTATTCCATACTAACTCAAATGGCACGTTTGTTTTTGTATAAATAAATTCCTTTTAAATTGAAGATTTACCAAGTTCAAGTGAAGTAGGTGTAAAGGAATACTCACTGTATTATCATATCTGATATATTTGTATTGGGATTCAATTAATTTACGTAGTTAAACACCTTTAATAATTTAAAAAATTTAAATACAATTTTTGTACAAAAAGTAATTGGCAAAGTAATTAATAATTCCTTTTTTTAAGGCTCGTTACTACCATGTTCTGGTTAAGCTATCTAAGAGATTGTTACCATAGTCACGGCTATTTTACGCATTCTGATTGGCTAGTGGATGGGTTTATCTATAAGATAAATTTAACTAAAAGATGGTAGTAATGGGCCTAAGGCATATACTTTGTACTTGTTATTAATTCCTTTTTTGAAAAAGTACTTTATAATTGTAATTATTTTGAAAGTACATGTAATGCTCTGATAATTAAGAAGGAACTGCCAATGTATTTGTAGATAAAGGATGACGAGCAAGTACCCTATCTTTTGGAAGCAGTTCAAGCCTTCTGAAAACATATCAAGGTTTCTGATAGGATTTCAAGTCTTTTAAAAGCAGTATCAAGTCTTCCCGAGGCAGTATCAAGTGTTCTGGAAGCAGTTTAAATCTTCTTGAAACAATATCAAGTCTTTTGAAAGTAGTATCAATTCTTCTAGAAGTATTCCAAGACTTTTAATAGCAGAATCAAGTCTTTCAAAAGCAGTATCAGGTCTTCTGGAAGTTGCATCAAGTCTTGTGGAAACATTTCAAGTCTTCTGTAAGCATATCAAGCCTGTTGGAAACAGTATCAACCATCGATGAAACGAAAGGTAAAGTTGAGTAATGTTCTCAAACCAGGAACAGAGCAAGATTCATGGTTTTAACAACCAACACGTAAAATGGTTTCATAAAGAAAGAGGACTATAAGGAAAATTACAAAAACAGCTTGATATTGTCAAACGTATATTTTTTGAGTGGATTTTTTATCTCATCATGTATTGTCCCCAAAAATAATTTCTGTTTGTTTCGTGTTTGTACATACTCTTCTTTCTCTTAACTTTTTAGAGAACTTTTAAATAATGAATTTAAATATGAGCTTTTAGTTTTTATGGTGTGAAAAAGCGTCTCATAGTCACACTAAATTGTTAAAAAAATGGAAACATTTCTTTTTCACATAAAGCTCACTGTTCTTAGACCGGGGCATATTTGATATCCTCCTATCTCTAAAGAATACTAAAGATTTACCAAGTTCAAGTGAAGTAGGTGTAAAGGAATACTCACTGTATTATCATATCTGATATATTTGTATTGGGATTCAATTAATTTAGGTAGTTAAACACCTTTAATAATTTAAAAAATTTAAATGCAATTTTTGTACAAAAAGTAATTGGCAAAGTAATTAATAATTCCTTTTTTTTAAGGCATGTACTTGTAATTAATTCCTTTTTTGAAAAAGTACTTTATAATTGTAATTATTTTGAAAGTATATGTAATGCTCTGATAATTAAGGAGGACCTACCAATGTATTTGTAGATAAAGGATAACGAGCAAAGAAAAAGATTGGCCAGACTAAACAAGGAAACAAAGGGGAGGAGGATGGAGATTTACAAGAAGAATAAACACACAACAACAAAGGGCTTTATTAATGTTACCCCCTAGCAATGTATGAAACCTCATTATCCTAGCTCGCTCAATTTTCGAGATGAGAATATTTTCCTTCTAAATTCGTAAAATTGACCATTGCGCACAGATTTTATATGCCGGCACCTCCACCAAAATTAAAATACACACCAAAAAATATAGTAATTTTGTTGTGTTAACCATTTCCACAACGACAAGTAAAATAAATCAGCAAAATGAATTGTTTGAGGATTTTTACTGCCGGAGCAGATAAGGCACGATTCCAACATATTTAATCAGTGTAAATTAGGTTTACATAGCATTCACACGTGCGCATCAAGCGTTATCAACGAAATTTTCCTCCAACCACGTGGTTTTTCCTCTCCTTCTATAATTTTTGTTTTTTTATTTAGGTCAGCATGATAAAATTATATAACCCGACCACTGACAAACACAGATTTTTAATCCCTCATTTTATCTAATCCCAAAGATTTAGTACTCTCTCAATTATAAATTAAAACTCTGGCGAAATTCACTCATTTTTTTTTTCTTTTTGAATTAGTTTGAGTTAAAACGAGACGACGTCCTACAATATTTATAGAGAAGTTATTTTTAAATGTTGTAATCTTCTATGAGATAACTCAAAACTAAATCAAACAAACCAAGTTGAGAGAGTAGTTTTATTTGCTTTAAAAATAATGTTGAATTAAAATCGATTTAAAAATGAAAAATATGTTAAGTTACATTTTATTCGCTTGCATTTAATAAATTCCAAGCCGATTAAATCATTTATTGTAATGTAATAAAAGTGTTTTAGTAAGTAAATTGTAAACGTTTTAATCGAACGTTGCAATTTCCAGTGGCCTTATCAAAGACACAAAAATATAAAAACGCAATAAACACACTGCATATACGCAAACATACTATAAAGTGGGCAAAATGATATAATACGACTTCTAATCTACATTACGCAACATCGTTCCGATTTAATTAAAGTTTACTACTACGCGATAATTAACAACTCCTCCGATTTACGTATGGAAATGGGGCAACGATTCCAAGAATGTCTCTTTGATGTTATCTATTCTCAGCAAAAAAAATAGGTCTTCGTTTTAATCGAAAGATCAATAAAATTTTGAGATATAAAAAGCTAAGAAATTGTCTACAAAAATGTTAAATAATTAAAACACGTGGATCTACTTGGGTATTGTTTTTTCTTATCAGACGGCATATTTATCTGTATAAAATCGTTTAGGTAACTAAAAAATAGCAATAAATAATTAAATTTTCAATAAATAGATTGGAAATGTGACAAAAAAAATTAAGTTGGCAACAAAAATATAAGACGTCAAATAGAAACGAGGGTGAGTTTTTGACAGATGATCCCCTCCCCTTCGATGACCTTGACCCGAACAGCTGAATATTGAAGATAACCATAAAAGAAAACAATGCAATCTTATAAAAATGATATAAAATATTTAAATAAAACACATAAACATTTCATTCGGGTATCAAAAAATTATCATAAAAGTACATATAAGATTAACATTATCAATTTATTTACTTACATCGTTCTGATGGTTTCGATTTCTTCTTTTAACCGGACATGACACGTTCAGTAACTAAATAAATTTATTAAACAAACGTCTAAGCACCACCACGTATCGATAAAAATGCAACGTGAAGTTTCGAATCCGATTTTTATGTTGCAAATCGAACGAACCGCGCCACACTTTTACCCGTTTTATTTTATTTTTTTTTGACAGTCAAAAAGTGATTACATTCACAATCGGAAAAAACCGAATCCTCTTGGTGTTCGTGTTAATCGCTAAACGACGTGTCAATAAAAAAACGGTTTTTATCAGATCATTTTCACACTAACCGATTTAAACCGGGCGCAATAGTATTCTGTTTCGCACGCACCGCGTAAATTCCAATCGATATTTGAATACTCTCTTCCCCCAAAACGTACACAGAAACCGCTTTCGTCTTTAACAGACTACGATTCGGCCGCATGATTGGCTCTTAGCTGACGCGTGCGCATATAAAAAGTTAACGTGAAATACGGATTAATTAGAAATCCATATCAATTTGTTCGAGTTTATTTTCTTCTTTTCACTGTAAAACGGAATTTCCTTTTTAAAAGATCCGTTAGGATAAAGTACCGTTTAATTTTCGCGAAAATCAATGATTCGACTTTTGTTGCTAACTTCATTGTGGATTTATTGTAGGTTAATTTTAACATTTAGAGGATTGTTTAAAATTGGTTTTTATTTATTCTTAAAATTAACGTCTAATTAGCAGAGTCAATGTTCCGATGTCCTTTGGAACTAAATAGTATAGATATAGTGACGATTTTATTAGTTAAAAATAAAACATAAAATATAACAAAGTTATTTTATAGTCTTTATTGCATATATGTATCAAATTGTGACACAATCAAATTTTATAGGTAAAAATAATACACAATTTCAGGTTACTCAACACCTTTATTTTTTATATATTATACCAAATTATTTTAACATTACTTTGCCTTTTTAGATTTGGTCTTACGCATGTAAAATTCCAATTCTTTTCCTTCCAACACGTATCCATCAGCTCTTCCACATTGTCCTGGGCGGGATGCCAAACAAGCTGCAACAAGATTATTATTTTTAATCAAATAAAAAATTAAAATTAACTTAAAGATTTTCTTAATTTTTTTCAATCAGAGTAACTATGACTAAGCTCTCATCGTTCGACGGGTTTCTTCAAAACGAATCCACCACAATTAAGAACTCGCTTAATTTTATCATCATAAAAAAATATTATTTACTGTTATACAGGGGTGCCCATTATGTATGAAATATAGTATACAGGTTAATTCAAGAACATCATAGAGCAGGAACATTTAGAGGACCATAAAATAAGTTAGTTAATTACACTACTTTACAAATTTTAATCAAATTTTTCCTGGAAGAACAAAGAAAACAGCAATATTTTACTAATTATATATTACTTGAAAGTCATAGAAATGCAATTCGATACTTAAAAAGTAGAAGTTAGTAAATTTCTTTACTGCAGCTATTCCTTTTACATCTACAAAGTCTTTCCATTCAAATGCGTTATACTAAATTAGTGTCAAAATAATAATATTGATTTCAATGAATTTAATGTTTATATTAGTGCCTAGAACACTTAAAATACCTCTTTTTTAAAAAAATTGTTCGTAATAATGTTTCAACAATACAGTGAAAATGATAAAAAATGAAATTTTGCAAGATTGTCGTAAATTAACGATATCTCTGGTAATATACATTCAACCATGGTGTCCAAAGCTTCAAAATTTAGAGAATTAAATGTTCTGCAGTATAGAATAGCAAACTTTTTTTGTTCATATATAATTTTTTGTTACGGTGCGATTAAGTGAAAAGAAAATGGGAAAGATGTCAAAAAATTTGATTTTGTTTATTTGTTTTAGGCTGTAGCAAAATAACGCAAAGACCGATTTATGCCGTCAATACTTCCAAATGTTCGCCTAGATTACCACTTTCATGTCCACATAATTAAATAAGTACACTATGCCAAATAACAAATATACTGAATTAGGGTCTATATAAAAATTTACTTCTGGTGATAATTAAAATTTATTATTTTTCTAAACTAGTTTCGAGCCTTGCTCTTCTTCAGTAGATACCTACAAGTTTACAATATACGAAAATGAACATATTAATATAAAAATAAAATAGTAAAATCTTACGTAATTATTAACAAATTAGAAAAATTAATTAAAATTTTTGTAAATTTACGTCAAAAGTTATTGTGTGACGTTAGGTTTTTTTGTTTTTGTTTTTGTGTTTTAGGTACGGATCTCGCAGGCAACTATAGATTGGTTTTTGGGTCGGGATAATTTGTTCATTAAGGCTTATAATATTACTGTTAATTTCAATAAACTTGTTGATTTCGTACATTTCCATTATTTCCATAAGGTTGCTTTTATTAAGTTGGTGTAGTAATTTAATATTTTTATTTTCGTCAAATTCGTGGTTGTTGAAAATTAGATGTTTTCCGAATGCCGATTTTGAACTCTTTTTATGTTCTTTAAGCCTTGTTTGGATACTTCTTCCCGTTTCACCTATGTATGTGGCTGAACAGGTCCCACATTGCAATTGGTATATGCCACTTTTAGTGAGAGTTGTAGTCTTGTTTTTGTTATTAACTAATAATGCCTTCAGATTGTTTTTGTTTTTAAATGTCATTGTTATGTTGAACTTATGGAACATTTTCTTGATTTTATGGGATATTTCTCCTGGGTAAGTTATGGATCTGTACGTTGTTGGTTTATCAGGTTTTCGGTCGGATAGGGAAGTTGTTTCTTGAAGATTATATTTGTTTTGTATTTTCGAAAATATTCGTTGGATAAATGTCGGTGGGAAACTGTTTTCGCTTGCAATTTGGTGGATAATTTCGATCTCTTTTTCTAGGTCTTGTTGTTCCAATTTTGAATGGAAAGCTCTGTGTATATAAGCCCCGTATGCTGCCATTTTATGAGTTTCATCATGATGAGAATCGAATGGGATGGTAGTACTAGTTTGTGTAGGTTTTCTGTAGATGTTATATTTAATTTTGTTGTTTGAATGTCGTAGTGTATAGTCTAAGAAATTTAATTTTTGATTGTTTTCAGTCTCGATAGTGAAGTTAATATTGGGGTGTAAACTGTTAATATATTTATGAAGATTATTAATATGTTGGTCGTCTTTAATTAGTACTAAAATGTCGTCCACGTATGTTGTCCATAGGATAATATCGTCTCTATAAGGGTTTTTGACACACATAATTTGATTTTTCTCTAGGTTGTCCATGAAAATATCTGCCATCACACTACTCAATGGTGATCCCATTGGTAATCCATCTAGATATTGATAGTATTTATCGTTAAAGATACAAAAATTTTGTTCTAAGCATAGTTTTAATAGCGTTAAGATGGAGCGAGTTTTGTCTTTGTTTTTGAGGTCAGTCTTTAATATTTCTTCTAATATGGTTATCGTGTCGGTTATGGGTATGTTTGTATATAGGTTATTGACATCAAATGAGATCATTTTGAAACCTTCTGGTAGCTGTATTTTATCAATTAAATCAGGAAGTTGGTAACGATTAATTATGGTATATTTTGGTTTAAAATTGATGTCATTTATTATAAATTTTTGTAAAAGTTTTGCGAGTTTGTATGTGCTGGATTCAATGGAGGTTATAATGGGTCTTATTGGTAATCCATTTTTGTGAACTTTAGGTAGTGCATACAATTTAGGGATTTGCGGATTCATAGGCAACAGGCTGGTCAAGGTACCTCCGATTTCTGTTATTGTCGTTTTGTTTTCTTTAATTATTGATTTTACATTTTTGTGAAAATTGTTTGTGGGGTTTTTATTGATAGTTTTAAAGTTATTGTCTTTCATAAAGCTTTCAGTCTTATTTATGTAGAGATCTTTGGTTAAAATTATCATTCCTGCGTTTTTGTCTGCAGGAGTAACTATTAATTCGTTTTCTTTAATTTTCCGCTTGATGTTTATAATAATTTTTTGTTCCTTTTCCTCTTCTCCATTTCTTATTGTTTGTTTGCCTCTTTTCTTCTTTAGTTAGCATTTGTTGAATCTCCTTATTCATAATGTTTTCCTTTTCGTGTCCTTTGATAGCTGCCTGAAGTTCCATTGCCAGTATTGGGAGGCTAATTTCTCTTTTTGGAGCATATTTCAGACCTTTTTCCATTAATCTTCTTTCTTGTTCTGTGAAAATCACGTTTGAAGTATTTGTTACTTTGGGAAAAAATTTATGAATTTCTCCTAGTTTGTTTGTTTGATGTTTATTCTTTTCTCTTTCTTTCTCTGTTCTCAACTTGTTTAGTTTTTTCAGTTTCTTTTTGTGAATTTCATTAAGAATTATTGTATCATGTAATTTAGCTTCTTTGATAATTTCTTCGATTTCAATGTAATGATATTGATTATTTAAATCCTGGTAGCATTTATAAAGTTTAATGTTGAGTTCGTTAAGTTTCTTATAATGGTTATTTAGGGTTATATGTATATGTTGAATTTTCATTTTATTAACCATATCACTTTTTATATGTTGTGGATATTTCTTGTTAGTACATTTTGGAAATAATCCCTCTGTTAAGCAGATTCTTAGAAATTTTATGTGTTGTAGTTGTAGTTTTATTTTATATGTCGTACGCTTGTAAGTCAGGATATTGTTGACCGTATTAGCCATAGAGTAAAAATAATTTTTCTTATCCTTTTTTTCACCAATTATTAAATTAGGGTCTATATAAAAATTTACTTCTGGTGATAATTAAAATTTATTATTTTTCTAAACTAGTTTCGAGCCTTGCTCTTCTTCAGTAGATACCTACAAGTTTACAATATACGAAAATGAACATGACAAAATAACGCAAAGACCGATTTATGCCGTCAATACTTCCAAATGTTCGCCTAGATTACCACTTTCATGTCCACATAATTAAATAAGTACACTATGCCAAATAACAAATATACTGAATTAGGGTCTATATAAAAATTTACTTCTGGTGATAATTAAAATTTATTATTTTTCTAAACTAGTTTCGAGCCTTGCTCTTCTTCAGTAGATACCTACAAGTTTACAATATACGAAAATGAACATATTAATATAAAAATAAAATAGTAAAATCTTACGTAATTATTAACAAATTAGAAAAATTAATTAAAATTTTTCTAAATTTACGTCAAAAGTTATTGTGTGACGTTAGGTTTTTTTGTTTTTGTTTTTATTTTTGTGTTTTAGGTACGGATCTCGCAGGCAACTATAGATTGGTTTTTGGGTCGGGATAATTTGTTCATTAAGGCTTATATTATTACTGTTAATTTCAATAAACTTGTTGATTTCGTACATTTCCATTATTTCCATAAGGTTGTTTTTTAAATATACTGAACATGAACTGTTACTGTTTTTTAATATACTATTTACCACATTCTTGGGTATATCTCGAAAACTGGATGTGATGGCGAAAAACTGAAGACAGATTCAGAATCAGCACAACATTCTACATTATAAACAAATATTACAGTCTTTGAGATTTTTCTTGTAAACTAGTGTGATATACCAACTTATCCCTGATGAGTTATAGCTTTTAAATGTTGGATTTAATTTTTTTTAAAATATATTAAACTAAATGTTGGTAGAAACACTAAAACTTACAATACTGGCATAAAGCATAAGCAACGGTATTCAGTACACTATTCAGTACAATTCAATGAGAATAGCTTAAACTAGGAATAAGGAATCAGACAGTTTTGTAGGTTACAACACATTGATTATTGTATAAAATAAAGCGGTTGCGGAAGAGAGAAAACGAAAAAATTAATAACATGCCTTAGAAATTATGATTTTAAAAGAAAAATGATAAAATTAAAGTAATGTAGCAAAATGATTGAATTGGTTATTTCGAAAAGGCCACATCTCCATGTTTTTACCAAAAATAGTTAAACACAGAAATTGATTCAAAATATGCTTTAAGCTTTGTTACATGCGAAAACGCCGCAAACTTCACTCTTCGTTAATAAAATCCATGTCGGTGTTGTTCCCTATTTACTTTGAAAAGGCCACATCTCCAGACAAGTGGCGTTTTCTAATCAAATGTACGCGTATCGACCGAACAGCTGACTGCCATATCGATGCAGTTTTCTGTGATCTTGATCGTATTTTTTAGTTTAAGTTGCATTGTTTATATAAAAATGAATAGCTCTGTCAGTGAAAATAGTGACAATATTGAGAACAGTAAACAAAAGAAGAGAAAGAAGGGCATTTTTAACCGTTCCAAGTATAAAAGTGAAGTTATTAAGAAAGTTAAAGTAAAAGGTGGGGCACATATTAGTCATGTTGAAAAAAAGGTGATGGCACAACAAATTGGAATCGACTGTACTTGTCACAAACAACGTTGTGGAAATTACTTAGAATTAGATAGAATCGCTTTGTCAACATCCTTGCATCAATTTGATGATATAAACTCTCAAGACTCCTACTTACAAAGTTTGATAGAAGCAAAATCTGTTAAAAGATGTAGAAAATCTCAAAAAGCCAAGAAATATATTGAGAGACCCAATAATTTTCTGTTTCATGTTTGTTTGAATGGAATGTGTAAGCAGGTATGTAAAAAAGCTTTTCTTGAGTTTATATAGCGTTGGTGAAAAGCATGTTAGACGATTATGTCATCTACTAATTTCTGGAACTACTCCAAGAGACAGTACCACCAGGTACTGTCTCTTGCATACCAGGTGAGGTATGCTTGCAAATAAAAGAACATATAGAATCGTTTGATGTTAAGGAAGTACATTATTCAAACAATGTATTAAAAATGTATTTGCCTGCTACTTTGGATGTTCAACAAATGCATAATATGTTTATGAAAAAGTTTCCTGACTCAAAAGTGAAATACGGTTTTTATTTGAAATATTTCCATGAAAATTTTACTTATACTTTTGGTCGCCCTTAAGTTGACATATGTTTGGCCTGTGAAGAACTTGGTCAGAACGTTAAAAGTACAACTCTCAGTGACAATGCACAAGAGTTGCTACAGCAGAACTCTTACAACGGGACCTTATGGGTTGGGCATCACCGATTTTGTTCATGTTTGCAGGGATTGAAAATCAGTCTCGGACATCACTTTCCTGAAGCAGTACGATGCAATACTCAGAAATACTCAAGAAAATCGACTTCAAAGTACTCAAAATATTTTATAACTTAAAAACAGGACAGGCTAAATTTTACTCTTATCATGAGGGCGAGGCTCACAAAGGACCCAACGAAGTGTGCACTTTCTTGAAACATTATTTTGAGAATGAAATTTCTGAAAATGTAAAAGAAATTCATATATTTTCAGATGGATGCACTGGGCAAAATAAGAGTCACACAGTAATGTGTTTCCTTTCAGTTCTCGCCTCCACAGCTTTTTCAAAATCTTCCACTATTTTCTAATCAGGGGTCATTCATTTCTCCCAAGCCATAGAGACTTTGGTTAGCAAAAAGGCTTATTTGCAAGCAAAATCGAATATTTCTTCCTCAAGAATATTTTCAACTAATAGAAAAATCCTCAAAAAAATCTCTGTTCTCAGTAAAAAGGGTTGATAATGAAGAAATGTTGGACTTTAACACGTTCACGCCGGAGCCGATTTTCATTTGTTTTGCTATGAGGCGGCGCTCAAATTAATATTCCGTTTCATCTGGTGGCGCGTGATTATTGCCTGTTCAGACATGCATACGCATTGTTTGTTGCTCTGCAGTACAGTGAGGTCTTATTGTGCAGGTTTTGTAACTCGTGCTGTTTTTTCATCCTGACCACAAATTTCCGACAGTAAGTATAATTAGAAAGGTACAACATGGATCCATATCCATGTCCATGTGTCCTTATTTCCATAAATAAGTGATTCGGATGAATCTATAATTAGAAGCAGGAGAAAAGCGGCAAGATTACGAATACTTTCTTCCTCTTCAGACGAGGATTTTGTTAATGTTATCAATGAAGAGAACGAATGTTCCATGGAAGAAGAAGATTTGATTTCTAAATCAGAGAACGAGGATCACGATGAAGAATGGCAGGAAGTAAAAGAAAGAACCATAGTAATAGATGAGTATTCAGAAGAAGAGGAATTTTTACATAAAAATATTGACTGTTATGACCCTTTTGCCTTATACAAACTTATTCTTCATGGATTACATACTAGAGAAGATAGTTGATGAAACAAATAAATATGCTACTCAAAGTATAAACAATTCTTCATCTAGTAGTAGAATACACCAGCAGGACTTAGTTGATGAAACAAATAAATATGCTACTCAAAGTATAAATAATTCTTCATCTAGCAGTAGAATACACCAGCAGGACTGGCAGTCTGTTACAAGAGATGAAATGAATACTTTTTTTGGCATATTACTTATTATGGGTATTGTGCAAATTACACAAAAAACAATAAATAATGCAGTTATAAATAAAACAATATTAGATTTTATGTTATTGAACAAAACTTATGTTTCTGATACATTATTGATTATAATTATTATTAAAAATAAATGTTTTTAATGAATAAACGTTAAATTTTCATTATTTTAATTCTCAAGGTCTAATAGTCTAATAATTCAGAACACAATCGAATGCGTACCGCCGGATGAGACAGTTTAGTGCGGGCCACCAGTGAACGTGTTAAGGAATGGTGACCCAAGTACTATAAGAAAACCACTCTGTCAATCGACTCCTATGGGAAAAAAGCTAGAGATGAAAAGAAGACTTTTCAAATTTCTTTGTACAATGAGTTCGAATATGATTGGACAAACCCTGGCATTGTTAAAGTACGCCCATTCTTCAATGGGCTTATTTTCTATGAATTTTCATTTGGAAAACCATCTGCAGTTTGTCCTCCTTTACCATCAAAGCCTGCTTACGCTGCTAAAATCGCTATAAATTACAAAAAATTGCCAATCTAAAGAAGAAACTTGTGCAGTATGTACCAGAAGACAAAAAATTTTTTTAGGATGAACTGATTTTATAGCCTACCCCTAATAGTAATAAACCGCCAGAAGAGGAACACACCCAACAACTTCGAAAAAAAAATCTCGAAAAAATCTTCGTTAAAAGATTTTCGAATGCAGAAAATTGTAGAAAAGACATTGATCGTCCATACATTGTTACTGTGTATAATACGCACATGAGTGGCGTAGATTTGTAAGACTCTCTATTAGGATTGTATCCTATAAAATTAAAAAGTCGTAAGTGGTATCTTCGTATATTTTTCCACATGCTGGACGTTGTTGTAGTTAATGCTTGGTTACTATTTCGCCAAATAAACAAGCAACTAAATAGCAAAGAGAGTTGTTCATTGCTAGAATTTAAAACCACATTAGCGAGAGACTTATTTTTGGATGCTAAAATGCTTGCGCCTAACAACAAAAAGCGACTTACCCTTTCTATCAAAAAAAAAAAAAAGAAGGGATGAGCCTCAGCCAACACTTAATATCAGATCTGACAACATTGGACATTGGCCCTTACACATGGATATCAGAAAAGATGTAAAAACCACAATTGTAATGGAAACTTTGTACTATATGTGAAAAATACAAAGTGCACCTGTGTTTCTACAAAAACAATAATTGTTTAAAACAATTTCATTGTGATGATTGATGAACATCAGTTATGTTGCTAATCACAAATATTTCTCTGTTTACATCGTTATCTTGTTGATTTTTTATGCGTTTTCTGTTTTAATATAAATTTTGAAAAATTGTACTTTTAACAATTTTGTTTGTAGAAGTGTTTCAAAGCATAAAGGCACTAAAAAATCGTAACAATAATATTCAATCGATCAGCTATCAACATCCGGTTACAATCTAGTTATTAATATAAAAATATCTGTTCTGCCACTAAACATTGAGATAAGCAACCAAAATTACAGTGCACATGTGGATCATGATAATTATTAAACACAGTGAATTTGGTTTTCTTTCGTAATACAGGTTTTTGTGGTAGTGTTATTTTTATAAACAGAATTTTGAGCTTCTGAGCAAAGTTGAGAAAGAAATTGTGTGTATGGGTACCTTAAAAACGGATAAGTAATCCAGTGTACTTAGAGTTTTAAAAAGTGAAAATTATGACTGCTTTGGATTTGAAAATCATCTCATATCAGTCAGTGACAACAAGAACAGGAATATTTTCTGTGAATAGTTCCTTGAAATTACCTGTTTTAGCACCAAATGACCTCTTATTTAGATTGTTTAAAGATGCAAGATCACAATAACGAAATTGAAAACTTAAATCAGTTTAAGAACAGAATAATGGAAGATTTTTGAACAATTACAACCAATAAATACACTAAGGTCTGTTATTACTAAGTTTGAAGAAAACTTAGAAAACATTTTCATCTCAGCAAAAATACAAAATGCCTGTACCAATAAACTATGTTGTGTATTGTATGAGATGGCATGGCATAAAAGATGTTTAGTATTTTATTTTCCATGATGAGACAGTATTAAAATGTTTTTATTTCAGAAAACTAATCAGCATCAAGTACCACTTTTTTTTTTATATAGCAATACATTTTCATTAGGCTCATGGTAGAGGCATTTATTCTCTTTACGACAATGTAAAATCTAAGTACCATGATCTAGGTATCCAAGATCTTGATTGTCTTAATAGCCCAATTTATTCACTTGTGGTTATATTATCTTCTGGATATTTTCCATTGTTACTATAACTTACATATGATATTTAAACTTAACCAAAGGTGAATAAATTGGGCGTTAATGTGACAAAAACTTGTTTATTTCAATAATAAAAGCTGACCTTAGGAAGAAATTTTAATTATGGCTCATAAAACTGGTAACCTTAAAGATCTACTACAGATTACATATATTTTGATTAAATGAAAAATTATGCATTAAATGTTTTTGGTATTATTTTAATTAAATCAGCACATTTACTGCTTTTTATTGTAATAAACTGTGTAATCTTTTATGTTATTTTGCTAAATAAGTAAACGTCATATATGATACATAATGGCCACCCTATATATTTTTCAATTATATTATGCTTACCTAAAAGTCTACCAGCTTGGAATTGTTCTTCTAATGCTGGTTCAACTTTAGCAGTACGTTGCCTTACTTCATATTTCTTTTGCACTTTCTTGCTACGTTTTTTATTAAAAAGCGCTTCCTCTGCTTCAGTCTAAAAAATTAAAAAAAGGAAACAATTAACAACTTTCAAATTAAAATCACAAAAAAAAAGTTATCAATTAAGTCAGAATTAGCATAACCCAATTTATTAATCACAAAAAAATCAGCTGACACGCAAAGTATACTCATCATTAAACATAAAGAACAATCAAATCATACCAATAAACGCACTCACCAATTTTGCGCCCTTCTTGCGTCCAAGTGGTAAAACATAATGGGATTCATACCACATCTTAAATGGAGCAGCATCAATAACAACAATCGCATTCTTTACCAATGTCTTGGTACGGACTAATTCATTGTTACTGGCATTGTAAACAACGTCAATAATACGCGCTCTGCGAGCGGTTCCTTCGGAACCCCAGGCGAAGTTACCCATATCAAGCCTTAAAGCTCTATGTTTGAGGTTACCTCCACGGGTACGGACGAAGTGCACCCTACGAGGTCCCAATTTTGTGTTGGCGGCGGGTCTACCTAATTCGAACTTCCTCTTCTTGCGGAGGGGCTTCCTCTTGCCACCAGTGGCACGTCGCTTGTGCCAATGATCTCGACTTATACCTAAAAGCAAAAATATGTAAAATACCACGAAAATATAAGAAAAAATTATGTGGAAAATTTGAAATCTTATCAGAGCGCTGTGGTACAGTTTGTCTTCAGCACTAATAGTCGGAAACCAATAGTTTTTATCATCACATGTTATCACAACAAATTTTTAACTTTGAGGTTAGGATTAATTATTTTTGACACAATTCATAATTTATAGGAAATTGATAGTGTATTGGATTCTAGAATGATAGATCAATGTTATTTGAAAGAATTTATAGAGGATATTTGTTAAATAACTCGGATGATTATCGATAAATAAAATTCACAACTCACCCATTTTGGAGAACTGAGTGAAAAGAGAGAAGGAAGAAGTATCGCACTGTAGCCAGTTGTTTACTTCCGTCACATTCAATAGTGCCAACTTAAATTTTAACGAAAAACATCCCTAACTTTTCTCACAATTTTATTAATTTACACTTTATAAATTACATTATAAATACAAATTTAAATAAAACAGCCACTATATTTATTATTATCTTAGAAATATCAAGAAATATTAAATTAATATGACTCGCTGTTACCACACATCTCTTTGACATTCAAACTCGTTAGATGCGATAAAAATGGCGGATGATGCAGAAAACGACGATCAGTGGTTATACGGCGATAGTTCCGATCATATACCTCAAGAAAATGATAAACCAAGTGAAAATAGTGAGGAAGTAGCCGAAAAACCCACCGAACCAGAAAAACCGCCAGAAATAAAGGTAAATTAATAAGTTTCAGAAACATAACCTATAAAACCTCTGCCATAAGCAACTGTCATAAATTTTTAAAAATAAATGTTTAAACTCACTTTAATTTTGTAGATTATTTTCGAGTTAAATAAAATCAATTAAATTGTAATGTTTCAGGAAAATGAAACTGAAGAAGCTCCTCCGGAAGAAAATCCTGAGGAGCCACAAGAAAATGATGAAGAAAATGGAACTCCTGAAGATGGCGAGATTGAGAAACAACCGGGTGATAGTGATAAAGAAGATTTTGATGAAGACAGTGATGACGACGTCAATGTAGTTATCGGGGACATTAAAACAAGCCCCACTTATACTTCGTTAAATATTAAACGAGGGGGATTATTAACGACCACCACAACTGATAAAACAAAACAGGCACCAGCAGGGAAATTTAATATTGATGAATTTGATCAACCAGGATCAATAAATGGAGTCCCAGCTACAGACTTTAATCTTGACTCTCTCGAAGATAAGCCATGGAGGAAACCTGGAGCTGACATTACAGATTATTTTAATTATGGCTTCAATGAGGATACATGGAAAGCTTATTGTGAACGACAGAAAAGGTTTCTGTGTATTCTAATTTAATAATAATAATGATGGATTGATTTTTGTTCAAACTGGATCCATTGTGTAGGTTACGTATGAACGAATCAGGTGTAGGATTGGCTCCATTGAACGCGATAGGGATGCCCAGGGGACCAGTGCCGATCATGAACGACAACAGCAAATACTCAGGAAATTATTCAACACCACGTAAGGCTGGACCACCTCCTGGTCGACGTATGACTGGTTCTATTGATGTTATAGGAGGATTGTCCACCCGGATGGGTTCTGCCGCAGGAAAAATGGACGCCCCCAAGGAAAACGTCATTCAGGTATTGCCAACACCTCCACAGAGAAGCAAGCAAAAACCAACTCAAGAAACTCTAAAAAAAACTTTCTTCTCTTTTCTTTTCTTTTATCTAGGAACGGAATTAAAACGCAGGGAACATAACTTTTAATCTATATCTTTATTTATAACATTTTCTATTTTAAAAGGTGATGACAGCTGATAGAAGAGAGTACAGTAGGAAACCACCAGGTTTCCCAGATATGTCAATGCCACCGCCGAACTTCGATGATTTCCAACCAGAATATGGGTTTAATCCGGAACCAGAACCTTTTTATGGTGGATATGAACCCACTCAAGATTCGCAATGGGGCGGTAAGGAATTCTTTGGACCACAATTTTTTTTAGGATAAAAATATTCACACACAGGATCAGATACAAATGCAGGATGGCAACCTCAAGAAATTAAGTCATTAACAGGTGGACCACCACCAATAGTACCTCCAGTAGGACCCCCAACAGGAATTCCACCGCCAATGGTAACAGCTCTTGGCCCAACATCCGGTCCTATTAAAGAAGGATCTCCACAGCGAGAGATACGAGATCAAGAGAGCAGAGGAAGATCTGAAAAACCAAGAGAGAGGGAGCGAGAAAGATCGCATCGTCGGGAAAGATCTAGAAGTCGGTCAAGACGACATAAGTCCAGGTCAAGGAGCCCTAGTCATAGAAGTCATAGGAAGAAGAAGTCTAGGAGACATGATGACAGTGACTGACAAGAGGAGGACTTTGAATATGATAGGAGGACTGAATATTGATAATTTTTTTAATTTTGTTTCCCATATTCATTGTAAGGAATAAATGTAGTTTACAAGCATTTATGAAAGAATTAAGGATGTATAATATATAGGACTAAAAAGAATTGGTTTGTTTTCATTTAAAATTATGTTTGTATCCTGTTATAGCAGATTTTATGGTATTAAGTAAAGCTGCCTTTTGTGCGAGGGATATTTGGGTATTCATTTGGATTAGCTTAAAGTGATCACATGACGCCTTAAGCCAATCCGTACAAATCTCCAAACCTTTCTCGCATAAAAGGCAGCTTTAGAGTATGTATATGTTGGAGCATTTATGGCAGAGAAACATTTACATTATTTTAAATGCAAGTATTTATATTGAAGCGACTCATTAAAGTCAAGGTACCCATAGAGTTGCTGTATACCAGGTGAGTTATTAGTATCCAGGCGGACGATAGTCACTAAACCGTTTGACAAGGGAGAAAAAGATTTATACAAAAGTTATTTGACTCACCACCTATTATTTAAAATTATTTTCACTTATACAGGATCTTTTTTTTAGGCGTAACGGACAATATGTTAAAAACATTAACATATTTTATAACACCAAATATATTTTATCATATTATGATATAACACATCGAGTTTATGGTTTCTGTGATATTCAATTATTTCTTCAAAATGTGCCCATTGCAGTATCTTTTTAAAAATGATATAAATACGACATTTTTTCAGATATTTCTTTGAATCTATGCCAGATAATAGTTAAAGCTAATAGCTAAATGACACTATCGAAAGATATTAGATACACTATACAGCGTGTTCATAAAGTTTGGCTACTTTTGATATCTTTAAAATGGCTTTTTCCTAAGTTTTTTAAATGGAACACTCTATATCTATTGCGTGCTGGTTGAATCGCCCATTGGATTCCCTTTAATTAATGGTAAGTATGATAAGAGTATGAAGAAAGTTTAACTTTAATAGTTTTCCTGATATTTAGAATTTAAAGTAAAATGTGTGACAAAATATGCCATTATTGCACTTAATATTATATTCTGTCTATTTTTATCAGTTTTTTTTTTGTTTTTATATTATTTGATCAATACTTTATAATGTAAAATAATTCTTCTGTCATATACCAAATTTTAATGCGACTTGGCACTTTATAAAATTTACAAAGAATTATGTAAAAAAATATGTTATTGTGGTACTATATAAATTTATAATTTATATGTTTATCAGTACGGTTAACTATACGGTTGCTGGTGAGGGTACCTGTGTGACTTCTATTAAGGATCTGTGTGTTACTTTCGACGATAAGTTGTTATTTGATAAACATATTAATTTGATGGTATCCAAAGCCTTGCGAATGTTAGGTTTTGTGATGAGATCAACTGCTTCTTTCTCAAGTATTAGGCCAGGCGCGCACATGCGATTTTCATGCGATTATTTGTCGCAGCGACATAAAAGTAGTAGTCGCAAAAAATTTGTATGGTCGCGCATTTGCGACTGATTAATCGTGACTAGAGCCTAGTATCAACATGGACTTCATAGAAACCGCTTGTATAGTGGCTCTGTTATTACGAAAGAAATTAAGAAAGCAACGGAAAAGAAAATTTTGGGTGCATACAATTTTATCTGACAGAGAACATCGGGGTCAATTTTACATTCTTCATGAAGATTTAAGAAAGCATCCTCGTAAATTCTTTAACTATTACAAAATGAGTGAAAAATCTTTTCTTGAATTATTAAAAATAATAGGACCGAAAATATCGTACCAAAACAGTAAATGGAGAAAATGTATACCACCTGAGGAATGTCTTGCAGTAACAATAAGGTAAGAAGGTACTTACCAGCTTTTGTTTTGTGTCGTCGTTCTGCCAAATTAACTAGATATTTTCTGCAAACTACTATTAGACTAGATATATAGAAGTAGATATTAAAAATAAGGTTAAATAATAAATATATGTTCTATTTGTTTAATTTAATTAATTTATTGATTTGACAAGTCAAAATATGCATTGTCACCATCAGAAAAAATGGTTGCTGATGGTGTGGACTGTGCACAGTTGACCGTTGATGTCGATGGCGCGGAGTAAATACTTTCATTGCCTCCTTGTTGCTGTTGTTGAAAATTTGATCTTGGAAATTGCACTTGGTCTACCGGACGGTTAGGATAAAGATGAGAATAAGATTGTTGCATTGAACTGTAAAAAACTGGAGGATTTCCGACGTTTTTTGCATTTTTCATGATATTTAAGATTTCAATTTTCGCATAATGTTTTTGGTCATCAGTTAATTTTTTGAACATTGGAACAAGCATAAGTGAAAAATTTTTATCTTCGTCGATTGTTTCACATTGCTTATCCTCCAATATTTTCAGTAACTTTTCTTCATATGGAATTGTTTTAAGCACAGTTTTTCTTGCAGCCCTTCTTTTAGATATGGATGTACTTTCCGAATTTTCTGTATTGGTTGCTAAAGAAGGAGAAGATATCATTTCTTGATTTTCTTGATCAATCTCAATTGATTGAGAAGGTCCGGTGTTGCTGGTAGTTGGTCTATCTTTCATTATTGGGAAAAGGAATTGCAATTGGTCGAAATAAATATATCTTCTTTTTTTTTGCTGCTTGCCCAGACACTGCTTTACGCTGGGCTGCTAATTCCCTAGTGAAACAATCTTTTAAATTTTTCCATTTTTTTTGAATAATTTTTCCTGCAATAAAAAACAGTTATTATTTATTTTTCAGATACCTTGCTACCGGCAATAGTTTCAATTCTTTACACTTTGAATTTTTACTTGGGGCTACCACGATAAGGGAAATTGTTGAAGACACGTGTAACCAATTATGGAACTATTTACAGCCTTTATACATGCCAGAAAAATCTGAAGAAGATTGGATAAATATTGCCAAAGAGTTTTACGATAGGACAAATTTTCCGAACTGTATCGGTGCAGTCGACGGCAAGCACATTAGATTACAGAAACCAAATAATACTGGTTCCGAATTTTATAATTATAAAAACTTTTATTCGACTATTCTTTTGGGTATAGTAGACGCCGACTACTGTTTTACAGCAATAGATGTAGGAGCATATGGTGCTGGAAGCGATTCCAGTGTTTTTAAGAATTCGAATTTTGGTCAAAGATTACATAATAACCAATTAAATGTTCCTACTCCACAAAAATTACCAAACAACGAGATGGGAGAACCCATACCTTTCATGATAGTAGGAGACGAAGCATTCGCGCTATCACAAAATGTTTTACGGCCTTATCCTCGAAGAAACTTAACAATGAAACAAAGAGTCTTTAATTATAGACTGACTCGTGCACGGCGTATGGTAGAGTGTACCTTTGGTATTTTAGCGAACAAATGGCGTATTTTGCATCGATCATTAGACGTGCGAGTCGAATTTGCCGACCTTATCATTAAAACATGTTGCATTCTACATAACTTCGTGCGAAAGAAAGACGGTGTGCAAATGGAGGACGAATTTTATGAGTGTTTATTACAGAGCTGTCCTCCAGCTGGAATAAGACCTAACAGAGTTGGTCTTAATATAAGAGACTATATGGCAAATTACTTTACATCCCCCGAAGGTTCAGTTCCGTGGCAATATGATAAAATTTAAATACTTATCTGCACAACATTTATTACATAAGATTATTAAAAACTATTAAATAAAAACAATATCACGTACCTCTCTTGTGTTTTTCTTCGGCCGATAACTTGTTCCAAGTGCATATAACTTTGCTATACACTTCTCCCCACAATTTTTCCTTTAAATTTCGGTCACTATACTCTTTCAAATGTTTGTTGTAAAGAGCTGGTCTTTTTTCTACCTCGATAATAATAGTTTCTGTGTCTAAGACACTAGATGTCAAGTCATTGTCACTATTATCAGACACTTCTGAAGATTCAGCCATTTTTAATAAATTTGTTGTAATAATTATCATATACACCAACTTCGACCTGTGCTGCGACTACGACTGAACAGTCGCATGTGCGTGCATGTTCATTCTTGTTCATGTGATACATTTAAAGACGCGACAATCGCGTCGTTACAAAAATGGAGCAGGTTACATCTTTTTAATCGCTGCTATTATTTAGTCGCCTATGCGCGCATTTGTATTTAATGCTATGTGTGTTATTTTTGCGATCAAACAGTCGCGCGACAGAAAATCGCATGTGCGCACCTCGCATGGGCCTTACTGCAATTAAAGTGTTGTATTTTGCTTTCGTTTATAGCATAATTAATTACTACAGAGTTGGTTGGTACCCTTAGTATCAAACATACATATCTAGGATAGAAAGAATTTTTAAATGTTCAATCCACTACTCAGACTATTTCTCTTCTGTTGCTTGTGTGTATGTTTACATTGTGGCATTTTAACCTTGAGTCAGCGCCGTGTATGTGCTGATGTACTCTTCTTTTTTAAGTTACTGCATAATATACGTGATTCTCCTTCGCTTCTCAATGCTATAAATCTTCATGTTCCTCCTCGTTCCTTGCGAGTCGACTTTTTGTTCTTCACACCAACACCCCGAACCAACGCACTCCTTAATTCTCCCATGATACGAATGGCTAGAGCTGTGGACGGAATTGATGTAGACCTGTTTCGATTTCAACCGTCTTCATTGACAGCTTTAGATGTGCTCTTTTTGCTTCATTTCGCGAATAGCCTCGCACATATCTGCGCAATTTATGTTACATTGTATGTGAGTATAAAATTTACTTTATTTTATTTTATATATTTTTAGTGTGTGTACAAACATGCACTAGTTTATAATTCCGTTCTTATTTACTTGTAACAATTCGGTTTATTTTTAATTTTTTTTGTATTTCTAGTTAATTTATTATAAAGCTCATGTTTCCTTTTTCTTTTTTATCCCTTTATTTTTTTTTTGTTACTTTTGCTTTAATTGCACTATTGTTATTGTTATTTTGATTTTTATTATATTTAATTTAGGTAATTTACATGTTTATAAATGTTCTTTCTTTTTCGTTAATTCCGTGGTACGGTTTTATTATAAAGTTCGTCCTGTACTGTACCCAAATTGTAAAAAAAAAATAAAATAAAATAAAAATAATATTTTCCTAAAAATTTTCAAAATTAAGTCAACACTACATTTAAACTACATGTAATACTTAATTAATTCTTCTTTTATTTTGCAAAATATTTCTTATAAATAAATGATCTAAACATGATAAAAATACAGAGAATAAAATTATATTGCATCACAATTGTACGTTTTATAACATGAATCATTTAAATTTCATAAAGTACTATAACAAACCGCATTCTAGGATTCGATTAAAAATATTAAGCCGATAAGAAAATATTAATTAATTAGTCGAGTAAATTATAACTTTGTAATTTATTTACGTTATTAATTCGATATTGTAGAAGGTGAAACGTGAAACAGCAAGGTCTATTGTAAGGCACAACTTTGTAATTTAAGCGCATTGTTGTGCCGCGAGAAAAGAAGAATCTGCAAAAAGATTTGCATAGGTAGAGTCTGAAGATTGTTGATGGGGTGACGATTTTGGGTGGTTGGAGAAGGGAAGGATTTTTTAAATGAAAAGGAGTTGGTTAGTAGATTTCGATCGAGAATGTACCGTGCGATACGTAACCTAATTAATTTTTCTTTTTCATTATTTTTGTGTCTGTTCTAAATTCGCGACGGGCGCAAATCAGACTTTTAAAATGAGTTGTTATGTCGTTAAGTTTTGTGTTATTCAGGGATAGTATTTCGTATGGGTGAGCAATTCAAAAATCTTAAGACTCGAATCATTGTGAGCTGGATAACGTTTCATTTTTTTTATTGTTCCCTCTCCAGGAGCAAAAAAGGATCTTAAGGGCTAGGTTTGTCACAGTACTAAATCACATTTAAGTTGGATATATGGCAGCAAAATTATTTTATTTTATAAAATATTAAGCAAATAATAAATAATCTACAAAAAAAATTATAAAAATAGATAGAATATAATATTAAGGACAATAATGGCGTGCTTTTTGAACACTGTCATATATATTCATGTTTAGAACCTTTACTGTTTACGATGTTTGTGAATGAATTGCCAAATTTGTTCAACAGTTCAACATTAATGTATGTACGATCTGAAGCTTTTCAGAACAATTGAATCGGACGATGATTGTACCAGCTTGCAGGAGGACTTGACCAAATTATGTTCAAGGTGCCAATCAAATGGGTTGTTGTTGAACGTTGCAAAATGTCAAGTCATGACTTGTACAAACAAATGAAAAGTTATTCATTATTATTATTATCGGTTAGAAGATACAAGTCTCGAACGTGTGTCGGAAGTTAAGGATCTGGGGGTTTGGTTCGACAGTCAACTAATCAGTCTACTATTCAGCGGCCACATAAGTAAGCTATCTTCTGATGCCCTGAAAGTCCTCGGATTTATCACTCGAAACAGCTGGGAGTTTTTCAAGATGAGCTCAGTGTCTAGTCTTTACAAAGCTTTTGTGAGAAGTAAATTGGAGTATTGGGCAATTGTCTGCTCACCAACAACTCAGAATAACATCTCCGTAATAGAAAAGGTGTAGGGGAAATATGTCAAATATATACATTTCCTAGAGTTCGGACATTATCCTCTTAGAGGAAGTGATTTAGTTTACTCGAATCAAAACGACAGAAACTATGCGCTTCGTTTGTAGACAACTTATTCCTTCGCCATGTAACAGCACCAGAAGTTCTATGCCGATTAAAATTCTAAGTACCAAGGATTGAGTCCAGGAACACTAAGACTTTTTTACTGCATAGGGGTAACACCAATTGGGGCCTACATCCGCCTATCAATAGAATCATGCGCGCTGCCGATTTTGTAGATGATGGATTGTGTTAATTTTAATTTTGTTTATATATACACTTATTAAATTAAAAAAAAGTTCATGTATTGTCACCTTTTTTAAATAATTTGAATAATTTTTATAATAATACCTTTGTTATAGGACTGTGGGGGTAATAAAGATTATTATTATTATATACCTACTGTCTTTGACTATTATCTGACGTAATTTCAAGGCAATATCGGATAAAATGTCGTTTTTACAACGTTTTTAAAAGGTCCTGTAATAGGCACATTTTGGACAAACAATTGAGTATCTCAGAAACTATACATTTTATAAGTTAATAACATATACGGTTGTAATAACAAGTTTAGTATTCCATTTAAAAAGATTGACATATTCTCTGTTACACCTAAGTAGAACAGCCTGTATAAGCGGAAATAATTTTAGATAATAGAAAGTGGTAAATTAAACAATTTTTGTATAAAACTTTTCTTTCCTTGTCGAATAGTTTAGTGACTGTCGTCCGCCGGAATACTAATAACTCACCGTGTATATACAGGCAGTCCCGCATAAGAAACGACACAGAGCAGTATCATGTAGACAAACTTAAAATATGATGATTTAACGCAACTTGCCTTATAACAAGTTGTACCCCTGAGAAGTTACAGGATTAAGTTAGAAAAAGCAAATTTGGCATACGTTATGAGTGTATCAAGGGCATTAATCGGTAGAAAGAAGGGATCATTTAAAACCATGGAAATGTTGGTAGTTGGCTATGAAATTTTACGTCAAATTTGACAACTAAGAAAGAATTATTTGATTTTAGTAATTTTTTACTGTTCGTTTTGAAAATATTAGGAAGTTTTTATTCAGCGCTTAAGATAATGTTGTTTAACATTAACATATTTAAAAGTTTTTTCGAAATTTAAGACTCAACTTTGATGGCCTGTAACTCCTCAGGGGTGCAACGTTTATCGCAGCTCCAACATAAACATTCCCTTTAGCTTATTTTTACCACATGTCTGATAAACGAATCACGTTGCAATGCTCACAGCAGTTTAAGCGCTCCATTAATTAACAGCTAGATTTATGTATGTTATGGTCTTAACTTGTTCTGCACATCTTGATATCAACTTTTTTTAATTTCTAAGTTTACAAAACTATTTTGGTATATGAGAATGTAATGAAAGGAAGATTGAAAATCATGAAGAGATAAAAATAAAAAATATGAAACAAATAAAATTCAGATTTAACAAGTGTCGTTTATATGAAAATTAGCCGTTCTTTTTATTTTAATAACGTTACAAGTTTTACAATAAAGAAGGAATAAAACACTAAATTAACCAGACGATAGTGTTAACGAAAAAAATATGACGTGTCTTGAGGAGAGGGGTCAAAATCTATTGTTTAAAGAAAAGTTAGAAGTATCACATACAGTCCCAATGTTCAGCAAATCGGTTTGACGATACCGGGACGCCATTCATCAGAGTCCTTAAAAATATATATAATTCTTTCCCTTAGTAAGAACGTTAATTCGTCTTCCCGATACACGGCAAAGCAAAAAAATAAAGCTCGTTTTCTTTCGCTCTTTCTATGCGTTATTTAGGGCCACATGCAGCGCTTGTTGCAGTTCTGGCCTTAGGGCTGACACGATGTTTTGAAATAGCGTCCCGTTTCTTTGAACTTGCTGGATAATATTTAATGGTCTTCTACATTCTACGCTTTTTGGGTCTAACGCATCCCGATAGAACGCCTCAGCAAATATACTAATTATACGAGGTATGTTTGCGTTGCCCGGACCCAAAATGACCAAATTATTCTGTTCTATCAAGTCACATAGGTAACCGTATACATGTGGAGCTTCGTCGGCATCTTCCACGACAGGTAACCAATTGAACCACATTGGCAAAACATCATCAACATTAATTGCTGACGAATTATACTTTAATATTTTCGTAACTGCAGATATGGCGTTTTCGGTTGATGACACATTTTTGGGGTCTCGCGATTCGGGGTTGTTGATAACTTCGACGAGATGTGGTAAAATTTTTGAAAGCTCCCCAGCAAACTGTTCGCCTCCAAATTGCGCCACAACACCCCAACCATAAGCTGCTGCTTGCCGAACTTCCGGAACTTTATCTTTTACATATACAGATAATGGTCCTAAGAAGAAACCTTGATATTTTGCACACGCTGGTCCTGTAAATTCGATGACGTCATCAAAAATACAAATACCCCATTGATGATCTGCCCATGGTCTATTAGGTAATAACAAAGTAACAAAATGTTGACAAATCTGATCAAAGAAAGGCAAAAAGGTTTCTCGGTATGTTGTAAATAGGGCGTGTACTACTTCAGCTATTTTACTTAAAACGTAGATGTCGTCGGTTTCTTCGTCGTCTAATCGTTCTTGGACAACCTATAAAGTAATTAAATTTAATTATATATCAATTGTAACAAACACAAATACTCACAAGGAGTCATCGCAGTTGACTCTTCACCAATTTTGATGAATTTTTTTATGGTGAACCTACATTGAATATATATCACTTCTACCAGAGCTTTTGATCCAATGCCCCTTCTAAGGAACGTCATTTTAAAGTTTATTTTACATGTCGCAAGGAAAAATCGATTTTTAACAACCTCGTGTAGCGCAGTGGGTGATCGCCAAGCTTTGGTTCCAAAGTCCTACGATCCAATGAAAGGAAATTAAGTTATCCACGATGAAAATTTATTTAATTCTGTACTACAATGTTTCGCCCTTTCTAAGAGCGTCTTCAGGTACAACGTCAAAAACTAAGAAAAAATGTAAGCGTGACACATGATCTTGTGGATAAATCCTTATAAATCGAAGTATAAAAACGAACGATGTTGAAAATACAAAAAGATAAAATTTTTTAAAAAATCAACGTGTGTTACCATATAAAGGGTTCACAACGTTGAGTGATAAGTTTAGTTAAATTATATAAATGTTGAAGGCAGGTGTAATTAATGTGAAGGCTGAAGGCTTGTTGAAAATCAAAAAAAAATTTTTTGGCGTTAAAGATCAAAAAGTGAGCCGTGTGCGCACATGGCAATAGTTTACATCGGACTCTTCGACGTTTTTATACTTCGATTTATAAAGATTTATCCACAAGATCATGTGTCACGCTTACATTTTTTCTTAGTTTTTGACGTTGTACCTGAAGACGCTCTTAGAAAGGGCGAAACATTGTAGTACAGAATTAAATAAATTTTCATCGTGGATAACTTAATTTCCTTTCATTAAATTCCACCACGATGACCATGGAGACAGTAATCGCTAATTTCCTAGGATCCAGACTCGAAATCGACTTATTTTTTTCAGCTTACTATTTTTTTATAGTCTATATTCATTTTTGTAAATCAATAATAAAATTGAAAATTGCAGTTTATATAAATAATCATTTATTTCCTCGGATATAAAGAATAAAAAGTCGTACTGTTAGTTTTTTTTGTAAGAAATGCGTATACGAAGGAAACACATATTAATATTTTATTTATTTTCGAAGCTTTTATTTTAAGAATGGTTTGTTAGGTGTTGTATAGCACCGTTTGCAAACATTTCGAATATTATTAAACACGGCATCAACCACTATGGAAAACCAGCCATCCAGCCAGACATGAAATAGATCAAGAAAAATACACGTTTGTGCAATCTTACGATTACATTATTTTTGTGTATTATTTATATAAACTACAATTTATTATTGAATTTTATTATAAAATACTTCGAAAAATAGTAAATAAAATAAAAATAAGTCGATTTCGAGTCTCGATCCTAGGACTTCGGGACCGAAGCTCGACGATCTCCCACCAAGCTATGCGCAGTCATTGAAAATCGATTTTTCCTTGCGACTTATAAAATGAACTATAAACGTGTCGAAACTTAAAAAATAAATTACGTCCCTTAGAAGGGGCATTGGATCAAAAGCTCTGGTAAAACTGATACACCACAAAAACTTTCATCCAAATTGGTGAAGAGTCAACTGCGATGTCTCCTTGTCAGTACAATTCCAAATTTATTTAAAAATCAAAAATATTATAAAAATTTCCGACGTTTTGAGCTTAAAAACAGCTCATTATCAAGGAATCTAAAATTTAACATTAAAATCAATACAAACAGTACAATTATAAAGAAACAAATTAAAAACGTAAAAGAATACAATATTTGAAATTACATACCATTTATTGAGCGTAAATTTACACTAAAATATCTATTTTGCTGTGTTGGTTGCCATTTTACTTAAAAACAAAGGAGAAAATTCTATATCTGAACGTATAAACATAAACCAGAATTTTAAATTGGTGCAAGGGAATATTCTAAAACTTGCTAATTTTATTTAAAAAAAATGTTATAATTAAAAGAAATATCAATAAATAAAAAATTAATTTTATATCATTAATCCTTGGATTATTGCTGCATAATGCGTACCAATTTTCCCGCGTCTGTTTTGTAATTAACTGCATTTTCTATGTTTTTCGTTATAAAAATGGATTCTAAATTTTTTCTATGCAGTGTATTTTGACTAGTAGAAGTACTTTTGGTTTTTCAAGGTTAAATTTATGTTGTTCTTTTTTGCTGTGATAACATAAGGCTCTGATATATGTTTTTTATTTGTTTTGTGTCGTATTCATGTTGTTGTAATCTTTTCTTCAAATGTTGTTTCGATTCGCCAATGTATAATTTATCACAATTGTTACAATTTAGTTGGTATATTGTATTAATTCTATTTTTTTATTTTTATTTTATCCTTCATGTTAGTTAATTATTCTTTCATTTTGTTATTATTGTATTTGGCGAATCCAATTTCCTTAAATTCATATTTTTTAAATGTAGATGTTATTTTATTAGTTAATTGTGGAATGTAATTTAGCTTGTAATGATATATTAGACTTCTTTTTTATCTCTTTTTCAGTTTTATTAATTTTTAAATAAGTTTGCTTATTTGTATTTTCCAGTGTAGGTACGGTTGGTTTTGTCACTTTTATGTAATTATCTTAAAAGAATCCATGTTGCAAGCTCTTAGATAAATTTAAAAAAGTTGATAAATTAGAGATAATTAAAATACTTCTTGTACTTGCTATTTAAATATTTATTGAAACCGGTTTCAAAGCTTTACTTCATCATCAGTCAAAACCTTTAATTAAACGAAACATTCAATTAAAATCAAAAACATCATAATTAAAAATAAAAAATTAAAAAAATATTACAAACTCACGTCAAGTCCTTAAAAATGTAAAACATCATAGAACCACATATCTTTCGAATAAACATTTAACCAACTAAACAACACCTTAAAATATATATCAAGACTAAATCTTAAAGTTACCACGTTACAGTTTTTTTAAAAAACAGAACAAGGTCAAAACCCACACAACGAAAATTTGACATGAACTGGTCATAGGACTAAAGTAAATTTATCGAAGTTACGAGAAAAGAAGAAAACAAACTCTTTAAATTTAAAAATGCTCACAAAACAAATAGCAAAATGTAAAAAATCTCCTATTAAAAATAAAAATTATAACATTTTATATATTTATAAAGAGGGGTGTAGAAAATTTCGACCTGTTCATTAAGAAGATCAAAGTATATACTTTTACTGTGTTTATCAATATCAAATGACTCTAAAAGATCAAGTTTAAAACCTTTATCACACTTGTGCAAAAGTTTCACCCCGTCGAGAAATCCATATCATATCCAATCTCCTTGATGTATTTAAAAACATTAGAATTAGGTTTATTTTTATGTTCTTGTAATCGTACATCAAGTCTTCGCCCAGTTTGTCCGATATATATATTATTGCAATCATTGCATTTAATCTTATAAACACCATTATAATGGCAGCACCATGGGAGCCAATGGGAGCAGATTATAATGGGAACACCATTATAATCACCATAACGTGGTAACTTTAAGATTTAGTCTTGATATATATTTTTAAGGTGTTGTTTAGTTGATTAAATGTTTATTTCGAAAGATATGTGGTTCTATGATGTTTTACATTTTTAAAGACTTGACGTGAGTTTGTAATAATTTTTTAATATTTAATTATGATGTTTTTGATTTTAATTGGATGTTTCGTTTAATTAAAGGTTTGGCTGATGATGAAGTAAAGTTTCGAAACCGATTTCAATAAATATTTAAACAGCAAGTACAAGAAGTATTTTAATTATCTCTAATTTATCAACTTTTTTAAATTTATCTAAGAGCTTGCAACATGGATTCTTTTAAGATAATTACATAAAAGTGACAAAACCAACCATACCTACACTGGAAAATACAAATAAGCAAACTTATTTAAAAATTAATAAAACTGAAAAAGAGATAAAAAAAGAAGTCTAATATATCATATTACAAGCTAAATTACATTCCACAATTAACTAATAAAATAACATCTACATTTAAAAAATATGAATTTAAGGAAATTGGATTCGCCAAATACAATAATAACAAAATGAAAGAATATTTAACTAACATGAAGGATAAAATAAAAATAAAAGATAGAATTAATACAATATACCAACTAAACTGTAACAATTGTGATAAATTATACATTGGCGAATCGAAACAACATTTGAATAAATTTATGTAATTAGTTATTAAGTTCATATGTTTATTTCTATTATTTTCATTCGTTTGATCTAAGATTGTAATTATAAGATGGTTGATTTTTTAAATTTGTACTAACGTTTATTGGCGTACCTATAGTTTTCATCAATTGGCGATCAACGCTTTCATTTTGAATTTTATTATATATGGAATACCAAACATTATTTATAACATTTCTAGGGAACGCGTTTTCTAATAATATATCATATATTTGTGATTTAATTTGTTTTAAATATGGTGTATCTGTTACCGATAGCTCTACGTATTAAATTGTTCATGGTGTTATTTATCTGCGATTTTGGGTGGTTACTAATATAGTGTAGTATTCTATTGCTGGAAGTTTCTTTTTTATACCACGTTGTGCATATTTTATTGTTACTATTATCTATAATCAATTATTTTAAGTCTAAAAAGTGTAGTTGATTATTTTTTTCTTTTCTATTGTAAATTTTAATCTATTATTGTAATTATTAAATGCCTCTAATAAGGGTTTGTATTTATCTTTCGGTAATATCAATAATATATCATCTATATATTTAACTAATAATTTTGGATTTATTTGTGTTTCATTTAATTTTGTTTTTATTAGGTTATTTAATACGATTCCACTTAAATTGACGCTAAGGTTGGAACCCATGGGTAATCCGATCTGTTTATAAAATGTGTCATTATACTTAAAATAACTATTATATGTGCATAGTTTAATTCCTTCTATGAATAAATTTTTAATAATATAATATATATTAATATATACATATAAATATATATATATATCAATATATAGTCAGTCTGTCAACAGGAGACTACGACAAAGCCAACTGAAGATGCCAAGTGAGATCTTGGCGAAACGTCTGCCCCTGTCCACAGGGAACAACCAAGAAGATGAACGGATGATACCTCGGATCAACCAAAACACATATATATATCAATATATATAAATATATACATATAAATATATACATATAAATATATACATATAAATATATAAATATATATTCGTTCATATTGTTTAAATAATTTAAAGAGTTGTTAAGGAACTTAGATAGATGGCTTGTAGGTCCATTTATGTTATTTAAAATTGGTCACAAAGGTTGGTCTATTTTGTGTGCTTTAATCAGTCCGTGCAGTGACATAATGAGATGGGGCTAGCCCCAATTTAAGTTTTTTATCAATGTATCCAGCTTTTTCTAGTCTTTTTAAATAATCTATATCTAATAAATGTTGGTCCTGGATCAATTCTAATTATTTTATAAGTATTTTTTATCATTTAGTAAATTTTCCATTTTATTGTCATAGTCTACATTGTACGTGATAGCTATGTTTTGTTTTATCTGTTTTTATTATTATATTCTTATGGTCTAGTAAGAATTGTTTTAACGATTTTAAATCTTTATTTATAGTTTTATGAAAAATATGTTCATAATTTTACTTACTGTTTTTCAAAAAAAATTGTTAATTCATTTATTATCGAATTTCGTGTTATATTTATATGGTTTTCTGACGTTTTCACCAGAGTAAAAATTTTTTCTGTCGGCTATGAGTAGCATGATATCTCTATGTAATTTCTTTTTATTATTATTAACATCAAAACAAAAATTTTCACCCAAAGATAATATATTAATAATGTTGTTAGGTATTTTTTCTTTTGTTAAATTTGTTGCTCTATTTTTTAAAAATAAGTTATTATATTCTAAAATGTATTCATTGTTAAACAATTTTGTGTTGTTAAAGATTTCTTCAAAAAATAAGGTAGATTAATTTTATTACAGTAAATATTATGTGCTTTTGTATAATTTATGTTGCATCTTGTTAAATCTATTATTTGCCTCTAAGTTAATTAGAGGTTACTGAAATTACAGTAACCTCTAACAGTAAATAATTACAGTAAAAAAAGGAAATTACAGTAACCTCTAACAGTAAATTACTTGCCATGATTGGCTATATTAACAGTAATTATGGTAAATATCCAATAGTTATATTTAACTAAACATGAATAAACTGGGCCTAAGTCTTATTAATTCTGATTTACAACTATTTGTATCATACATAAATCAAAATCTTAACACATCCCAACAAATTCAACAACAATACAAAAAAATTCCACATATTCCCGGATTAACAGAATTACTTAGAGTGCATTTGAAAACCAATGGTTTAAAACTTATTAACATTTACCCAAATAAATTTACCAATTACTTGTCAATATTAAAATATAAAACGGAGAAATTTCTAGAATCGGGACTTATATACTGTGTTAATTGTAAAGACTGTAATAAAAAATATATTGGACAAACAAAACAATGGTTAAAGAGTAGAATTAACAAACATAAAAGTGATACAAAATTGAAAAAACATCATGTGCTCTATCCAAACACAGAGTTGACCTAAAGCATCAGTTTGATTTGAAAATACAATAATTTTAGGCAAAGAATCAAATTATCATAACAGATTGTTTCTCGAAATGTACCATATAAACGCAGAAAATAATGTTGTTAATTTCAAAACAGACACAGAAAATCTTAGTAATATTTATTCTTATCTTTTTCAACTTATTTGATGATTTTAAAAATGTTTCCTAAAAAGTAGTTATACATTTGATGTAACGGGTTGACAAGTGTTGTTTATGTTATTTTATAATTTAATATGGCATTCATCCTCATCTAAAAAGTGATCTGTGGTAGCGTTTTTTCAATAATTTTAATGATATTATTAAATAAGGAACACAGCTTTGTACGTATTCTAATCTGTTTTGATTATTGTATTTCATTGTTATTTACTTCATTTCAGGGTACTTTGAAGAAGACTGAAATAAACAGTCGAAATATCAGTATAAAATAAAGTAGTTCATTTTATAATAGATCATTTCCCGAATAATTATTTATTTAAATTTTTCTAATTAACCAATAAGTTTGCTTTATTTCATCTCTTAAAATATTAAGATTTAAATTTTTGGTCTTTAATTTACTTCCATGATATTGTAAATATTCATTATAAAACAAATTGTCTATATTTTGAGTATTTTTCTTTATATGTTGCGGTATTATACCTAGTTTTTCGGCTAATTTCAAATATTTTAACTTACATTTTGCATTTATTAATTTTAATACTGGTTTTTGTAAATCTTGCTCAACAACGGTACTCACATGAAAACTTTTTGAAACGTCGGAAATTTTTATAATATTTTTGATTTTTAAATAAATTGGAAATTGTACTGAGTATTTGTGTTTGTTACAATTGATAGAAAATTTTTTTAATTATATAATATAATAATTTTAATTATATAATCTAACAGGGTTAGAAATTTGAAAGTTTACCTCATCATAGTCTTCATCCAAATGTTTCTTAGTTCTGTCTTGTGCTCTTTCAAAATGTTCTTGCATTAATTTATTCAAAATTTTTAATAATTCTCCCATTGACGCCTGATCTAAACATTGTGCCCCTAATGATTCTATGCATCCAGATATTGATGACAAAAGTTCGTATAAAACTTCAGTTTCTGGTTCCGTATCTAACGCTTTTAATAATTCAGGACAAATGTACGACCACATTCCTTGTACAAATGATGGTCCTTTGATGGTTGCGCATTGTAATAAATATGGTAAAGATTCCGCGGCAGCAGTACGTACGCCATCGTGGAAGTAAAATTTCAACATAGGTACCATTAATTTAACAACTTCCTCACTATATTCCGCAAAACCTTCTTTCAGTTCTCTAGCATAACAAACGAGCATCATACAGGCACCGGCCTTATCTTCAAGTCCAGCGGTTCGAATACCAAAGTTTTGTTGTTCTCCGAGTGATACAAACTGCCAGTCGACGTCGCCTTCTATTCCTTGCATATCTTCATTATCCAAAAGCGCAACTTCCGGTTTTAAAGAAGCTGTTTTCATTACAGGTCCCATTACTAAAGGTAAATATTGTTCGAATCGTTTACCCATAACTTTACAAATTCTTGACCAAGCCGATATTAAATAACTGGTTTGTGGGTCATCATCTGGGAGTTCCGATCCTTCAGCGTGGGTTTTAAGTAACATATCCATTACTTCACTTGCATCAGACATAAACTTATCTGATCCAACGGCCAACCCAATTAATGACACACACTCAATTGTTTTTCCTCTTAAAAGTTTCAATTCGTCCTTATTCGCGTTTTGAATAATATATTTTAAACAGGGCATTAATCGGTCATAATAGACAATAAATTCTTTCTCCGCTGTATCTGCGACGCTTGCAATTGTAGTTACAACTTGTTCCAAAACAAGCTTTGTGCCTTTCTCAACCAGTTCTTTAAATTTCGCGTTGAGAATTTGCTCCAACTTTCCCATTATACCATCAAGATAACCAGTCAAAATGTGTTTTGGACAATCTTCTGAGAAATTAACCAAAGCTGCACCTGCATGCGCTTGAACTCTAGGATTCGCGTTGTCGTCAAGCAACATTAAAAGTCCCGGAATTATACGATCATGGAATTTCTTTTGAATGACACTTGCAAAGTCTGTGGACATCTGCCCGATTGCGTTGCAAGCGGCAAATCGCACCCTTGGATGAGGATCTTGAAGATATCTTAAAATCCCCTCCATTATCCCAGGTACTCCATCCATAATCTGATTCAACATTCCCTCCATTTGTTTGTTACAACCTTCCCCAATCGTACTTAATGCCATTAAAGCGGCGTGACGTTGTTTCCAGTCGGCGCTCGTTAACATCGCGGGAATATTTCGCGTCACCAAAGGTAAAATTGTTTTTCCCCCAAGCCCACAAGCTAATCGATCCAAAGCAGCCTCCGCCACTACATTATTACAATCGTTATCTTCTTCTAAAATCTCGTCTTGTTCGCTCCAACCATCCTCTTCCTCAATATCCGCCATAAATTGTAAAACTAATGGAACCAGCTGTTCAACATAATTCCCCGCATTTTTCCTCACCATCGCTGGAGCCATTTCCGCTAAGGTAACCATACCTTCAAGAGCCAGTTGTCTCCAACTATCCAAAGCCTGTGTATCTCTAAACACATTCATACACATATCAAAAATGCCAACGATCTGAGGTCGTAAAAATTTAGGAGTGTTTTCGGCCAGTTCAATTAAGAGTTTTAAAAGAGCGTCATCTTCACGTTGGCGAATACTTTCCACCATCATTTCCAGAATGCCAGGTAAAAGGTCGCCAAAATGTTTCAAAATTTGCGTTTGTTTTTCGTTGATCATAATAAACGCGCCGATTGCGCGGACGGCTTGAAAACGAACCTCGTACGGTTCCGATGGATTTAAACTTTGTTGCAACATCTGTTTGATGAGGTCCAAATAGTTCCCTTGTTGATTACCAAACACGCCCGGTACAGAGGCGAACATCTGTAAGGCCGCTTCTTTTAAAACTGGATTCGATGCATTTGCGCATTGAAATAAAAACTGTAGGATTAAAGATTACATTAAATATAACAAAAATTAAAAGAATTTAAAAAATATTAACCTGTAAGAATTCTGGCCACCTGTTATTTCCGTCATCATCGATTAGGTTCCTAGCAACCTCAGAAGCAACATCGCAAACTTTATGTCGAGTTGTGTAAGATTGTTCCAGCGGTATTGCAAGTAAAATTTGCTCTTTGAGTTGATTTTGACTCTCGACAGGCAACTTGGGGAAGAATTCGTAAAAGTCATTGGCAAATAATCTTCGTAACAGCACTGCAGACATTTGACGAGCTTCATCGCTAAGACCAATGTTATGCAAGGATTGTAGTAAATAGCTGACCTTGTTTTCTATAGAAATCCCATTATACGCCTCCTAAAAAAATCATTATGGCTGGTATTACAACTTCTCTATGATATAAATCTATATCTAATATAAATCTATTCATTTTACATCCGGAAGATATCCTGGACTATGTAAGAAATCGGTGGTTAGACCTTTGCCTGAGGTCATGAGTCCAACTACTTATGCAGACTTAAGACCAATTAAAAGATGTATTGAGAGAATGATGAAAAAGCTTTTTATTTATTTTAAATTCGGTGCTATTGCAATTTCGGTTCAAATTCAGTCCACCTCAATACGCGAGCCTGTATAGACCACTTTTATGTTTTGAGTTTTCTTTTAACCTTTTAATGTTTGGATTATATTTTAATTGTTTTTCGTCCTTTTTATAAACAAACTTTTCAAATTTTTAACTGTATTTTCACAAAATAAAAAAAAAATAAAAAACAATTAAAATAAAAAAAATAATAAAAAACAATTAAAATAAAAGAAATTATAAAAGAGTATAATTTTATATTTAAATACTCGAAGATTCAATGTATTTTCGAAAAACCTTCAACTTGGAGCTTCTTGTTTGACGTCGTGCCTGATGAAGAACGTTTAACGTTCGAAATTGCAATAGCACCGAATTTTAAATAAATAAAAAGCTTTTTCATCATTCTCTCAATACATCTTTTAATATCTTATGATGAACTCGGAATCCACAATTTCTAAATTAAGACCACTTAGTATTTTGCCCGCAATGTCCAAGGTGATCGAAAGAATTATGTGGAGCTAACTCTCTGAGTATGTTGAGTCGAATGGTTTGTTACCACAAACGCAATCAGGTTTTAGATCTTAGATATGATTAAGATCGTAGATGATATAGTGCGAGAGACCGATAAAGGTAATATTACCATTTGGTGCTTGTTAGATTACAAAGTCTTTTGGCACATTAGATCGTAAAATTTTAGGAGATTTTTGGCGCCATTGCGTTATTATGGTATAGATAATTACTTTTCTGAAAGATCACAATCAGTTGTTTTGGAAGATAAGTCATCGGATTTTTTGATGACCGACTCAAGGGTGCCTTCAATTTTGTCACCGTTGTTCTATAGGTTATATACGTCCACATTTGTTAACCCTCGTACGACCAAAATGATTGAACTAACATTGACGACCATAACAGGTCAGTTTAGACCCATGATATACCATCTTAGGTTTCGTTCAAAGCATTAAAATTAAATATTGTATTAGAAATATTTATGGAATGGTTTAAATCACTTCCTCGACATTGATAGCATCCCCGTATTTGGGTTGTCGATGTTTCGAATCTTCGGTAAGTTATTTTTCTTCCCGTACTTTGCAATACAGTAAACCCCCTATATAGGGGGTTTACGAAATGGCCGTTATTACGAATCAAAATTACGCAACAAATATCTTCAATACATTTTATATGCCATTTTTTTCATTATAACGAAAATTCATGGTAACTAACTACGAAGAATTATTTCATCTCATAAGTATGATTTTAATTCAAACTATTATCGTTATTGCGAACACGAATTCTTTTGTTCTCTAGGTAATGTAAGACTAGTTGAGGTATTCCCCGAAGATCTAAGGTGTGATATTCGGGGAATAACTTGTTTGTCTGTAGGTCGACTGTTTATCGACTCGAAGTCGTATTGCAGTTTTAAATGCAAGTGTATGGTCTTCGAGAGCGTACAAAGTGTTAAGGTTTAGAAAAAAAGTGTTCGTTCAGTGTAAATTGAAAAAAATGAGTTTGAAAAGGGCATCAATTCCTTTAAATAGGAAATTAGAAATATTGGAGGATGTTGAAAAAAATACTATTACAAATACTAAAATTCCGGAAAAATTTAATATATCAAAAACAACGCTATCAACAATTATTAAAAATAAAAACCGTATTGATAGTGCCCTAGCGTTTGGTAAACATACGTCTCGTAAAAAGTTGAGGAGACCTGCATGTCCAATGCTAGAAAAAAAAATAATAGAATGGTTTACCGAAATGAGAACAAAAAATGTTTTTTTAACAGGGCCATTCATACAAGATAAGGCAAAATCAATCGCTGCTGAATTGAACATAATAAGATGTGATTTTTATCTGGGTGGTTGCACAGATTTAAGAGTAGGCAAGATATTTCAGACTACGCCTTATCTGGAGAAGGAAATAAAATTAATGTGCTTACTATGTTCAAATTTATAAAAAACGCCTACCTTGATAAAGATGTTTTTAACATTGATGAAACTGGTGTTTTTTTATAATCTTATGCCAACCGTACTTTGGATTTTAAAGGTAAAAGGTGTTATGGTGGCACTAAAAGCAAAGAAAGAGTAACAGCAATTTTATGTTGCAATGTAGATGGAAGCGAAAAATTAAATCCGTGGATAGTAGGAAAGTTAACAAATCCCAGATGTTTAAATAAAATAGATCGTTCCTATTTACCGTGCCATTATAGTAATCAAAAAAATGCGTGGGTAACGTCTATGACATTTCGAGAATGGCTTATTCGTTTCCAGCGAAACATAGCAGCACAAAACAGAAAAGTATTGCTAACGATGGACAATTGTGCTGCACATAATGTTAAGGATATCAATTTGAACAATGTGAAGGTGATTTATTTTCCACCTAACACAACGAGTGCACTCCAACCTCTTGATCAAGGCATAATTGCGTGCATAAAGAAGCGATATCGTGCTCGTCTTGCAAGAGCAGCAATTTTGGCAATAGAAGCGAACGAAGAAAATCCGAAATGGAATATTCTACAAGCGATACGAGCGTTGTCGGATTCTTGGAATTCAGTAACATCAAACATTATAAAAAATTGTTTTAACAAAGCGTGGACAACTGACTCTCAAGAAGAAAATGAGGAAAATCAGTTAATGATGGTAAGCATTTAATGATAATTAGTTCTTCTTAGTAACTTTTTACTTTACATGCATTATTGTCTGCATTGTATGCTGAATTTACTGATGATTGAAAGGGAAAATTATCAACGCATCTTGTCAGTACCTAAACAAGTTAGTTTTGATGAATACTGCACTATTGACAGTGAGGTAGTGACTTCAGAAGCAATTGAAATCGATTTACCATTAGTGAATGCAGGCCAAGAATGGAAAGAAAATGAAGAAAGCGATGATGGTGATGAGGAAGAAGTGGTAAATGTAACACCCCCTACAAGAGCTGAAGTTTTAGCGGCTCTCTATACTATACAAACGTAACCCACATCTGATTTGTTATCGAATTCATTATTTATATCACAATTTAAAAGTTTGCTGATACAGAAGAGAACATTTCCGAAGGTTTCGCGAATTCTTTGAATAAAATTACTGAAGAAAGTTTAAGACGAACAAGACCCGTTTTAAAGCAAAGCGCCATAAATGATTACTTAAAAAAAAAAGTTAATCACAATATGAACAAAATACAAATAAACTTATTACATAGTCGATGTTAATATGTTTCTAAACACCCCAAGATCCTATTCATTATAGAGGCGTTGAGTGCAAAAGTGGGCTAACCCCAACGTAAAATATATGTGAGTTAGTCCACTTTCCACGCTGCAACGAACTAATTCGTTACAGCGAAATTGCGAACATCTCATATCATTGCGAACGGCTTGCATTCCCCCTGCGTGTTCGCTATATCAAGGATTTACTGTATTATATTATAGTTAGGTAAGGTTGCAACGAAATTAATCATGCAGACAAGTTGACGAAGCAGGCGGCTAACAAGATACCAATCTCCCTTGAACCTTTTATAACAGTAACTGTTAATACAGCAACAAACCTCATACACTCCATCTTCTATCAAGCTTCTTTGATAAATGGGATTAGGCAGTAGTAGGCGTCTTTGCAAAGAAACTCTGCTCTATCCTAACCGGAAAAAAATCTACTCAGTTTCTGGGAAAATTAAAAACTGACTTGAAGCGTAAACCACCCATTCAAAGATCGGACACTGCAGATTACGTAAGCACATGTTCTACATTAAGCTGACAAACACTTCCCTCTATAGAAGCCGTGAAACGATATGTTTAAGGAAATCCATTTTTCGAATACCATGGTCCCAAATATAAGGAATAGACCTTTCTGTTTTAGGTTAACATTTATGAAAAGCATTGAGCTGGTTTTCTAACCCTTGAATAAACTGGTCATTGTGGAGATGTACAAAGGACCCCGGGAGGATAAGTGCTGTGAAAGAATTCATCCAAAAGTGAATCTACATACATAAAATTACAAGGTTAGGTTGGTTTAAGTAAGTGTTGAGTTGACATACAAAGATGTATTACAATAGATCTATAACAGAGCGTTATGATAGTGTTATTCCAGCCTAAGGGGTGCGTTACAGAAAAGAATCATATTTTGGCGGGAAATTTATCCCAAATAAACTAAAAATTAGATATCTTCCTATCTAAAATAATTGAAACATTCACTTAATAACCGGAAATAAGTGCTTTAATCGAGGATTAGTATTCACCACGTTTTTCGCGGATGATTCACTCAATGTGCCGAAATGACATGACTGTTTCGTTCGTCGACCGAACACGTTGCCTCATTGCACGATATTTCCAAACGAATTATCGCCGCCACGAGAAACTAGGCGACGTAAATAATTGCAGAAACGATGGGAAATGATTAAATCTATGTACTCACCTCTGCCTGACTCCTAACATTATTATCTGTTGACAAAAGAGTCGATAAAAGCTGGGTGAACTGGTCCTGGTCAGCGGCCATGGTCCCAACAAATGAAAAAGAACAAGTCCAATACAGCCAACGACAGGCCGAAAGTTACTATTACGACACAATCCGCCGACTTTTACACAAATTTTTAACGTTAAAACAGAACGAACGAATAAAACAAAAAAGGAATTTTTAATTAACTCCACAAATTAAACGTCAAACTGAAAAACGCTTTTTGTTGTTTTCCAGACCATGACAACAAGAAGTTTTTTGGCTTTTTCAAAGCGAATTATAGGGTTGCGATAATTTTACGTTGGCATCCCCGAGCTTATCCCAAAATAATACCAACCTTGATTTACATGTCAAAAACATAACTAAAATAAATTCAGCAATCATAAACACGTGGTGGTTATAGGTTATGTTATTAAAAAATTAATCAATTAATTTTAATAAATAAAAATCAATAAAGTAAGTCAATTTTATTAATTCAAATTCATTTAAAATATACTTAAAATATACGTTTGTTTTAGATGGGTAAAGTAAGATCAGCTTCTGGCCCCCCCAGAAAACAGGGGTTCAACCGATCGGGGCACTCAATGAACCCTGAAAGACCATCGGAAGGGTTAAAAGGAGTGGCGAAAGTTCGTACAAAATCAACAATAAAACGTCTACAAATGTATCGAAACTTTAAAGCAAAACGAGATAAAACTGGAAAGATTTTAACCCCAGCCCCTTTTCAAGGGTGGTTACCGTCGGGTACGAGAGCGCGAGTGGAACCAAATCAAAAATGGTTTGGGAATTCTCGAGTCATATCTCAAAACGCCCTCCAAAAATTTCAATCCGAATTAGGAGCTGCTATAAAAAATCCTTATCAAGTTGTTATGAAACCAACAACTTTACCTGTAACACTTTTAACAGAAAAAGCAAAACATGCTAGAGTCCATTTATTGGATACTCAGAGTTTCGAAAGCGTTTTCGGCCCTAAAAAAAGTCGCAAAAGACCAAATTTACCTGTAAAAGGTCTAGAAGAACTAACAGAATTAGTTGAGAAAAATAATGAGGAATATATCGATGAGAAAGATTCAAATATTATCAGAGATGATGGTGGTGTTAAAACATTAAGTAGAGATTGGGTAATGGGGGCTGGGCAGTCAAAAAGAATTTGGAATGAACTCCATAAAGTGATTGATAGTTCAGATGTACTCCTTCAAGTATTAGATGCAAGGGATCCAAATGGGACCCGTTCCGCTTATTTAGAAAAGTTCTTAAAAACTGAAAAACCCCACAAGCATTTAATTTTTATTTTAAACAAAGTTGATTTAGTCCCCACTTGGGTAACTCAACGTTGGATTGCAATTTTAAGCGCGGAATACCCCACAGTAGCTTTTCATGCTAGCATAACTCATCCATTCGGAAAAGGATCATTAATCAACCTTTTAAGACAATTTGGAAAATTGCATGTAGATAAAAAACAAATTTCTGTGGGGTTTATTGGTTACCCCAATGTTGGAAAATCATCAGTAATTAATACTTTAAGGAGTAAAAAAGTTTGCAAGGTGGCCCCAATTGCGGGAGAAACGAAAGTTTGGCAATACATCACTTTAATGAGACGTATTTATTTAATTGATTGTCCTGGGGTGGTTTATCCATCTTCAGAAACTGATACAGAAAAGGTTTTAAGAGGCGTTGTAAGAGTCGAACTTGTAAATAATCCCGAAGATTACATCCAAGCGGTTTTAGAACGCGTTAAATACGAATATTTGGTTAAAACTTACAAAATTTCTGGATGGACGAACCACGTTGAATTCTTAGAAAAATTAGCTTATCGAAGTGGAAAATTATTAAAAAAAGGCGAACCCGATATATCAATTGTAGCTCGAATGGTCTTAAACGATTGGCAAAGAGGAAAATTACCATTTTACGTAGCCCCACCTGGATTCGAAACACCTTTACCTAAATCAGATGATCAAAAAGCTGAAGAAAATTTATCCGTCATACAAGATTTTAGTAAAATTAAAGTGAATTTGGAATTTGAGGGCGACGATGTTAAAGCTTTAGACCCAATTCCTAATGTAAATAAAAGTGAAAATGGTGATAATGACGAAAGTAGGGCTGAAGAAGAAGAAGAAAACGAACATAATGTAACGGTCGAACTTAACGATTTAAATGAAAGTGTAACGAGTAATAAAGAAGAAATAGATAATCATTCTGATTCATCATCGGATATAAGCAATTTTTATTCTGATTTTGATGATTCCGTCACTGAAACGACGAGTGGGGACTTTACTGTTGAAAAAACTGACAATAAAAAGAATTTGACAAGTCGGCAGAGGAGGGCTATTGAAAGGCGACTTAAAAGGAAGAAGACTGGAAGTGATTTCTACGAAGTAACGAATGTGAAGAATAGAAATAGAAAAAAGAAAAAAATTGTTAAATAAATTTTATATTATACAAACTCTGTACATTTAGGCTTAGGATGATTCTTAAACAAATTCTAATGTTATCTTAACTAATATTGGTTTTGTTTAAAAGGTTTCAAATAAAATTAGTTTAAAATTAAATCAGCCACAGCTTTTATTTGAAATATTTCTTGGTATTCTTGCTAGGTGGTGTTGTATTCTCTCGTAAAGTTCCTAGATTTTTAAAATACCGCGGTTTGCCGCCATTTTGACTCGAAAAGTCACGCGGCAAATTTAAAATTCCAATAAAGGGTTATTTAGTAAAGTAACATAAAAGATCAATCCAGCAAATTCCCTAGATTTCTCAAATTTCAATTACAAGTCAAAATAGACTTCGACTTACGATGTTTCGGTTTACGATGACTCGTACTTAGGACGATCAACAAAATCCTCTTGTATACATATGTACAGATGGTTCAAATTCGATATCCGAATTTCAAAAATCTTTGACACTATAAATAAGATATGTTTTGAACCAGAAGACAGGATACTGTCTCTAGATGATATGATACAGTTTCTAGAAAAATTGATATTGCTTCTAGAAGATTTAAATTGTATCCAGACGATGATTCCCGCTAACTTGATATTGCATCTAAAAGACTTGAAATGTTTCTAGACAACTTTCAACGCTTCCAGAAGACTTGATGTTGCTATTAGAAAACTTGAGATGTTTCCAGAAGACATGATATTGCATCTAAAAGACATGATTTGCTGCCAAAACATTTGGTACTGTGTCTAGATGATTTGATACTGTCTTTAGAAAACCTGATATTGCTTCCAGAAGATTTGAAATGTTTCCAGAAGACTGATACTGCTTCTAGAAGACTTGCAATGTTTCCAGATGAGTTGACCTTGTATTTGGAAGACTTGAAATACTTCTAGAAGACTTAATATTACTGCTAGAAGACTTGATATTGCATCTAGAAGACTTGATTTGTTATCAGGAGACTGGATACTGCCTCTAGATGATTTGATACTATTTCTAAAAAACTTGATATTCTTTCTAGAAGACTTGAAATATTTCCCGAAAGCAGATAATCCTTCTAGAAGACTAAAAATGTTTCCAAACGATTTACAATGTTTCCAAACGACTTACAATGCTTTCAGAAGACTTGAATTGTTTCCAGATGAGTTGACATTGTATTTGGAAGACTTGAAATACTTCCAGAAGACTTGATGTTACTGCTAGAAGACTTGATATTGCATCTAGAACACTTGATTTGCTATCAGGAGACTGGATTCTGCCTCTAGATGATTTGATGCTATTACTTAAAAACTTGATATTGCTTCCAGAAGACTTGAAATATTTCCAGAAAGCAGATTCTCCTTCTAGAAGAGTAAAAATGTTTCCAAACGATTTACAATGTTTCCAAACGACTTACAATGCTTTCAGAAGACTTGCAATGCTTTCAGAAGACTTGCAATGCTTCAGATGACTTGACATTACATCTAGAAGACTTGAAATGTTTCCAGACTGGTCTGAAGTCTTCCAGAAATATTTCTGGAAGACTTCATACTATTTTTAGAAGACTTGAGGAGCATCCAGAAGACTTGATATTGCATCTAGAAGATTTGATTTGCTACCAGGAGATATCTCCGCATGATTTGATGCTGTTTCTAAAAAACTTGGTATTGCTTCCAGAAGACTTGAAATATTTCCAGAAAACTGAGACTGCTTCTAGAAGAGTAAAAATGTTTTGTTCCAGAAGTTTCGCAATGCTTCCAAATGTCTTGAAATTGCATTTGGAAAACTTGAAATGCTTCCAGACTGTGGCGATAATATAACCACATAGCTTTCTTCCCATTGCATCATTAAAACAAAAACAAAAAACACATCTTAACAACATAATTGTTTATTTTCTAAAATATGATTACTTCATTACCATTTTTTATATAAACAACATCTTTTGTAAGTAGTCCTTTTATTTGTAAATCAATAAACACTTTAAGCTTTGTTGATATAATAACAAAAAGCATTTCAAGAAGTTCAATAAACATTTTTTCAAAATAACGAAACTTTGCAAACCAGTATGTTTATAAGAATCACGACATGATCAGTATGTAAAGCTGTAGCTTAATAGCTCTAGTTTATGATATGATGTAAAAATCTATTAGATGATATAATTGAAATTTCCAGAACAAAGTTAGTAAAGCAGGTTTAATAAATATACTTGAACATAATTCAATCAAGTTTTTAAAAAACTTGATATTGCTTCCAGAAGACTTGAAATATTTCCAGGAAGCCGATACTGCTTCTAGAAGAGTAAAAATTTTTTTATAATGCTTCCAGAAGGTTAGAAATGTTTCTAGAAAACTTGATACTATTTTTAGAGGACTTAAGGAGCATCCACAGAAGACGTGATATTGCATCTAGAAGACTTAATTTGTTACCAGAAGACTTGCTACTGCTTCTAAATAATTTGATACTGTCTCTAAATAGCTTTATATTGCATCCAGAAGACTTGAAATATTTCCAGAAAACTGATACTACCTCTAGAAGAGTAAAGATGTTTCCAGACGATTTACAATGCTACCAGAAGACATGAAATGTTTCTAGAAGACTTGATACTACTTCTAGAAAACTTGACATACTTCATAATTATTTGAAATGCTATATACGGTTTCCAGAAGTCTTGATACTGCTTCTAGATGTTTTAAAATACCCCCAAAAGGCTTGATACTGACCCTGTAAAACTTAATATTGCTTCTAGAGGATTAGAAATGCTTCCAGAAGACTTGACAAGATTTAAAATGGTTGCAAAAGTCTCGACATTGCTCTGGTAGGCTTAATATTGTTTCCAGAAGATTCGAAATGGGTTCAGAAGCCTTGATACTGCTTCTAGATGATTTAAATTTCTTCCAAAAGATTTGAAATGCTAATAGAAGACTTGATACTGCTTCTAGAAAACTTAACATTGCTTCTAGAAGACTTGGCATTGCCTCTGTAAGGCTTGAAATGCTTCCAGAAATCTAATTTATTTTGTACCGAGCGTATTTTCATTGCAAATCAACAGGCGGTAGAAAAATTGTTTCGGATATTTTAAATTTTTCTTAATTTCAAGATGTCTTAATGTTCCCAGAGTGATCATTCGTTTCATGAATTCCTGGGATGAACCCCGGACTAAATACCGGGACTGGACACCCATAAAACTGAAATGTACAAGTATCTCAAAATTGAGGCAGCATTGCTAAGTTGACATTCTTAAATAGGAACATTTTATGAGAAATTTCGATGCTTTACAATCATTTTTTTTCCACTACATTTACGCCCCGTAGCGGTCATCTTAGAAACCTGAAGATAATTTCCAGTATTTTCTCTTAACCACTTTAGTCATAAATGTTTTTACAATGAGGAGAACGGCACTTTGCCCGCTTATTGGTCATCCTGTACATGTTTTTAAAGATTCTTTTAAGTATTTCATTGATTTTTAGATATGTAAAACAATTTCATAACATTTATACCATTTGCTTTTTTTAAAGGAATTAATACTTAAAATAAACTGTTGCCTTACGAAGTCTTTGGAACGTAATCCCATCGTAAGTCAAGTGCTACCTGTACATTAATTTATTTTAAACTCTACATGGTGATTTTATTCAGAGTTGACTGACAGAAGACTTGAAATATTTCCAGAAAACTGATACTACCTCTTGAAGAGTAAAGATGTTTCCAGACGATTTACAATGCTTCCAGAAGACATGAAATGTTTCTAGAAGACCTGATACTACTTTTAGAAAACTTGACATAATTCAAAATTATTTGAAATGCTATATACGGTTTCCAGAAGTCTTGATACTGCTTCTAGATGTTTTAAAATACCCCCAAAAGGCTTGATACTGCCCCTGTAAAACTTAATATTACTTCTAGAAGATTAGAAATGCTTCCAGAAGACTTAACAAGATTTAAAATGGTTGCAAAAGTCTCGACATTGCTCTGGTAGGCTTAATATTGTTTCCAGAAGATTCGAAATGGGTTCAGAAGCCTTGATACTGCTTCTAGAAGATTTAAATTTCTTCCAAATGATTTGAAATGCTAATAGAAGACTTGATACTGCTTCTAGAAAACTTAACATTGCTTCTAGAAGACTTGGCATTGCCTCTGTAAGGCTTGAAATGCTTCCAGAAATTTAATTTATTTGGTACCGAGCGTATTTTCATTGCAAATCAACAGGCGGTAGAAAAATTGTTTCGGATATTTTAAATTTTTCTTAATTTCAAGATGTCTTAATGTTCCCAGAGTTATCATTCGTTTAATGAATTCCTGGGATGAACCCCGGACTAAATACCGGGACTGGACACCCATAAAACTGAAATGTACAAGTATCTCAAAATTGAGGCAGCATTGCTAAGTTAACAAATAGGAACATTTTTTCAGTATTTCATTGATTTTTAGATATGTAAAACCATTTCATAACAGTTATACCATTTGCTTTCTTTACAGAAATTAATACTTAAAATAAACTGTTGCCTTACGAAGTCTTTGGAATGTAACCCCATCGTAAGTCGAGTGCCACCTGTACATTAATTTATTTTAAACTCTACCTGGTAATTTTATTCAGAGTTGACTGACAATAAACTAACTTCACAAAGCCTTTTCACAACTCTTAAGACAACAAAACAGCATTATTACAGGTACAATTTTTTGTAAAAAAAAACAGTGACTTATGCTGACAGGCAGTGACATGCACTGATAAGCTATTATATATTATAATTTTGGATGGGATCTCATCCTTTGTTCATATGAGAAAGTACCCTTAAAACTTTGCTGAAGAATCGCCCCCTGAAGTTTTTGAACGTCATTCAGTATATATGTATATGTATAAAATAATTTTATTTGTCTAATAAATTTCAAAAACATTTTCCATTATTTTTTTTCGTTTCGCCCGTGATTTAAACCACGGCCAAAGTGTTACATAAAATCACAAAGTTTAAATTTCAACTATTTTTAAAAAATTTTCAACCTCATGTTCCCGAATATAGCATAACGTTAAAATCACGCGCTGCAATGTTGCGACATTATTTGCAATTGTTATGAACTAAAACCGCTAATCTACTTAATTTAATAAATTCTCGTTGATAATTTTAATAAACCAAAACCAACGAACCTGTCGAGACATATTGCTTTAATAGAAACTCAAATTAAACGTGATAAATCATTATCTTTCGACGTATTAAAACTGGCAACGAGGTTTCATCTGTCACGTACGTAAAGTTCCGTGTACACAATGGCCCTTAGTGAAACGATATAAATTTGTTTGTGTATTAAACAGTAAAGATCGGCCATAATTATGTAGGGGATTTTAAAAAAATGTGAGATGCTCGTCTCGAAAATTTCAAATGTTCACGCTGCCGACCCAACATCATGCGTTCAAGGTATAATTAAAAATTACATAACCTAAAAAGTTTTGATAAACGTCAAATCTTGACGTATGTATGTCAAGTAAATGTAACTTGTTTCTTGGTCTATTATTGTGATAAATAGTGATGGATCTTAAAGCGGGGAATTCTTTTGTAGAGACAACCACGATGGCCACAACAACAACCAGAACCATCGTGGATTGGAGATCACAATGTATGCCTGAATGGAGAGAATTTTTATGCGGCTGTGGTTCTGCTATTATAAATATTACAATTACTTATCCTATCAACAAGTTAATATTTCGACAGGTAAAAATATATTAGTTTACAAGAAAAACTTTAAAAATATTTTTTTTATAAAGTAGAATTTTGAGCAAATTATAAAACTGTCTTCAGTTTTTCTTCATCATGTCTAGTTTTTGAGATATTCCCAAAAATGTGAAAAATCATAAATTAAAGAATGTAGTAAAACTTCCCGTTGAGTATATTTTTTATTTTGCATAATGTGGTTTTATAGTTATATAAACTAAATTGGAACTTTAATAAAATTATGTATAAATAAAAATATTAGCTCATTTAACAAACACAACTTCTCAGTAAAATTTCCAACTTATTTAAAAATTAAAGATATTTAAAACTTCCAACGTTTCATGCTTAATCAGCTCATTATCAAGAAATCATCATTAAATATAAAATTAATATATAATATAATTTATATAAAAAATAGTAAAATGGCACCCAACAAGTTGTTATCAGTAATAATAGATATTTTATTGTAAATTTATGCTTAATGTAAAGTAAACTTATCTAACCTCAGTAAAACAAGAATTATATTAATATTAGCTATTTTATCCTGTAGAATATTTAAGAGGTAATACTACGTTGTATATACAGTTTCCTTAATTTATATAAGATCAATATATCAGTATTTTCAGTATCAGTATCACACTAACAATAAGAAAGAAATGTATGTATGAAGGCTTTCACGACTGGTGTTAATTGAACTAAAATTAGAACTAACATTAGCATATAGTGATTTAAAACTAGAAATAATACTAGATCTAAAACTAGACATTTTCGGGTTTTGCCTTGATTTTTTTGAAAAAATGTTTGAAGTTTTGGATGCCATGTTGCAACCTTCTTCAGAAATTGGCTGGAAGTGAACTGAACTTCAAACATTATTTCAAAAAAAAACGCATTGCAAAACACGTTTCTAGTTTTAGATGTAGTATAAATTCCTAGTGATAGTTCTAGTGTTAGTGTTAGTTCTATAAGAAAGAAAATTAATATATTTTTTCTTTACTTTATACAAAGAGGCGCATTAACGGTTATTTAACATCCACTCCTGGAAATAATATTAAGTTTAAAATTTGAAATTTTGAAAAGATGTTGCAAGTAATTTTATACGCATAACATACATGATTATAACTTAATTCAGGCAATTTGATGTATTATTACTAGAGTCCGGATTTTTATGTGATTGCATATTTTGCATCTAACTTAATATTTAGCATTTTTACCGCATATAAATTTAGTTGTCCATATTCGTCGTTGTAAGCGCATATACCCGCATATAAGCACATGCTTCCACATTTATTCGTCCATATTTCAGTCAATGCCTATTGGGTAGATCAAAAATTAGTTCATAATTTGAAGACCAACAAAAAAAGTCAAGCTAGACATCCCCACTTTAGAGATCCCGGTGGCCTTTTTCGTCGTTAGAAGACGAACTAACACTAGTCAATGTTGTATTTTTATTATTCTTGCCCATGAAAGTACGTACTTTTCTTTGTTTTTACTAGGGCTGGGCGATACCTTAAATGAGGTATTGAGTATCGATACCTTCGTGGTATCGATACAATTCAAAGTATCGAAAGTATGAAATTATTAGAAATAATATATTAATAATATGGTAGGCATATATTAGCTGACAAAATTCAGTTATAAACACTCTACTTGAAGCTAACCTGTTGCTAACTTGAAGGCAAAATCCCGTCTGTTTGCTAACATCATTAGCGACACTGAGAACGTGCAAAGATCGGACTATCGATTCGGTCGATTATCGAAATGCTCGGAGATAATCGGTCGAACATGAATTCATCTTATTTCAAAATGAAACCAATTCAATCAGGGTTGCCCGCCGCAACTTGATTGGGCGAATCCAACCCAACTCATCTTGTTTCAAAATGAAGCTAACTCAATCCAACCTATCTCATCTTGCTTCCCGATGAACCTTTTTTTGTTGGGGCTAATCCTGATCTTCGGATGATGATATACTTCGGCCGGGAGTGTGGGACTACGTTCAGTCCACTAAGAGTTCCCCCTCTCCTCCCGGAATCCGCCCATCGGGGCATTTCTTCGGGGTATCTCTTTGTTTCTTTCTTCTGTTTTCCCTCCTGCACTCTCGCATCCTATCATACTGTACGTCAATATCCTGGCTATCATCCTCTGGCACTTTCCTCCTTTTCATCTTTCCCGGACTTTCCACTTCAGTTGCTGTTTTCACGCTGTTCCATTTAGCAAAACATATCATCGTATTAATTTTTGAATTTTTATTTCATACCACACGTACCAGGAAGAGGAGGAAAAACTTTCCCCCTCCTTCCTCCTCTTTGTTAATCGTCGCCCATCGTCACTCTCCTGTCTCTGGTACTGTCCTCCTTTTCATCCTTCTCGGAGTCTTTACTTCAGTTGCTCTTTCCACGTTATTCCATTTAATAAAACATATGATCGTATTAATTTTTGAATATTTATTTCATACCACACGTACCTGGGAGAGGGGTACGGAAGAGGGACAGCTTTCCCCCTCCTTCCTCCTCTTCGTCAGCCGTCATCCACCGTCACTCTCCTGTCTCTTGGATTTTCCCCATGATCATCTCCTGTCTCTCTCCTTGTCACTAAATTTCCGGCCAACAGCTTTACACGATGGCTTTCTCAAAGACACCCAAATAATAAAAAATGGTACTTTTTGTTTACATTTATTTCAGTTACATACCCGGAGGAGAGGGCAAAGTGATTTTATTCCCCTCTTATATCCACTTCACTATCCGCTTCGGTTCTAGGCATTTCGCTCCTTTTCATCTTGCCTTCCTCTTCGATTTTGTGTTTCATGACAGTTCTTAGGAAACCCATCAGTTCTTCTGTGTCGTCTTTTCTCTCGATCAATATGTCTGCTACATTGTTTTTAGTCACCCTCTTGCCAATTATGTTTTCAAACTGCCTTCATCCTTCTTTAAACCTGGCGCAATGGAAACCAATGGCCCAATGGAAAACCGCTTTTTAATATCTCGATTGATTCTTGAGGAATCAATCTTTAAAGTTATCATATAAAAACAACCGATTTGTTTTCACGCATTGTTAGTGTTGTTTTCAACAAATGATATTTCGGTGGTGATTAAAATCGAAGTAACTAAATTGTGAGCACTGATTCAGAATTCTATGACAATTTTAATGGTGAAACCCGTTTTTTGATACTTCGATTGGTTTTGTGGAATCAATCTTTGGAGTTGGTCTATAAAAAAAATCGACTGATTTAGACGCGTTATTAGTGTTGATGTTAACAAATGCTATCAGAGTAGTGATTAAAATCGTAGCAACCAAATTGTCAGTATTGAGTTAGAGTCCTAAGACAATTTTAATGGTGAAAACCGCTTTTTAATATCTCGATTGATTCTTGGGAAATCAATCTTTAAAGTTATCATATAAAAACAACCGATTTGTTTTCACGCATTGTTAGTGTTGCTTTTAACAAATTATATGGTGGTGATTAAAATCGAAGTAACTAAATTGTGAGCACTGATTCAGAATTTTATGGCAATTTTAATGGTAAAACCCGTTTTTTGATATCTCGAATGATTCTTGAAAAATTAATCTTTAAAGTTCTCATATAAAAAACAACCGATTTGTTTTCACTCGTTAGTGTTGTTTTCAACAAATAATATCTTGGTGGTGATTAAGATCGAAGTAATTAAATCGTGAGCACTGATTCAGAATTCTACAGCAATTTTAATGATGAAACCCGTTTTTTGATATCTCGATTGGTTCTTGAGGAATCAATCTTTCAAGTTAATTTATAAAAAAATCGATTGATTTTGACATGTTATTAGTGTTGATTTCAATAAATGCTGTTAGGGTAGTGATTAAAATCGTAGCCACCAAAATGTCAGTATTGAGTCAGAATCCTAAGACAATTTTAATGGTGAAAACCGCTTTTTAATATCTCGATTGATTCTTGAGAAATCGATCTTTAAAGTTATCATATAGAAACAACCGATTTATTTTCATGCGTTGTTAGTGTTGTTTTCAACAAATGATATCTCGGTGGTGATTAAAATCGAAATAACTAAATTGTGAGCACTGATTCAGAATTCTATGGCAATTTTAATGGTGAAACCCGTTTTTTGGTATCTCAAGTGGTTCTTGAGGAATCAATCTTTAAATTTAGCCTACATAATAAGTCAATTTATTTGACTCGTTTCTAGTGTTGATTTCAACAAATGCTGTCTATGTGATGATAAAAATCGAAGATATCTAACTGCGAGCAATAATACTATGTTAGCAGTGTTTACAGTTTTACAAGCAGTATCAAATTTTCTGGAAGTATTTCAAGCCTTCAAGAAGCAATATTAAGTCTTTTGAAAACATTTTAAGTCTTCTTATTTACTTTTCAACACAATTCTAAGACTTTTTGTCGATCATACTTACAATCTTGCAAATAACGAAGAAATTTTTTACAATTTACTATTAAAATACGTGCTGTGTTTTAAATTTCTTTAGATCAAACAAAAGTATTAGGCAATTATAGCTCGTTTGCAATGGAAATGTCTTCTGCTAGAAGTGTTTAGAGTTGTATAAGCAGTATCTAATATATAAACATGAGATGAGACTTCCTGACATGAAGATTGTGTATTTTTCGGACAGTATTAGTTATTTTGAAAGCAAAATCAAATATTATTAATGGTTTCTTGCCTTTTGCAATAAAAATATCTTCTCCTAGTAGTTTTACTTAAGCCTTTCATGTCTTCTTGAAGCAGTAACAAGTCTTCTGAAAACAGTTCAAATCTTCTGCAAGCATTGAAAGTCTTCTGAAGGCATTTCACGTCTTCTGGAAGAAATATCAAATTTTCTAGAAGCAGTATCAAGGCTTCTGGGAGTAGTTCAAGTCTTCTGGAAAAAAATTCAATACTGCTGGTAGCAGTATCAAGTCTTCTGGATGCATTTTAAATCTTCTAGAAGCAGTGTCAAGTCTTTTAGGATCATAGCAAGTCTTCTGAAAGTATTGTAAGCCTTCTGGAAGTATTTCAAGTCTTCCGGAAGCAATATCAAGTGTTCTAGAAGTAGTATTAAGTCTTCCAGGGGGAGTATTAAGTCTACTGGAAATAGTTCAAGCCTTCTGCAAGCATTTCAAGTCTTCTGGAAGCAATATCAAGTCTTCTAGAAGCAGTGTTAAGTCTTCTGGAAGCAGTTCCAGCCTTTTGCAAGCATTGCAAGTAAGTCTTCTGGATGCAATATCAAAGCTTCTAGAAGCGGTATCAAGTCTTCCAGGAGTAGTATCAACACTTCCCGAAGCAGTTTAAGTCTTCTAGAAGCAGTATCAAGTAATCTAAAAGCAGTATCAAGTCTCCTAAATGTAGGATCAAGTTTCAATTCAAAATACGTGCTCTGCAAAAAAGCATGTTGGAACTGATGAAATGCTCAGTAGTACATTAAAATAAAAAAATGTTAAAAATGGTAGAGAACCCACGTATTCTTGCGCCTATGTTGAATACAGTATAAAAATCCTTGCTAATTGAGAAATATCTCAAATAATCCAAAGATATCAGACTTAGAAATTATTTAGAAGTCTTGCAATATTGGAAAGGAAAATCGGTCTTGTATAAATCGCAGCAATTCTTAGATACTTCTTGAAAATCCTTCTAAAAATTTTTCAAATTCTAAAGAAGTTACTTGAAAGTATTTAAATTTTTTTGGCCTACCAAAAATTTCGGTGGTATGAAATAAGAAAAACTTTGGAACACATAAAAATTACTTGATATGCTTAATGTTCAATATGTTAGAACAGGTAAAAGAACATTGATTTCGGTAAAAAGATCTCTTCATTAACAAAAAATTGTTAGTAATAATGTTTCAACAATGCAGTTATAATGGCAAAATATGAAATTTTGTACGATTGTCATAAATTAACGACACTATGTTTCGATATTTAAAGAATTAAATGTTCTACAGGAGAGAATAGCAAATTTTTTGTTTATACATTTTTTTTGCTACGTCGCAATGAAATCCTACAAAAACGGTAGAAAATAACAGATTGTCTTATTTGTCACCAATACCTCAAAATGTTCGTCTCGATTTGTACTTTCATGTCCATGTAGCTACAGCAAGACATTATGCAAAATAAAAAAATACTGAATATGAATATTCCATATTTTTGACAATATCTCGAAAACTGCACCAGAAAAAAGTCGATTTTAGAATCGACTCGACACTCTACGTTATACAAAAAAAATATCGCAACTTCAAGAAAAAAATGGATTAAAATTTGTAATGATGATTTTTTTAGATGTTACATGGAGTTAAAGCTCATAGTGCATTCCGAGATTTACGCCATGAAGGAATATATTTTCTCTATCGAGGAATGCTACCACCTATGCTACAAAAATCCTTATCTTTCTCAATAATGTTTGGTGTATACGACGAAGTAAAGCGCCCATTATCATATCTAAATGTAAATAGTTATATTGCTCGGACAATCGCTGGTCTTGTCGCAGGGTCTTTAGAAGCGGTTTTTACTCCATTTGAACGAATACAAACTCTTTTACAAGACTCCACATACCACTATCATTTTCGCAACACTTTCGATGCGGTCAAAGTGATTGGAATCAACTACGGCCTGAAAGAATATTACAGAGGTGCGCACGCGATCGTTTTACGAAACGGACCAGCGAACGCGTGCTTTTTTATCCTAAGAGAAGAATTATCGTGTTATATTCCAGCGTATAGTTCCGAAATTGTAAGGACGTTATTTCAATTTATTTGCGGGGCATCGATCGGTGCTGGAGTTTCATGTTTATTTTATCCGCTAAATGTGGGGAAAGTTAGTTTACAAAGTAAAGTGGGGGGACCGTTTGATTCGATTTTTACAACATTACCGAGGATATACCGGGAACGAGGGTCGAAATTGAGATATGTATATAGAGGGGTACACGTAAATTGTACGAGATCATTTATTAGTTGGGGTGTGATTAATGTTGCGTATGAGAATATTAAAAAATTAGTGTACTAAGAGCGACGGAAATACTGGAGACGTGTTGTGTATAATATACAATTATATATTTTTTAATTTATTTTTTTAGAACAAGATATTGTGATCACCTTAGGAAATTGATGAGTCTTTTATTTTCCATAAATAATTTTTAAGGATACCTCAATGATGTTATTTATTGTGTCTATTTTATTTTATTTTTGTTTTAATCTTTTTGTTTCCTTTTTTTGATCTCTAAAAATACAAATATTTATACAATTTAATAACCAGTGGATAATTAATTAAATTAAATGAAATTAGTGAAATTTGTTATAGAATTGATGTGGCTTTTTAAATCAAATATTGTTGCCAAATATTTTTATAATTTAGCGGAGTTGTAAATTGACGCGAATCTTTTTGAAAAATAAATGTGAATGTTACCAATTGATATTTTCTTATACTTTTAGTCACAGTTCTCTTCCTTAATTACAACTAAAAATACTATTTGGCATCGATTCTTTGTTCTCCTTTCCAAATAATTAAACATACATTAAGAATTAAAAGCTATTTTGGTTTATATGGACCACAAAAAGGTTTTGAGATACAAGGTGTGGCAAAATTATGGAAAAAATTTAATATAAAGCTTGTAATAGTTATTTATGTACTCTCTATCGTAAGATCGTTATTTTGAAAGTATTTGCAATTCACGTGCTGAATACGAGATAATAAGGCCACTCTCCGATAAGGCATCCTGAAATTTAACAATTTGTGAGCGTTGTAAAAAATAATTTTTAAAGAAATCAACAGCCAACAAAGAGAGGCGGATATAATGGAGCACTGATAGGAGTGTTAAATGATGGATCATGTCAAAATCCTTAGAGAAATCGATCAGAACTAGTGCAGTGACACATCCATCATCCATCTCACGCAGGATATCGTAGGCAACATCAAGAAGAGCCGTACTGCAACTAAAACCAGGGCGAAACCCAGACTGGTTGGATGGTAATATATTGAATATATTAAGATGGTCCTACATTCTCGCCGCCACAATCCTTTCCAAAACTTTCGATGTAACATTTAAAATTCTGATAGGCCATAGATCAACCAAGTTCTAGACAACAATAAATAGTATGATACAAAAAAGGGACAACGACTACTAGGGACAGGACTACTAGCGTCACCGACGTCACCAGGAATTATTTCAGCTGCCTTTGTCACAGCTGCAAAGAGCTTCATTCTCTTTTTAGTAAGGAACTCAGTGAGCAGAAATTTAGTCCCTTTAAGCAGTTATTTGTTATTCCAAATTAACTTTCTGACACTATAAGAAACAAATTTAATTATTATAGGGCGAGGTTGGGGAACAGTATCCGCTTTAGTATTAATCTTAGGGCCAAGTCGATGGGAGCGGTCAAGGAAGTCAAGTTTGAAGGAAAATTCCGCTATCTTCAGGTGTTCTTCGAAATACTGGACAGCAATGTTATCAGTATCTTCTCCTTCCTGCTCCTTTATTCCATGAATAAGGAGACAATTCCGTCTTGAGTAATTCTCCAAATCATCGGTTCGGTCCTCCAGATGATTTATACGGTTTTTCGTGTTACTTAAACATTTTAATATGCGAATTCTAAATTCATAAAATTCTTTAGCAAGGTCCTCGACTGATGGAGTCAATCCCTTATCTTTTCAGCTTCTCATTGCCGCCTCAAGATCGGTGACTCCGATAAAAACGTTAGCCTACACGATATTTGACTATCAATCATGCACTCAAAGTTGAAATCTTTAACAACAAACCTGCACCGGTCACTGAATCAACTACTCAACCGTCGCCATTTCAAAAAAAGCTGACTTGAATCTGTTCCTAAAAAAGTTGATACAGCTTCCAGAAAACTTGTTTCGTTGCAATGTTTCCAGAAGACTGATACTGCATCTAGAAGATTTAAAATGTTTCCAGACGAATTACAATTCTTTCAGATGATTTGATATTGCATCTAGAATGCTTGAAATGTTTCCAGACGACTTACAATGCTTCCAAAAGACTTGATATTGCTGTTAGAAGACTTGAAATGCTTCCAGAAGAGTTGATATGTATCATCTAAAAGACTTGATTTGCTACCAGAAGACTGGGTACTGTCTCTAGATGATTTGATACTGTCTCTAGAAAGCTTGACATTGCTTCCAGAAGACTTCAAATGTTTCCAGAAGACCTATAATGCTTCCAGAAGACTTGATGTTGCAAGTACGTCATTATGGACAGCAGTGCATAAAGTAACATCTAAAACAAAGCTAGCGCCCTTATAAAATGCAAAGTCCTTAAGCATATTGTACAAGGCTAGCCAGAGATAACAAAATGCGTTTCCAATGATGTTCTCTGGATTGTTAGTAACATTTTCAATACCTAAATAGTTGAGATTAAAATCCTAATACATTTTTAGCTAAAAACAATGATACGTTGTAAATACAACAATGTACATATTACAACAATGTATATATTTGGCATTGAGTATTATATGCAAAGGTTCCAACTAGAGATGTGCAAATTACGTGAATCCCGCCGGGTTACGATGGGTTATGCGTGACTCCTCCTGAGCGGGCATCAAAGTCACTCACGTTAACGTACGTGATCGTGAGTAACTTTGTTTTAGTGAACATCGGACAATTTTTTAGGGTTTCTGTCAGTGTTACCGAGCATCCGAATTACATTTCTGATGTTTTCCGGATTATTAGTAACATTTTGAGTAACTAAATATTGATGTCAATATTCTAATCAATATTTAAGTAAATGCGATTATGGTGAAGTGCATGTTTATTGTAAAAACATTCTATAAACTAATATAAATAGAATAAAATTTAATTTAAAGTTATGGTGAATGCATCCACAAGAAATAGTGATATAACGGATACCCGCATCTACATCCGCATATATATTAACGGAGCTAAGATCTGGTCAGCGTTCGGCATTAATAAATAAATTTTTTATATTAATTAAATTAATTTTTTATTAATACTAGACATGGAAGTCGAAACATCCAGGTTTAGCTGTGCATTGGAAAACTGTTTTTGGTGCATTAGAACCGCTTTGGTTAATGTATTTCATATTCAAATATTTTTGTATTTTCTGGAAAGCAGTATTTATAATTATTTTGCGTACATTACACTAAGATGTATCTAACCAATTAGTACTATTTTGACATACCTAGCAATCTTTTTCTAGTTTTTGATATCTTTGACACTCTCAAGAACACCAGAATCTATTATTTTCAATTTTTCGCCTTTGATTAACTATCCCACAGATATTTGTAGTGTTTTAGAATCAATTTATTCACTACCAATCAGTATATCTCATAATCATTTTTTTGCATTTTCTGAAGAACATCTCATTTACTGTTTTTAATTGTTTTGCACAAGTACACTTTCTAAGACGCCTTTTCTAGCTTTTGACATCTTAAAAACACTTTAAAGGCAAGGGTACCAGTAAGTTTGTCTTTCAATTGTTTTATGTGGTCCCTCGACGACAGAGTTTCCGATAGTGTAACTCCCAGAAATCTTGTGGTATTATTTCGGACCTCCTTGTTTTGCTTTGTGAAGAAGGTAGGTATCTGTGTTTTTTCTCTGTTCAGTTGCAGATTATTTGCTTCGAACCAATTTTTAGCTTCATTTAGTGTTACACTTGTTTTTTCTTTTAAATCTTCTAAGTCTTTAGCACTGTTTATGAATGAGATTGACAACCACAATCTAGACCCACGCATGCCACTCACGTGAATATCATACATGAATCACGTACCTACGCGTGGGTCACGTCAATTCACCTGACTCACGATCGATGAGGTGAGCAATTAATCGTGTTTAGGGAAAATAGTCACCAGATTTTCACCAACTATTTTCAAACTTTCTTTTGGTCATTTTTGAGAAATGTATCGATTTACAGCAAAAATAAATCAACATTTTATTTATTTATTACTAATAATTTTTGTTAATAAGTATAATCAGTGTTGCCAGTTTTTGAAATATAATCCTCTATTGTATTGCAAATACCAATTTTTGACAATATGCAAATATTATTGTAACGATACAGAACTTTTGTAACAAGACGATACGCTTTCCCCCTTCTACTTAATCTCCATAGCTTCTTAAAATTAGAAAACAATTCGGGTACATGTCAACTGATGAGCATGACATTAGAAACATAATAGCTCACGTTGCCCACAAGTTGGCACACTTCAATATGATGAGCAGGACATTGGAAACATAATAGCACATGCTGCCAATAAGTTGAAAGTTTGTAATATAATGTTAACAAGCCAATAAGTTAGACTTCAAACTGATGAGCAGTACTTTGGAGAAATAATGTGTATGGGATCATGAAACAGTCTGTCATTCGAATATCATTGAGAGAGTAGATTTTCAGTTTCATGAATTTACTTGAAAAGGTATTAATATTACAATATTGTCGGTATATATAGCTAAGTCTTGGTTATCTGTATCATATACTAAATAATAAAGTGGACGCTCTATCAATGTTGAGAGATGTTGCTTTGTATGCCTTGGCATATTTTGGTTTTGTTTAATGCAAAACGTTTTTTTTTTACGGAATTGGAAAGATTTTTATAGAATAAAGTATCAGAAGAAAATTCACTACCAATATTTTTTTATTATGCAATAAATTCAGAACTAAATATTTTATGGCGTTCAACTAATTAAGTTATGGTTGTTAGTTACTGTTTTATATTTCGGTCTGATTTTAGTAGATATTGTTTTAAGAGATTTTAGATGTTCTAGTCTAAAACTAGTTGAAACACGTAACTAGGGTAAACTGTTTGCTTCAATAAATAAATAAAAACTCAGGCTGCCAACAAGTTGGAAGACTTTAAACTGATGAGCAGGACTTTGGAGATATAATAGCTCATGCTGCTATCAAATTGGCTGTCTAAAATAAGGTACAGTATTTGAAACAGTAATAACTCACGCTGCCAACAAGTGTTAGATTGTCATTAAGATAATATATAATCTGTAGAACAGTAATAGCTCATGCTGCCAATATGTTGGCAGACTTTATACTGATGAGCAAGATTTTGGAAACAAAAAGGTTTATTCTGCCAATCAGTTGGCAGACTTCAAATTAATAAGCATAATATTGGCGCCATAATAGCTCATACTCCAAAGAAGTTAGCAGGCTTTAAGATAATATAGGATGTTTGGAATTGTAATGACTCATGCTGACAACAAGTTAGCTGACTTCAAATTAATGAGCAGGATTTAAAAAAAAACAAATTACGCTTCCAATAAGTGGCAGTCTTTAAGATAATGTACAGTGGCTTGGAACTGTAATAGCTTATGCTGCCAACAAGTTAGCAGACTTCAAACTGATGAGCACAACTTTGGAGACATAATATAATTGCTAACAAGTTAGCAGATATTTTTTAGTTTATTTGATACTCTATTCGAAATTTCAATAAAAAAATTAAACGTAAAAATTATTTGAAATTTCTCCAAAGTTTTCACCATTTCGAAAATATCGTAAATCACGAAAAATCATCAAATATGGTGAAATTTCACCAGATCTGGCAACAATGTTAAGACTCATTGTAACATATGATAAACTAACTAACTAATTCATAACGTATGATTCACAATCGACATTTACAAGGGGCGGTGTGAATAAAAACGAGTACGACGAGTATTTACTTACAAGTAAAGTGTAACGAGTATTTAAACTCCAAGTAAACCGATGTAAATAAAGCGTCGAGTTTACTTGTGACCGTGTACTCGCCAACACGAGGGAACTGAATTCACAAGAAAGGTAAGTAAATACTTGTAGCGCCACACAGACTACGCATCATTTCCTGTTGTGACTTGTTCTGTTTTCGCCGCTAAACTAACTTTGACTCCCCGTCATTACTCATAAGTTTTTTTTTTATATATCGCGGCTCTTCGGGATCCTAGCCCATAAGCCACTGTGCAACATTACTGTCGTTTTGCATCATCGTTCACAAAGAACACATCAAATAACAATAGAATTTCTCCTCATAAAAACAAAGATAATTTTAAAAACATCGAAACAATTTCTGTTTAAAATCGTTACGATATCAAGTGGCAAGAAGAAACCATGCGACAGCAAAGAGTTGATGAATTCCGGTCGATGTAATTCGTATTTATCACAGTTGAAAAATATGTGATTTAAATCCTCTTTCTCAAACCCGCATGAACAACCGGGAGACTGCAAAATATTAATTTTATTTAGGTGGGCATTGTAACATCCATGGCCGGACTTCAGTCTGACAACAGTTGAAAAGAAATGTCTAGGAACGTTACGTCCTGTATACCATTGGTGGTAAAGAATACGGGGATTAACTCGAATGAACTGAGTCTGCCTGTGCTGATATGTTTCATTCCAGTGTCTGCACCAGTCCTCCTTTACAAGTTTCTGCCTGCAGATGGACTAGACTTCAGAAGACGAAAGTCCATTTTTTTCCAGCTTGCCGTCCTGTAAGGCCGCCTTAGCTAGCTTATCTACACGCTCATTACTGATGAAACCAGCGTGACCCTTCACCCATAACAATTTTACCATATGACCTTGATCATTCAACCTAGCAATATTGTTTAAAATTTCCACTATAACAGGGTGGTACTTCGAGAAGTGTTTCCTGTGTTTTAAAGATAGTAGGACACTTTTTGAATCGGTGAATATACCAACGCTGCTAGTTGGGCCAATATTATTTCGGATATATATACTTTAAGGCCTTCAAAATTGCTACTGCTTCCGCCGCAAAAATACTAGTGGATGGATTAAGTTTAAAACTAGCATGGTAGTCAATAGAGGGTACCAAAAAAACACAACCAACACCACCACTTGCAGTCTTGGAAGCATCAGTATAAATAGCCAAACTACCCTCTATCAACTGCAGAGTCTCGGTAAACAATTCTTTATTTTCCCAAACATCATTCCCATATGGAGGAATAATCACCTGTTGCCAGTCAAAGTAGTCAAAAAAGGTCGCACTTAGAAAGACCCCACATCTCAAAACAGAGAGTAGGCGAGGGGAGAGAAACTTGAACGCAGCGATAATAGGGGGGGTAGGCCTCTTTTTCCAGAATCTACCTGTTACCTGCTCCACTGCTAACTTAGCGATCTTAGCCTGAAGCGTTTTATGGTTCAAAGTTGACAGTTTAACCACCTGCTTCGTCGACAAGAAATTGCGTCTGAAGGTAAGTGGGGGTTCTATGGCCTCAACGTTAAGCGTTTCAATAGGTGTAGACCTCATTGCGCCTAAACAAATCCGAAGCGCTTTGCTCTGAATGACCCGAATGCGCTCAAGCTGATTTGTCCTCGCGCTACCGTATACAGTGCAACCAAAATCCAAATGCGACCTAATACAACTTTTATAAAAATTCTGTGCCGTCTGAAAATCTGCACCCCATTTTATCTTTTTTATATCATTTTATATATTTAATTTATAAACATACTCATAAGTTAGTTGTCGTACCCGTTTGTTTTTGTCCTCTTGCAGTTATGGATGAAAGTAGTATGAGTTCCGGTTGTGACAATAGAGCTATTTTGGTAGCGTTATTGAAAGACTTTAGTGTTGTGCAAAATAAATCCATGTTGCCAAAAGTTGCATCTGCTAAAGAGAAGGCATGGGGATGTTTAGCCGACCAGTTTTCTAAAAACGTTGGGAAGCAAATTAGTGTTAAACAGTTAAAAAAGCAATTGAACAATATGAAAAGCGCTGTCAAGAAAAAAACTGATGTCAACGCAACTGGAAATAAACCAATAACATTGTTGTCATGGGAGGCAGATTTCCTAAAAAATTGCGATTCAAACGAGAACCCAGTTTATTGCAAAATACCTGGGGCTTCATGCGTTGGATTGGGAGCAAGTTCTACGTTGCCATTACCTGAACTCAATGAGGAGAATGAGAATACGGAAGACGAAGATGACCCCGTTGGCATGTTAGCATCAAACCAGCCCATCACACCAGTGACTTGCATACGTAAGAGCGATGCGACGAAGTTGAAAAAAGATAAAAAATTGAAACTCTCAGCTGAAACTGAAGAGACGTCAAAGTTGACAACTGGTGAGCTGCAGCGTTTATTATTACTTGAACAAATTAAGCTAACAAGACTTCAGGCTGAACGTGAACAACTGATGATAACGGAGTTGAACCTAAGAGCTGCATAACACAGACGAACGGAGTCCGGTGAACAACGCGTTGTGGTTGAAGAAGACGATGTCTTAAAAGAATTTTTGGTGTTGAAATAAATTGTATCTATATTATTTAATTAAAATATTTAAATTGTATCTATTATTTATATGAAATAAGTATATAATATACGTTTGTTTTTTATATATTTTTTATTTTATTTTTCACATATGCGATTGCAATTGGAGTAAAGGAAATAGGATTAAATTTATTTCCATGTCAAAAATGTGTACTTACAACATCAGATAATTACTAATTTATAATCGTTTTTGCTGACCACGTCGTCTATTTATAACTTCATTCCGATCTAAATTATTATTATAGGTATGTTTTCTTCAGCCACACCATTTTCGATTCCGTCTTCCACTTCCCAAGCATCATTCAAATGTTTTCTTACATTGTGTAGCACTGTACAACTTATTACTAAATTGGGAACATTTTTGACTGCTATTCTAACTTGGCTCGAGAGTATGGGAAAACGACGTTTCATCTGGCCAAAAACTCGTTCAATTATTTCTCTTTCCTGAGCATGAGTCGAATTGTAATTCCGCTCACGAGCATTTCTTGGTTCGTCAAAAGGAGTCAGTAACCAAGGAGTAATTCCATATCCGCTATCACCAAGGAGACAAACATCACCAGCATATCGGCGCACCACGTCCTGAATTCCACTCACTCGCCAAATCCTGCCATCATGTACACTCCCTGGCCATTGAGCGTCCACACTTGTAATTTTTTCATTAGCGTCACAAGTCATCTGAATGTTTATTGTTGTTTTTCCTTTTCTGTTCACATACTCGTCGCCGAATTCCGAAGGTTTCATAATATCCACGTGAGTGGATATTAATCTATAGCCAATCTATAGCACCAATGACAGTCGGAATGCGAAATTTTAAAGCCCAATCTGCCTTGGCCTGATCCATATCTTCAATAGTGTGTGGAAATTTAATTCAATCTTCAGACTTCGACACTATTTTATCCAATACACTTGAAAATGTTCTGCTGACGGTACTTCTTTCAACCCCCATGTCGTTGGCAACACAACTTTGGAATCCTGGATCACTAACGTATCTCAGAAAAATTTCCATCTTTTTCCATGCAGTTAATCCTCCACCCCTTGCACCTGTGTTTTCATCAAGAAAGTGCGAAGTGAGAAAATCTACGTTTTCGCTCTCAATCGTAATAGTCCCTTAGATAGATCGGGACTTATATCACGCCGGTTTCTATAACGTTTCACACCACGCAGGTTCATAAATGCAGCCATCTTTCGTGTACAAGTACGACTGCAAGTCTGGGGTCGGGTTTATTTGCGAATGGACGAGTATTTACTTGCGTTTATTCACACCAAAATTGGCATTTTTTGGGGTTTTACTAGCCTCTCAAGTATTTACTAGCTAGTAAGAGTAAATACTTGTTTTATTCACTTCAATTTTGGGCGTTTACTTGTCATTTTAATATGTTCAAGTATTTACTTGTCCTACTCGTTTTTATTCACACCACCCAAGGTCTCTTTAGCAACTTCCAACTTAATCGATGTTGTTTGAAATTGTATGATATATTGCTGATATTTTTTTTGACTCAAGTAAGTTGCACATCTCTAGTTCCAACCCAGTTCTAGGGAGCGCCGAATATTTAGGACGACTCTGCATATTTATTATAAAAATATGTTACATATTAAAGAAATAGAACAAATCACCTTTTCTGGGTAAATGAAAGGGCAAATAGGCAAATAAACATCCCAAAACATACTGTATCTTCTGGCATGGTCAAATAATTAATATTTACTACCCTCCAAATCAGATTCTTCGTTTTTTTCGGTTTATGATGAATGGGGCAATATTTATTATTTATTTTAACCCTCCAGTACACGCGCATTTTTTTTTTGACGTTTTTTGACTCGCACCGGACTGAGAGTCCGGGTTTCTTTGCCAAATAAGAGATTTGTATTAAACTCCCTAGATTACTAAAGTACCGCGGTTCATGATATCTATGTATTCAACCGATTCGAGCCAAAATGGTGATTTGACAGCATGTCAGTGACCAGGTGTACGAATAGGGAGTTTATGTGTAAGAAAAACGTTTTGCTCCGCCCCCGATTCGAGACCAATATTAAACTTCACCTTTCGTTTCTTCGGTGAGGCTTGAACTGCTTCCACAAGATTTTATACTGCAGCTGAAAGACTTGATACTATTTCTAGAAGATTTTAAATGATTCCAAAAGACTTGATAGCGTTTGTAAAACTACTGGCAAAAAAAATGTTTGAAAATGCAAAGTCTTAAAGAAGACATTTTTATTGCAAAAGGCACGAAATTGTTAATACAATTTGATTTTGCTTCCAAAATACCAAATACTGCTAGGATAGAAAATGTTCATTTCAAAAGTTCAAAAAATTTCAATTATAGACCAAATATTGCTTGTGAAGGTGTAAGCATTGTTGATATAAGGCATTTCTATTGCAAATTAACCATAGGCGCCAGATACATGGACGTTTTTCATGTTACCTTTGTTTTGAGAACAGTCATTCACTATCCAGCACCCATACTTATTTTCAAAAACCGGCGCTTATGAAGCTACGAAGATTGTGTTAGATGTACCACTGACGATCTAAAGATAAATCAGTTAGCTACAGAATTCTTCGAATCCTCTATTTGGGCATCGTAAATCTTACACAAATTGCTGGTTCTGGTCCTAAAAACGCTTTAGCACTAGCTCATCTGCCGTTTCATTGGCAGCACTTCCAGAGTGACCTCAGTGTAGTTAAAACGACGAACCGTTTGAGCCATCTGTATTTCCACATAAATTTTGATAATCCTCTACTTGATTTCGAGCTTTGTGGAGATGAGTTACTCAGCTTGTGTTCTCATTTAATCCCAAGATTATTCCTCACTTGCGCAATCAGTAATAAAATGTCCAATATAATTATATTTACAAACTCACTTCTACAGTATTATATATTTAGAAATCTGAAACTAGCAACTAACGCCATTAACAACGACAACATTCTGATCTGAAATAATACTTTGACGTCCTTCAACATCGGCAAATACAGAAAAAAGGGATTAACTAACTAGAAACTGACGAAATGACCTATTTACCTTTATTAGCTGTTTCCACCAAAACTTATTTTCGAAGGTAAGTCCTTTTTTCGTAGACAAGAACGGATATATTCAAAAAAAATGTTAACTTGAATGGTTGCGGTCCGCTGAACCAGCGGTTGCAAATTGCTAAAAGACTCTGTAAGTCGATAGTTAAACTTGCAGGAAAAGATTTTATTAATCATAAAATCGTGGCTAAGAGAAAATACTGAAAATTATTTGACAGCAGACTTGCAGGAAAAAAACTTTATGACTAAAGTGGCTAAGAGAAAATACAGGAAATTATTTTCAGGATTCTAAGATGACCGCTAGGAGGTGCAAATACCATCTTTAATGCCTTGAAATCTTAACAATTAAACAATTAGTCATTTCAGTTTCAGTCCAGTCCCAGTATATTCCGGGTTCATGCCGGGATTTCATGAAAGAAGATTTATCTGTCTGGATGCATTGTAAGACATCTGTAAATTCATCATTTTAAGTCTTCTAGAAATATCAGTCTAGAAATTCAAGTCTTCTGAAAACAATATAAAGTTTTCTTAAAACAGTATCAAATCATCTAGAGGTAACAACATCAAGTCTTCTGGAAACATTTTAAGTTTTCTAGATGCTATATCAAGTTATCTGAAAGCATTGTAAGTCGTCTGGAAGTATTTTAAATCCTCTAAAAGCAGTAACAGTCTTCTGGAAGCCGCGGTACTTTATAAATCTAGAGACTTTAATTTATATTCTTTTTAAGACAATAATTTAAAAAATTTTTTTATTATCATAAAATTTGCGATAGGCAAATAAATGCCCGCGTTGAATGCGCTGCACATTTTTCGGGGCATTTATGTTCTACAGCTTTCATTATCTTCTTCGTTTCTTCTAATCAGATAAGAAGCTATTTTGAACGGAAAAAAACATCTTACCGTCTGCAAAATTTTTTGAAAAGCTTCAGTCTTCACCTTTAAAGAGTATTTTTCTTCGCTATCGTATTCATATTCGTATTTTACTGTGTTGTACACTAAGAAATTTTTGACACTAAAATGACATAATTATGTCGGTAAAAATGTTGCATTTTCTGTTAAACAATAGAAGGTGCAGAACCCGGAGTGAGAGTCCGGTGCGTGTACCGAAAGGTTAATTTTATTACTTTTGACTTTTCAATCAAACATCAGTGTGACGCTTATTTTTAAAAAATTACTTTCAAAATAATTTTTCTCAAAATTTTCCAAATGTAATCCATACTGATATTTACATCATATAAATAATAGAAATATCATATCATAATAGATAGAAAAAAAATATTCTTTTGCGTTTTGTAATAAATTTCATATAATGGCAATAAAAAATTGTTGTAGAATGTGTTTTGAAAAACCAAAACAGATTTGTTTTTGCGAAATATTATTTCTAAGCTTTTATTGAATTAATTCCATAATTTTGATGCACCCGGTATATACACTTAGCAGCAGAAGTCTGCGTACAAAAAACTTCTAACACTTTAACTGAAAAAATAAGGGTCATGACCTAATATAATAAACTTCAATTTTTTTTATTTTGTGTATTAACTACATATAATTCTATTAACAAAATATGCATCAATAAAACAGAAATATTAGTTACAAAAAAATTAAAATTAAAAATTCTCCAAATAATGCGTATGCAAAAATCTGCGTACAAATAAAGACGCCTTCTCCAAAATATACTTATTTACTTAAATACGTAGTTGGCGATGTACGCTTTCCGATTTAAATAAAAGATAATCGGTGTCAATTATATTAGCAGAGGCTTAGAAGCTAAAAGTTAAAATGGACACGAAAGGAAAGGAAATTGAATTGGGAGAAAGAAAAATTATTGTAAAGTTATGGAAAGAGGGAAAATCTTTTCGAAAAATAGGAGAAACTGTCGGCAGGTCACACTCTTCCATTCAAAGAGTAATTAATAATTATAAAGACACTGAAGATTACCTCTCACGTCCGCGATCTGGTAGACCACCCCTTTTAACAAACCGAGAGAAGCGAAAAATTGTACAGCAGGTTAGAAAAGAACCTAGGCTGATGGCAAAAAAATAGTAGAAAATGTACAAGAAGAATTTCATAAAACTATCAGCAAAGATACGGTGAGAAGGACGTTAAAGAAAGCTAACTATCACAGTCGCGTTGCACGAAAAAAGCCATTTGTGTCAGAGGTCAATCGTCAGAAGCGGATCGCCTTTGCAAAAAAACTCTTAGACAAGCCCATTGAATTCTGGGAGAAAGTTCTCTTTACAGATGAGAGCAAATTTTGCATTTTCGGCATTAAGGGTAAACAACTTGTATGGAAAAAACCTAATACTGCCCTTAATCCCGAAAATTTGAAAGCGACTGTAAAACACGGAGGTGGTGGAGTTATGGTTTGGGGGTGTATGTGCACCAAAGGGGTGGGAAGGTTGGTTTTCATAACATCGACAATGGACCATAAAATGTATATAGACATTTTAAAAGAAAATTTGAAGTCTAGCATCGAAAACTTGGGCTTGGGGCCCGAATACTTTTTTCAACAAGATAATGACCCCAAACATTGCGCCCACAACATTAAGCTTTGGCTACTATACAATACCCCAAAGCAACTTAAAACACCTCCACAATCGCCGGACTTGAATCCCATCGAACACCTCTGGGATTTACTGGAACGCAGGATTCGGCAACACAACATAACGTCGAAGGAAACGTTAAAAAATGTTATGATTGAGGAATGGGCCAAAATCAGTTCGGACGAAACGAAGAAATTAGTGCACTCCGTGCCTAAACGTTTAAGGGAGGTCATTAAACGTAAAGGTTATCCGACCTCATATTAATATAGAAACAATGATCTCATTTATGAATTTTTTATAAATACTGTCCTGACTTGTACGCAGACTTTTGCATACCCGTTATTTGTAGAATTTTTAGTTTTGATTTTTTTCTATAACTACTGTTTCTGTTTTGTTGAAGCATATTTTGTTAATAGAATTATATGTAGTTAATATACAAAATAAAAAAAAATCAAGTTTATCACATTAGATTATGACTCTTATTTTTTCAATTAAAGTATTACAAGTTTTTTGTACGCAGACTTCTGCTGCTGAGTGTAGATGAGTACGGAAATTCAAAATAATATTGAGATATTTTTAAAGATCAACCGAGTCAAAGTGAAAAACCTCGTTCAAATCCAAATATAAATAAAACAGGATATAACGTCCAAGAACTTGAGTTGTTTTCAAATTTGAACCCATAAATTTAATCTGCACAGTTTTTGAAGTAAGTTATTTTTAAAACCGTCCCGGTGTTTTAATAAATTAGCGTTCACGTGTACAACAAGTGTTTAATGATTTGTAAAACGTCGGAAAAGAAATAATGTACTAAAAATACGTGAGACACGGTCTTTGTCCTGTTGGAACTTGGGACTATAAAAGTGGAATCTTCGAGGAAGAACTTTATTTTGTTACCCTACATCAAAGAGATTGGAAGAGAGTAAATTTAGAAAGTATTATATATTTTTTATAATAAATTAGAGTTCGCAAGGTTGGTTTTGAGGTCAAGGATTATTAATCTAATCGGAAATAAACTTAACCTAAAAATCCAAAGTCATCTTCACCCGGTAAAATGTAAGTTATTAGCCCATATTTTTTTAATATTTTGATCTAAAAACGCATTATGTTTCTTTATTAGATGGCGTATTCCACGGAAATCACTGAAGTCTCCAAAAATAAAATGTTTGGGGGATACCAAAAAGTATTCTCCCATAACTCAAAAACTGTAGGTTGTGTTATGCAATTCGCCGTTTATTTACCACCACAAGCTGATGAGAAAAAAGTTCCAGTTATTTACTGGTTATCAGGGTTAACTTGTACAGAGCAAAATTTTATCCAAAAATCTGGAGCTCAAAAGTAATTTTAACTAAAAAGACTCTTTTCAAATTAATTGTATATAATTATAGATATGCAGCTGAACATGGGGTGATTCTTGTAGCCCCAGATACTTCACCGAGAGGTTTAAACATCCCCGGTGACTCTGAAAGCTATGATTTTGGAGTCGGTGCTGGATTTTATGTGGATGCCACCCAAAAACCCTGGAGTGATAATTATAAAATGTTTAGTTATGTGACTAAAGAATTAGTGGAGATTGTTAAAGCAAATTTTCCTATTTTGGAGGGACAACAATCAATTATGGGTCATAGGTAAATTTGCTTGATTTATTTTTAATACAACAAATATTATTTCGATAGTTTCCAATTTTAATATTTTTTTAACTTGTGCCAAAATAACAAGAACAGCTGCACTATATGTAAATCTTCAAAAAAATTGTTTGTTTTTTTTTTAAGAAACACGAAATTTTATTTTTAGTATGGGAGGACATGGGGCATTAATTTGCGCATTGAAAAACCCAGGTTTATATAGAAGCGTATCAGCTTTTGCCCCCATTTCAAACCCAATCAATTGCCCATGGGGTGAAAAAGCTTTTTCTGGATATCTTGGCCCAAAAGAAACCGGAAATTGGGAAGAATGGGATGCCACGGAATTGGTTAAGAAATATAATGGGCCATCCTTAATAATACTAATTGATCAAGTAAATCAAAAAAAAATTTTTTTCAATTAAATTAATTAAATCGATGAAATTTTAGGGTAGTGCAGATGATTTTTACGCAAAAAAACAACTTCTCCCTGAAAATCTTCTTTCTGCTTGTCAATCTTCCAACGTTCCAGCTATTTTAAAACTTCGCGATGGTTATGACCACAGTTATTATTACATCGCCAGTTTTATTGGTGATCATATTGAATATCACATGCAAAATTTGTCACTATGAGATACGAAGAACGGAGATGGGCCAGCTTCACGTTTTTACAGCTTGGTTTTTCTCCCGCTTTTCTACGATGCAGATTTTTGTTTATGTTGATTAATGTTGTTTTAAAAATAAAGAAAAGACACCTAATAATTTGCTAATCATAATAAAAGTTTTATTAAATAAGTTTTTTGTATATTTATGTACATAGTGTTTGTAGATGAAATATACATAACCTCACGAGACATGCTCACTTTATTGCCCCCCTTATTTCGTGCCAATATTGGAGGATTGGGTCACGTTTTAACCACATATGCTCGTGACCCCAATAGGCCCAAGCTATACCACACGCTGCGCCACCTAAATGAGCAGCATGATCAAATATTTTCCAACCTAATAATACTCCAGCTGTGTCTAATGCTATTATAGCTTTAATTGCCTGAAATAAACAAGTATATAAATTTGTGTATAACATATTTCATTCTCTTTTTACATTAATTGTTTTGTTTAATAATTTTAATCACTAATACTAGACTAAAAATAATTTGTGTAAAAATGTTTCGTCTAAATCTAGAAATGGATAAGATAAAGGCCTTCAAAGTTAAGAAACTTTTAGACAGTTTCTTAATTGTTTTCAATATGATTTGTCCTAGAAAGATAAAATTTGGTAATTTGTATAATGTTATAATGAGAAAATTTGTTGTTGAATGTGTGTTTTGAAAAACCAAAACAGACTTGTTTTTGTGAAATATTATTTCTAAGCTTTTATTGAATTAATTCCATAATTTTGATTCACCCTGTGATGAATGAGTACGGAAATTAAAAAAAATATTGAGATATTTTTAAAGATCAACAAGCCAAAGTGAAAAACCTCGTTCAAATCCAAATATAATGAAACAAGATATAACGTCCAAGAACTTGAGTTTCGATTTATTTTGCTTATAACTGTCCTTAGTTTAGCTCAATTCGTGGTTAATTTGTGCGTTATCTTCAGTTGTTTTTTTGTGTTTAGTTTGTGAAGTTCCAGTGGGGATTACTCTGAAATCAGTGATTTCTATATCAGAATTCTGGGTAGGACTTTACCCCATATTTAATCTATTTGGGGCTACCAGGGCTAAAAGCGTCGACCTGGAAGGATCTCGGAATTTCTTCTCTCCGTTTCGGGAACATCTTGGAGGTGTTTGGCTTGCAGATCACCATCCCTTGATAGGTCCCGAAGTTTATCGTCTACATTGGCCACAACCGTATAAGTACAGGGTATACCATAGGTTGTGGTATTTGCTATTTGACGTCTAAATTTCAAGATAGAAACTCCAAATTCGGTATATATTAAGTCACCCTACTTAGGTAGGTGGTAATCAGGCGATTGTTGACTCCAGGTTCATTGTGTACATCAATAATAAAAGAAGAAGGTAAAAATCCTTTTTTCACAATGATATAAATATTTATTTATTTATTTTCAATTTGTACTACACGTGTTTCGCTTTTTTCGTAAAAGCGTCATCAGGTACAACGTCAGTTACATCAGAGGTTGCAAGAAATTAAGCGAAGAGAAAAATGCGAAGACATTGGATGATCTTCAACTCTCGTCATTAAACGTTGAAGAAGCAAATACCAATCTTTTAGGGCGCCCGTACACGAGCCACAATTTTGCAGCTGAGTTAACCACAAAATTGTGGTCACGTCGACTGCAACTCGCGGCTGACACAACTGCATTTTTGTGGTTGATTCGCAGTTATATGAACCACACTTGCAGTCGAGTCGACTACAACCTAACCACATCAGAAACAAAACAGATACGTTGTTTTGTCCGTTATTTTATTTATGGTTTCATAAGATTGTAGTCGCCAGTCTCGATATTATGGATTTTGAAGAAGCAGCACTGTTACTTCTTATTTTGAGGAGAAGAAGAAGAAGACGTAGGAAGGTACGATCGCTTTGGATCCATCCACTTCTACTTTCACGACGACAGGAAGGAAGTTTTTATAATTTATTTGATAAACTCCGGCAAGACGAAAAAAAATTTCTAATTACTTTAGAATGTCTATTAGATCATTTGCTGAATTAGTCAGAATTTTAAAACCTAAAATTAAACGGTCTGACACCAATATGAGGACCAGTATTTCAGCTGAAGAAAGGCTTGCTATAACTTTGAGGTTAGTAAATAGATAAATTAAATTATGTGATCAATAGGTAAGTATGCCTGGAATTCATTATTTTACAGATATAATCAAACAAAGTAGGTAGGTACAGATTTTATTTATATTCTGTTTCGATTATGTATCTATAATTGAAAGACATCTTCAAAAGATGAGTTTGTATGAGCAGAGTCTATAGACAATGTTGAACCCTGTGGAGATATTAACGGAGTAGCAATATTGGTAGAGGGAATTGTTTGATTATTACTACAGCGCTGAAATTGTCCGGGTGTGGTAGGTATGGATAAATTAATGTCATGGCTTATTGGGTGAATTTGTAATGCACTGGTGTTGTAACAGAGCGGCTGGCTCGTGTGCTGGTTGTAAGGGTTTCGAAGCAGGTTGTTTCTTATGTTTTCCTCGGTAGAAATTGTTGCTGCCATTGCCTTAAATTTTTTCAACACGTTGATGATTTCACCTTTAGCATCCAATTTTAATTCGTTTGGTATGTTCTGAAACTCTTTGTGAAGCGATAAAAAAAAATGCTTATCATCGTCATCATCATTGCCACTATTATATTTTTTTCAATGCACTTTAACAACGTTTGTATTAGTTGATCTTCTGAAGACTCGACTGATTTTCCATTATTGTTTGTGGAAGCGTCCCTTCGATACGACACGCGATATTAAAATGAAATCGGTCGCGTTGCGGTTGAGTACGACTGCAAGTTTATGGTTCGTATACGGCAGGAGAAGCGCGCGCGATTGTGAACCACCCGGCAGAGATCGGCCGCAAGTTGACTGCAGATGCCCGTTTCGACTTTTGTACACGCCCGTGTACGGATGATATAGTTTTTCTTATGGTGGGCTTCAGTTCGCTGGAACGCGACGGCAATTCTGTGGTTGGTCCTACGGCAAAATGTGGCTCGTGTACGGGGGCCCTTATTTAATTTAAAATTATTGAAAAATTTGACATTTTGAAAATAGTGAAGTTAACAAACAGATTGGTTGGTAATTTAATACCTTTCTTTGAAATTTTTTTGTTAAAAGATAAAAATGTGTTTTTAGTTTGACATTATTAATGTTGAAATGCAAAAGTCTGAATTATTATTAGTGATAAAACATTAATAATGAACGCTGATGTTAACATTAAATTAAAATTATTAAAGCCCAAGGGTGGCGTGACTGTAGTGGCTGAAGGCAAAGCGTGGTATTTCTTTTGTAAGTTAAAATTAGATGAAGAACATTTCTTAATCTAAAGAGCCGTGTGCTTGTATCTACGTTTCTAAACGGTCAGACCGTATTTATTAATGTTTTTATCACTAATATTCAGACAAATTTTTTAAACACATTTTTCTTTTAACAAAAAAAATTCAAAGGTATTAAATTACCAACCAATCTGTTTGTTAACTTCACTATTTTCAAAATTTCAAATTTTTCAATAATTTTAAATTAAATAAAAGACTGGTATTTGCTTCTTCAACGTTTAATGACGAGAGTTCAAGATCATCCAATGTCTTCGCATTTTTCTCTTCGCTCAATTTCTTGCAACCTTTGATGTAAGTGACGTTGTACCTGATGACGCTTTTACGAAAAAAGCGAAACACGTGTAGTACAGATTGAAATAAATAAATATTTATATCATTGCGAAAAGAGAATTTTACCCTTCTTCTTTTATTAGGTGGTGATCACGTCAAATAATTTTTTTATTCCACGGTTTGCGAAGAATCTGCAATAATGTCAAAAATCTATGGTTGTATTTTTTAACTGTTCATATACCATAATGCGTGGGAGTCATGGTAAAGTAAATTCACAGAAAAAAAATGAGATTCGTCCATTCTTTTGGATAAAAATGAAATGACTGTTAAATTTATGGTAAGTACCGTGGTTGGAGACTACCACCCTTACCACGAGCCGCCTGTTTATTGCCGGTAGGGTAATAAACCAACCTGCCAACTCAATGATAATTTTTTCTCTTAACCTGGTGAGATTTAATATTATATCTATTTTTAAATGAACATAATTTTTTAATTCAATATTAAGGTATCTAAATGAATTTGATCAATGTAATAAAATTTTATTGTTAAAAAGCTTTAATCGCCGTTTTTACCTTGACAAAATTATCACCTAATTTGTAAGAAATTAAAGAACAACATTAGTAATAAAAAGTTCCTTTATTTTAAGTAGAGTAGACTCGCGATAATGTGAACTTACGCTAGTGTGAACAACTCTATAACGTGAACGCCAAAATTTTTGTATATACTACTCTGTAACATGAATTCGTAATCTCGATAACGTGATTCATAATAACGAAGTCAAACACGTTTTGTCTTGTTAGAAAAGTGATGGCTGCTGTGTAGTAGTGGAGACGAAATCGTCGTATGTGAGTCTTAGTTTTCTTAAAAATGGCGAAAATAAAAAGTAAGTGTTTATCTCTCTGCGAAAAATCTAAAGTAATTGAAGAATATGAGAAAGGAGTAAGTGTTTCCGCGTTAGCTAGAAAGTACGGCATAGCAAAATCAACCGTGTGTTCAATAAAAAATAAAAAATCAAAAATATTAGCAATGCTAGGTCAACCATTAAGATCAAGTCGAAAATGCACATTGAAAAAAGCAGAGTATCCAAAAATGGAGAAAGCGTTGTACAAATGGTTTCGTTGCCAGCGCGAGAGGCAAGCGCGTATTAATGGGAACTTAATGAAACAAAGAGCCATATATTATTTTAACAAATATTATACAGGAAGATTTAACGCTAGTGATGGTTGGTTTCAAAAGTTTAAAATGCGATATGGAGTAAGGCTGTTAAAAGTCTGTGGAGAAAAACTGTCATCTCAACCTGAACTTGTCCAGCCCTTTAAACGTAAATTGGAGAATAAGATTCATGAACTGAACCTATCTGACCATCAACTTTACAATGCTGATGAAACGGGTTTATACTGGCAACTGTTACCAGACAAAACTTACGTTTCTCTGGACGAGAAATCAGCTCCTGATATGAAATCGGCAAAACAACGCATAACTTTTCTTGGATGTGCAAATGCGTCTGGATCTCATAAATTACGACCTCTAGTAATTGGCAAAGCAAAAAATCCGATGTTTTAAAAATTTTAATAACCCAGTTATTTACACCAATACCAAAAATGCTTGGATGACGGCGGCAGTTTTTAAAACTTGGTTTTTTGACAATTTCGTTCCAGAGGTATAATTATTAGATGTGTTAGTGAAAAAAATATTCCTATAGTTGATCGAATTTTAGGTTAAAAGATATTTAAAAAATGAAAATCTTCCACAAAGGGCGTTACTCCTTTTAGATAATGCGCCTTCACATCCTTCCGAAGAAGAACTTAAAACTGAAGATGGAATGATATCTATCATGTTCTTACCACCAAACGTAACTGCTTTGATCCAGCCTATGGATCAAAGCGCATTAAAAATCACGAAACTGCATTACAGAAATAGCTTGTTAAGTTTTATTTTGTGTCATAGTAAAGAAGAAGTTGGAAGTGCACTGAAAAAAATATCACTTAAGTTTGCTGTGGAAACTTTGGCAGCAGCATGGCAGAAATTAGAACCAACAATTTTACAAAAATGTTGGAAAAAAATAAGAAGTAATGAAGAGTATGATGATGAAGATGAACTACCGCTGTCAACTTTGCAAGAAATCTGGAGAAATGAAACGGAACACATCGTTCAAGACACGTGCACAATTTGGTTACACACTTTTCAGTTGAAATTATAATCTGTCCAAATAATTTTTAGGCCAACTACAATTTTAAAGATGTTGAGCTATGGAATAGCGACGTTTGTGAAATTCAAAACATTTCAGAAGAAGAAAATATAACTGAAGAAGAAGCCGATATTTTCGAAGAAGAAAACGATTCTAGAGTGGATACCACCCATACAATAACCCATGCTAACGCAATTAAGTGTTTAGAAACTGCAATACAATGGGCCGAAAACAACAATATCGATTTTAGTGAAATAATTGTTTTAAAACGTATTCATGAAAAAGCTGTCCTAAGAAGCATTACAAGCAAGAAAGTACAAGCGAAGATAACTTGATATTTTTTACATAATATATAAATTTTAATGTAAATAGAAGAAAAGACATTCTTTAAGGTGAACAAGTTCCGTAGCTTGAACAGGCACGGTTTTATTCTGTTCACGTTATCGCGAGTCCACTGTATTATTTTCGAAATGATGTCCTTCTTGATTAATCCACATTTTTAACCTGCGTCTAAATAAATGTTGCACATTTTCTTTTAAGTGCCATTGATTAGTTTCTCGAAACGCAGCAATAATGCGTTGCTGCATATCTTTTCGCGTTGTGGGTATTCTTTGATCAACAATGTTTTTCACCATACCCCACACAAAGAAATGCATGGGCGTCAAATCCGGTGAACGCGCTGTCCAGTAAATCGGGACAGTTACGTTCTATCCATCTTTCGGAAAATTTTTGGTAGATACCTTTTGTTGCACTTCTGGAATAATGAGCAAGAGCCCTATCTTGTTGCATCCACAAATTATTATTTGCCATATTTAATAATAGAATGTTCTCTAAGTAATTGTCCAATACATTTTGAATAAAGTATGCGTACATGTCTCCCGTCAAATTTCTCACACATTCAGTGCCCAACGATCTTGTTTTTTTTTTTCTTCTCGCAAGTAATGTGGATTGGTAGGCGCCAAATAGTGTAAGTTATGTTAATTGACATATTCACACCATTTAAAACTTGCTTCATCGGTAAACAATACACTTTGAAAGAAGTTCTTATTCATATTCATTTGTTGTAAAGCCCATACACAGAAATTTTCTCGATGCAAGAAATCATTACCCTGTAAGTCTTGGTGCAGGTTGATATAATGTGGGTGATATTTATGAATACTCTGAACTGACGTCTTTGTAACTTCACATTGACGATTAATCTCTTGAACGCTTACCAGTAAATCGTTATCCACAAGGTTTATTACTAGGATCTGATTAATTTCGTATGTAGCACGCTTTTCTACCACAGTTTTCTTCTTAGGTTTAAAGGAATCAGTTTCCCAAAGACCATCCATAACTTTTAAAATGTTCTCGAATAAGGTCTGACTATCCGGAAATCTTGCCGAATAATTCCACGATGCTAAGCAAGCATTGAGTCTTGCCTCAGCGTAAATTAAAATCATATCCGTTTTTTCGTTATTCGAAAACGTAAATGGCATTTTGAACAGTGAGTGGTTTGCACAATTTTAAAGCAACTCTAAGACAGTGCCATGTAACCTGAACCAAAAAAATAAAAGCACCTCAAAATTATACCTTCGCAGGTATAAAAAGAAAATAATAATTCTGTGAAACATCATTTTTGTCCTAATTATCTTCGATCTCTAGAAAATTCCGAACAATTTTGTATTGAACTGACAAACTCATTATTGTTTTTCATTTAATTTCCTAAAAATTCGACGAATTAACCTTTAACCGTTAATTTTTTAACCTTTCTATCAAGATTTTCTTACATTTAAATACATTTAGATTCCTTAATATTAAATTAAAAATTATGTTCATTTAAAAATAAATTTAATATTAAGCCTCACCAGGTTAAGACAAAAAATCATCATTGAGTTGGTCGGTTGGTTTATTACCCTACCGGCAATAAACAGGGGGGCTACTAGTAAGGGTAATAGTCCCGAACCACGGAAATGTTTGATAATATTAATATAAATTATATACAGGGAGTCTCACGTAACTAGTTCATTAGAACTTTTTTCGGTTATACTATTCGTAGAGCCTTGAAATTTTGTTAACATGGGTTGTTCATTCCGATCTATTAATATAAAATATTTTCAAGATGGCCACCACTTCCGGTCTACCGGAAGTAGACCTCAACTTCGTTATTTTAAATGGAATATAGCATTCCATTTAAAATAACGATAGGCTAAAAAGATATGGGGCGTTCCATTTAAAATTTTCGACTTTCTCGCAATTGAATACAGTGAAACAGTTACTCAAGTTTTGACCAGCCTGTATAAGATATACTGATACAACAAATGACAATCTATTTAGCAGCATATGAAGAGTTATCGTGCAAAATGCTTTTGAGTTAACGTTGGCTGAGATATGGGCTTGTAAAGAGCATGGTGATATTTGACAAAAAACACTTAAAATCAAAATAACTCGAAAACAAAAAACGACAACCAATAACTGTTACCAAAGTCAACATATTTTCTTATGTATAATTGAATGTAGTAATACAAATTATAGCATTCCATTTAAAATAACGAAGTTGAGACCGGAAGTAGTGGCCATCTTAAAAATATTTTAAATTAATAGATCGGAATGAATAATCCATGTTACCAAAATTTCAAGCCTCTACGAATAGTGGAATCTAAAAAAGTTCTAATGAACCAGTTACGTGAGACACCCTGTACACAGGGGTGTTCCGTAATGATATGCGAATATTGAAGGGGGTGATTCTACATCGAAAATTAATGATAGTTTCTTATATAAATTATGGTCCCAAAATGTTCCGTTATTAAAATACAGGGTGTTAAAGTTTTAAGAAAAAAAAGGATATTAATATTTTCGGAATCGCTTTAGGTATTTTTATGAAATTTGGCATATAGTGATTATTAATAAAGACGCATATCTTTCAATACAAATCTAATTTCTATCTTTAACAGCGGCGTGCGTACGAGCACTGACTTTAATATTTTTGAAGAAAAAAACGCCAATGGTTTTTTCCCAAATAAAAAATATTTTTGAACTACCCCTTCAATTTGACAAATAAAAGCCCTCTTGAGTTTTTGGACTGCAATGCGCCGTTTTTGAGAGAAAAATTAAAAACGTATTATTTCTGTTGAGCAACCGAAACCGCTCAAAATAATGACTTAATTTCCCAAGTTGTGTGGTCTGATGAAAAGTGTTTCACTAGGGACGGCATAAATAATTATCATAACGAACATGTGTGGTCCTTGCAAAATCCACATGCAATTAGACCAGGAAGATTTCAGAACATGGAAGATGGTGGTGAAGACGAACACGACTCCCAAACTGGACGCGACGCAGCTTGTAATTAATACAAATTAATTATTAATTAGTTTTTTCGACCTATATATTGTTTTACAATTCCCAATTTTGTCACTTTGAACCAGTTTCTGAAGAAGGTTGCAACAGGCATCCAAAACGTCAAAAATTTTTTCAAAAAACGCACAGCAAAACCCGAAAGTTTCTAGTATTAGATCTAGTGTTAGTGTAGTGATAGTTTTAGTGTTAGTACTAGTGTTTGTTCTAATTTTAGAATATTGTTATTTTTATGAAAAGCTACAAATTTAGGTTGAAAGATAAGTCATAAAAAAATGGGTTGTGTTCTTAATTTCGTCCTATACAATTGATACCAACATTTATTTTGTTTTTATGGGAGCCTACAATCAATCAAAATATTTCAAAAACGTTCTAGGACAAAATTTTATCTCTCTAAAACATTTTTTAACTTTGGGACCCTATACCTTCACAAATTATGGATCAAGACCAAAAATTTTTGCACAAATCATTATCATTTGTCTTCTAATATTAGCGGTTAAAATCATTCCAGGCTTACAGAACTCTAACAAGCATTTTTTAATATTGCTTACACTTAATTCTATTTTTACATAAACTCTTTGGGAACATATTTATTGTGTAAAAAGAGAATTAGGTGTAATAAAAAGAACTTACACTTCCTGCTGAAAACGTTAGGAAAGGTAATAAAATAATTCCTAGTTTTGTATCTGGATATTGAGTACATACATAACCTAAAATAGCCATTATTGCTCCAGACTAAACAAAAATTAAAATTACTCCAACACATTTCAACAATATACATTTTACTTACTGCCCCAAGTGAAAGTCCTGGTTGTCTTGTAAGAGCTTTGTACACATAGCTTGTGAAACTAGATATTACACCTGCACTAAGGTACAAACCTAAGAATTGTTCTTTTCCTAAACTTGCTACAGCACCTAAAATTTTTTATTTATATTAAAATAATTGATTAAGATGTTTTGTAATAATTACCAGTACTAAAACTATGTAAAACATACATATTTGCTAACAAATGAAACAAAGAATAATGACTAAACGTAGATAGAAGCATGGGCCAACATATAGCAGAGCTGGATGGGTTAGAACAAAAATATTTCAACATGGTAGGTTGCAATCGAGGTACTCGCCAAGCAAAAAAGATTAGAACGTTTATAAAACATATTGGAGCAAAAACTTTTTCCCCAGCTGACAATTTATTCCACCAACTATTCATTTGTTTTCTTAAAGATCCCTGCAATATAAAAAAAGGCTTTATTTTAATATTCTTAAAAGCTAAATTTAAATAATGATATCATTATAATCTTACAAATTTATTGTCAATTCTCTTTTGCATAAAGTCCATGGGTTTGTGCAACATACTTATTGCATGAGCTCTCATATTTTCATATTGCCATATCACTGCTCCTCCAAAGCACAGCGCACTAAACTAAGAAAATACGTTAGAATGTTACATATTTACAAAAAAAAATTGTTTCACTTACACCAACAGTAAATCCGAGTGGTTTTAATAATGTGGTAGCATTAACGTGCTGGGCACTTAGATTAACATTAGCGAAAGGTGGAGCTATACTTTCAAAAACATGTTTTTCGTCTTGTCGAACTCTTTTAAAACGACGCACATGTTTCGGTGGTTGTAAAATAAACCTTTGTTTAAATAAAGTTTTAGTAGGGCTAAAAAAAAAGTGAGGTTATGTTTTGAATTTTAAGATTACAATTTTAAAATGATTTACCATAATTCACCAAGCTTTATCATACGGGATAGTGCCATTACATCAATTAATGAACTGCGAACGTAGGGCTCAGTTTTTGAGGGGTGCTTTCATAATTTTTTATGATGTTATATGTGCGTCGTATTTCGAGGAAATGTCAAATGAGTTAACACTTCCAAAAATTACAAACATTTTTTTTTGAAAAATCCAAAGTATGTTGTCGATTTTAGATAATTACATATAAATTTAATTCTAAAATAAAAGGTTAATTTCCAAAAAATGAATAAAACTAAATAGAATAGATGCGATTTTGAAGAGATGTCAAAAAAGTGTTTTATTTTTTGTGAGTATTACCAACTTAAATTTGATTTAGATAAAATTAAATTGAATGTTTTAATGTTTTTAATAAAAAAATTAATTATTATGTGATACACACTTTATTTTTAAAAAAGAAAATGTAAAGAAGAATACATATCACTTACAAAACTAAGTTTGAGAAAATAAAAAATTGTATGTAAATTTAAAAAAACTATTAAGATATTCCTAAAAATTACAATCAAAGAAAATATTCCACTTACTGTTACTTATTTAGTATGATTGTGTTCCTAAATTTTATCCTGTAAACAATAAATACGCCGTAAAAAAATACTGGAAATCTAAAACTTACGAGACGTAATTCTCTCAGATATACTAAAAAAATCGCGGATTTGTGATAAAAGTATCAAAAGAATGGGAGGCAGTAGTAGTAGTACTGACGACAAAGGTGCATGGCCTTTAACATGTACAGAAACAGTCACGTTATTCTTATTTAGACTTGATGTTAGCAAAAGCCTTGCATTTTGGACAGGATTACAATTCAAATTTGTCAAAAGTATCCAATTTAGCTTTTTGATCATCTGTGTCATTTTGAGCTACCAAAAGTGTATGAGAAAGGCCCATCGCTAAATGTAATACTTTAACACCATTCAAACGAGTCACCTACAAAAAAAAAAAACAAAATTAAGTTATTTATATTAAAGCTATAAAAACATTTTTTAAACTAAATCTTACTTCTTTTGGGGTAGTCGAAGATTTTGTAATATCACCAAACCCTAATTCTCCGTAAGTTGGCGAAGCTCCCCAAGCAATGACAGTATCATCAGCGGCTATAATAATTGATGTATTTCCAGTGCCAACTAAATGAATATCCCATCCAGCTAAATCTTGAACCGGTTTTGGGTACATATTCGCTTCCCCAGTTCGTTTAGTTTGCCCAAACATAAACAGCGCCCCAAAATCGGTGACGGCAAGACTGTACGTGGAACCACAATGAACGGATCGGACACCTCGAGATTGAGTATCGAAGTACTTTATTAATCGGGGTACGAATTCGTCTTTTTGTTCTGCATGGCCAAGTCTTCCAAAACCACCAAAACCCCATGAAAAAGCACGTTTTTTGCTATCAATCGCCACGGTGTGATTTTGACCACAATTAAAATCGACGATTTCGGTTACATCAACAGGTGAGACGTGACCATCTTTACCTTTCTCGATATAAAGAACGACCCTTTTGGGACTTGTTTCAAAATTATAACAAAGTTTCGTGTTTGTTTTAAAATATTTTCCATCTGTGTTGTGACCAAGTTGACCATATTCAGGTAATCCGAATGAATGTAAACCTCCTTTTATATCAAGGATTACTGAGAATTCTGCACCACAACCAACCTAACAATAATTATCATTATTTTTTTTTTAAATTCAATAAAAAGTTATAGTGATACCTCGATATAACGAATTAATATGGGGAAGGCGCTAAACTCAAATCTACAAATATTTGTGCTAGGAATGATTGACAAGTTGATATTGACAAATTAATATGCATGTGTTTAAAGCTTCCTCTCAGAATGGCTATGTTGTAAAGAGCAATTTTGATATGTATGCACATTTGTTTGTTGCCAATTTAGACAAGCTTTAATAATTGAATAATTTTGGGCATGTGAGGCCTATTCCTAAAAAAATTTAGTAATATAAGTTCTAAATGAACTTAAAGAAGTCTTTCAAACGTTGCAGTGGCAAATCTAAACATATTAAATATTGTACATTAAATGTAAATACTGGACTTACTTATCTTTTCCTCAATACTGTTCATAAACAGATTTTATGTTAATCTTTAATTTAAGCTACAAGAAAAATTTTACATCTCAGGTGGAAATTTGTCGTTTCAGGCCATTACTTTTCGTTCTCAAAAAAATTAAATGTGCATATTTTTGCATTTTCAATAAAATAGTTAATTTATATACAGACTGGTGTCTACTAGTGTCTTTGGTCTAGACTAGGACTGGTACTACTAGTGTATATGCGACAGTGAATACTGAAACTTAATTTTGAAACTATCACTTGTAAACTGCATTTTGTTTTAAATGCCTAGTTCTAGACAATCTTTTAAATAATAATTATAGTTTATTGATCATCAATCAAGTATGTACAAAAAAAACACAAATATAGTAACTAAGTGCTTAAAGTAAATATTTATGATGATCAAACTTAGAATGAGATTCAATATTTATTGATCTACCACCTCAACATAGAGCAAAAATGAAAAACAGAAATTAACTACTAATGCGGTAAGAAAAAATAAAGTCATAAGAAGCTCCACGAATATTACAAGTAAAGTAATCTCATAATTAAATATATCCAACAGATTTCTCTCAAAGATGGGGAAATAAGAGAAAAAATATATAGAAAATAAATAAACTATAAAAATTGGTTAAGAACACTGCTACCCAAACAACACTTTTTGAAAATGGCTTAAGACGCACACCCAGTCAACTCACAACAAAGAGGAAGTTTATTTATTGCTTTGCATATCTGATATGAAAAAGATCTTTTAAAACTAACGGTGTAAAATATCGGCAGAGATAACCTACCCCTAAATCTAACATTGGTCAAGTGAGGTGTTTGTAAGGGTATGATTTCATAGTCTATGCATAAGATGTGCAGCAATCTTCTCCTCTGCATATTCAACCAATTCAAAGTAGCCAACTTACAGCTTACGTGATTTCTGCATTTTAGACCAAATATCAGTCGAATACAACTATTCTATACACCATAGCTAAATATGGAGAGAATTAGACTTTCACATAGATGAATCTTTGTTTTACGATTTACATTGCCGTAGATAACTTTTAAGCTACTATATGCTTTCCAAATACACCAGTTAATGTGTCCATTGAAATAAAGATACTCATCGATTATAATACCTAAATTTTTAACTGAATAAAATTCTAATGGGTAAGAGTTGGTTATTCACTGTAATGCGAAGTTCTTTCTCATAAACAATGAAAATATCATCAACATAACGACTGCAAAAGGTTCTATTAGAGGTAAAGAGTCTGTATTCTTCAGACAAAAATTGATTTTCGAAATGGTTCACATATATGTCTGATAATACGCCGGATATGGGAGAACCCATTGGCAGACCATCTGACATTCTGTAACTTATAGTAATTTGTTATTAAATATAAAAAAGGTCTGTTTGCAGATTAAAGATAAAACCTCTACAAAACTGCCTATTTCCAAAATATTCAGATTTAGATCTAATTGAACTTCTCGACTTAGATGTCTTCTGATTATTGTAATGGTTTCATTAATGGGTACATTAGTGTACAGATTTTTAATGTCAAATGATATGAGTTTACTTACTCTTATTGGTTCCAAACATATCTAGCTTATTGACGAGGTCTTTGAAGCTTTTGACGGTATGTTTATGTTAAATAAAAACATCGTACAAAATTTTTTGAATAAGTTTGGCAATCTTGTTTGTGAGAGTATCGTTATTACTACGTAACTTTATTCAACTCTTCAAAGTTGGAATTAATGGATTCATTATGGTAGAATTATGCGGTTTAATATTGAATTTTATTAGGTAAGGTCTCTTTCTTTAATAAGTCTCTTTAATGAATTATTGAAAATGGATGTAGGATTCTTTTTTATTCTAGAGATGTTCTTGCAAAAATTTTCGTTTTATTCTATACACGAATTTTTATCCAATATTACATAGCCGTCATTTTTGTCGCCCAAGGTTACAATCAAATTTTCATTAGAAATATTATTTTTTAGGTTTTTAACTTTATCTAATGTGTTAAGGTTTTGTTCATTTAATTTATTATATTTTCCAGAAAATAACGAACCTTTACATTCTTAGTCAGTTATCACTTTTTTGGGAAGAATAAGTTTTATTATTCGAATGGGTGTATTTGGTATTAGAAATGATACCAACCCAACCTTTTTGTTTTTGAGTTTTCCCTTTTTTGTGAAGAATAATTTATATTATTCGCTTGGGTTGGTATAAGAAATGATAACAACCCAACCAAGCTGGTTGAGTATGCTAGAGCCTTGTTTTTTTTTTGAATAAAAAGCATATAGGGTTGTAAAACCTTCAACTGCTTATAAAACAATAGCTCCACGTAGGATGAGCCAGTGATCAAACGAAAAATAGCATCAAGGAAAGAATGGGGATTTAAACCATCTATTATAAACAATTTTAGAAGAAACCTTAATGCCTATTGTCTCTGTAAAAGCTTGCAAAGAAAAAACTGTCACCAATTGGTAGTTACAAGATAATAATTTTGTACTGCATAGCAATTAGAATGCCAATTTTACATTTTAAGTTGAAATAAAAGTCAAAAACTTTTTATTTAATAGTTTTTTTATAGTTATAATTTTTTTATTTTGCTGATATAATTTATCAGTAGAGCTGTGAATTATATACACGACAAAGCAGAGATATATGCGTATATATTTTATAAGATTTTGAACTTGCAGGAAGAAGGAAGAATCTGTTTGTACTTGATATTCTTGGGGCATTGAAGTCAAAAGTCCCCTTGCCTCTACAATTGATAGTGAAGAGGAATTAGGAAGAAAATTTTAGGTAGTATTTAATTCCTTAGTTAAGTGCCATCTATGTTGAGGTTTCTTATTTGAAATAACATAAATAAGCGTTTTATACATTGAAAACATTTTTCTGACTTAACCACTTATGCAATCAAAATATTATAAGAGGCAAAACATTGTCAGAACTAAATGTTGATCGACCTGAACCCCGATTCTAGGTCGATAAAATTATTTGAAGGGCTTAATAAGGGTTAGAAGGTTAGAATAGCCTTACAAAATACTATGTTTTTACAGGTTTTATTCATTTTTTGAAAATTATTTGATAGTGAGATACTTTTTGCATGAACATTGTTTGTAGTGAACCATAAACGCTAATCCATAGCACCTAAATATGAAGACTCTGGGGAATTGTCAAAAATCTCCAAACTATCGTCATTTCAGGTTCTTACTGTACAAATTAATAGAAATTGAAAAATTAAGATTGATGGAGAAAAGTGTTATGCATGAAAATTATTCGTTATAGTCTAAGAATGCATAATCCATCACTAGTTAGAATTTGGCTATTACATTTTGCAGTAATAACGCTAAAATCTCTAAAATATCATGATTGATGATTTTGGTAGCATAACTCTATCGTTATACAAAAATCAAAATGACACCTAAATAGACATTTGAGTTTTCTTCAATCCTGTGAACAAAAAAATATCTTTTTGACAGACACCACAAATTACGCAAAAGTTAGCTTTTAAGGGGTCATGCCTAGTTACGAATTTTTAAAAAATTACATTCAATTGTACAAATTGCATTCATATATAACACAATTATTTTTTCATTTTAATTTCAGATGATCTATCTTAGAGCAACAGTGGTCACCACAAAAGCCGTTTTTCAAACTAGCCTTTATAAGAATGGCCTTTGCTTGTATACTTATTCATATTTTTCTTCACAACAATTCTATTATATTCTCGAAAGTACATTTATTCGCACAAATAAACCTGATTATTAAGAAGTCTTAAACCTTACGCAAAAAAAAGTTTTGAATAATCACTTATTTTCTGGCCGTAATAGCAGTTTTCGAAAAAAGTAAATTGATATCATAAGTTTTTTGTGGAATTAAATTTCTCGATGACCAAATAAAGTATAACTTCTTATGTTTACAAACTGTAAATTTAGACATCTTTTTTGACATTTATCCAATTAGAATTGAGATTCAGCCCACCGTGCGTTGGAAACGTTGGAATTTATGTCCGAGTTATGAAATTATTACAACTCGAACATAAATTCTCCCTTCCTGATATTAATTATTAATAAGCAATTGGCCTAGAAAGCCAACTCCATAAACACAAATATTTCTTAATCATCTCTGATGAAATCAGACCCATTTTGGAGAACATCAAGTCAAATCTAACCACTAAACATCATCATAAGGACCTAAATAATACCATCATCTGTTGTTACACTAGGCGATGAAAACGCAGGACTGGTTCTAATAGAATACGATTTATATATACAGAAAACAGAAGAGTTTTTTCATAATAACAATATTAAAAACCTCAAAAAAAAAACAATAGGTAGTTTCTGTAGAAAGCTGAAGCAATTAATCAAATCACATCAAGAAATATTAAATAAATTTAACAAAAATACTTTTAATATAATAAACATGAACCCACAATTACCTGAATTAAACAGTGTAATAAAGCTTCACAAAGCAGATAAGTCTATTAGACCAATAATAACAAATACAAATACACCAACACAACATCTAGCCAAAGCAGTACATGATATAATAATAAAGAAATTTGACATAAAAAACTTATACAGCAACATTCCTGTTAATGAAGCAATAGACATAACTAAGAAATTTCATCTGGAAAATATAAATAAATTCAATAATATTGAAGAATAAGACATTAACAACCTAACAGATCTCTTGGAAATAGTTACAAAACAGAATTTTTTTCACGTTCCTCCAGCAGTATACAAACATACTATTTAATAAGACTGCTACACAACATACATAAATCAAAAAAATAGACTTATTTGAAGAATATGAAATTACAAAGAAAAAATCAGCAGGTATTAAATTGATGAACGAATTTTTAGAATTCAATCAAAAGCATAATTTTTCGCATTTTGTAGAATAGTTTTTAAGTGTCGTAGGTTGATTTTCAAACCGGCCGGTTTTTGCCATCTTTTCTCGCACTGTCATACATTTTATGTTTTTATCAACAGCTGAAAAATCTTAAAAATATCTATATTCTCTATGTTAATAATATTTGTAGAAGGATAATTACTAAATCACACATACACTTAGCAGCAGAAGTCTGTGTACAAAAAATTTCTAACACTTTAACTGAAAAAATAAGGGTCATGATCTAATGTGATAAACTTCAATTTTTTTTTTATTTTGTGTATTAACTACATATAATTCTATTAACAAAATATGCATCAATAAAACAGAAATATTGGTTACAAAAAAAATTAAAATTAAAAATTCTCCAAATAATGCGTATGCAAAAATCTGCGTACAAATAAAGACGCCTTCTCCAAAATATACTTATTTACTTAAATACGTAGTTGACGATGTACGCTTTCCGATTTAAATAAAAGATAATCGGTGTCAATTATATTAGCAGAGGCTTAGAAGCTAAAAGTTAGAATGGACACGAAAGGAAAGGAAATTGAATTGGGAGAGAGAAAAATTATTGTAAAGTTATGGAAAGAGGGAAAATCTTTTCGAAAAATAGGAGAAACTGTCGGCAGGTCACACTCTTCCATTCAAAGAGTAATTAATAATTATAAAGACACTGAAGATTACCTCTCACGTCCGTGATCTGGTAGACAACCCCTTTTAACAAACCGAGAGAAGCGAAAAATTGTACAGCAGGTTAGAAAAGAACCTAGGCTGACGGCAAAAAAAATAGTAGAAAATGTACAAGAAGAATTTCATAAAACTATCAGCAAAGATACGGTGAGAAGGACGTTAAAAAAAGCTAACTATCACAGTCGCGTTGCACGAAAAAAGCCATTTGTGTCAGAGGTCAATCGTCAGAAGCGGATCGCCTTTGCAAAAAAACTCTTAGACAAGCCCATTGAATTCTGGGAGAAAGTTCTCTTTACAGATAAGAGCAAATTTTGCATTTTCGGCATTAAGGGTAAACAACTTGTATGGAGAAAACCTAATACTGCCCTTAATCCCGAAAGTTTGAAAGCGACTGTAAAACACGGAGCTGGTGGAGTTATGGTTTGGGGGTGTATGTACACCAAAGGGGTGGGAAGGTTGGTTTTCATAACATCGACAATGGACCATAAAATGTATATAGACATTTTAAAAGAAAATTTGAAGCCTAGCATCGAAAACTTGGACTTGGGGCCCGAATACTTTTTTCAACAAGATAATGACCCCAAACATTGCGCCCACAACACCAAGCTTTGGCTACTATACAATACCCCAAAGCAACTTAAAACACCTCCACAATCACCGGACTTGAATCCCATCGAACACCTCTGGGATTTACTGGAACGCAGGATTCGGCAACACAACATAACGTCGAAGGAAACGTTAAAAAATGTTATGATTGAGGAATGGGCCAAAATCAGTTCGGACGAAACGAAGAAATTAGTGCACTCCATGCCTAAACGTTTAAGGGAGGTCATTAAACGTAAAGGTTATCCGACCTCATATTAATATAGAAACAATGATCTCATTTATGAATTTTTTATAAATACTCTCCTAACTTGTACGCAGATTTTTGCATACCCGTTATTTGTAGAATTTTTAGTTTTGATTTTTTTCTGTAACTACTGTTTCTGTTTTGTTGAAGCATATTTTGTTAATAGAATTATATGTAGTTAATATACAAAATAAAAAAAAATCAAGTTTATCACATTAGATTATGACTCTTATTTTTTCAATTAAAGTATTACAAGTTTTTTGTACGCAGACTTCTGCTGCTGAGTGTATATGCTTGATAAAATCTTTAACCTCAAATGTCGACCTTTACATTTTTTAACCTTTGACGGTAAAAATATTGTAACATTAAAAAATTTATAGACAACACAACTTAATCATTTTGTAGTGCACGACCTGATGACATGATAAATACATCACGAAACCGGTAGTCTTAAATGAAAGAATTTATTAATACATTAAGGTTTGTTATATCGAGGTTTTTTTTATAATTTACATACCTTTACTATGGGTGGACCTCTATAGTTAATTCGAGTAGGTGTGAGTATATTGGGTTGTTGATTACCGACACCACATTGTCCAGAGCGATTATCACCACAAGCATAAACTGTTCCAGTATCAGTCAGAAACAGTGTATGATTTCGACCGCATGCTGCAGCAATTACATTCATATTAGCCAACGCAGGAACTTCTGTTGGCACATCTTTGGTGGTTGTATTATCAATACCCAATTGACCGAATTGATTCCTACCAAAAGTCATTGCTTTTCCATCTTCCGTAACTATAACACTGTGTGCTGCAACACATCCACTTACAGCTAATCGAACCTACATGTGTAAATTAAAACATTAAATGTTTTTTAGTTTTATTTTGTTATTGCTTACTTTGAGATCAGTAAATCGATAAGGACTGTTTAAATTAGGCAGTGATCGTCCACCAGATTTGGTATCCTTTCGCCCGGCAGTATCCCAATTGACATTGCCAAACAAAAATAATTGACCAGCCGGTTTAATAAGCGTCTTGAGTAGTTCTTGAGGTAGCTGCATAGGTTCATCAAGGACATCTCCGTGTCCTGCAATCAGTACTTCGTCTGGCTGTGGGGCATTTTCATTATCACTGATATCACTCAATTCTGAATCAATATCACTTTCTTCCCTTTTCTTAGACCGTTTGTTTGCTGGTTTCTTTGCCGGAGCTCTTTTACGTTTTGTCGACATCCTATAAATTTTCAATGTTTTTCATAAAACTTTTATTTATCGACTTTTATTTTAGTGGAATTAAATGGAACAGGGAGGTTATCATTTTAAAAGAAACGATATTTTTTAATTTATGTGCACATTTTTTTCATTAAGGAAAATATTGTTAGCGTCTTTCGGGGGAAGTCGTGTCCCCAAAGCAAAATGGCTAATCATAAAATGTTCAACCAATCCGTTTCAAATTATTCTATATCATACTTTTTTAATAACGCTACACTATTTATTTCGTCGGGAAAATGTGTCGATCGCTTATTGGTTTTGCTTAAATGATTTCAACCGGTTTATGTGGATATAGAATACTGTTTCTTGTACCATCACTTACCTGCATAAAGAATAAAACTACACCGCATAAATCTTGTATCTAACAAGGTACAGTTAACTTTCAAGTTGAATTGTTATTTGTAGTGGAGAATAAAACACGTCAGCGGTACCAAAACAAACACCAAATAACCTAAACTGTACAGATACCAACTTATACATGCATACTTTTTGTCGGCTACATCGTTAAAATTATCACAGATCGTTTTTTGTTGTTAAAAAATTGATAAAGTATTAAAAAAAATTTAATTATTAATTTTTTTAAACATTTTTTGAACTACTTTTAAGAAAAATTCAAAATCCATACTCACCATAAAACCTCCACGACAGTTTTATTTTAATATTATTTATAAAATTATTGCTAATACATTTTTAAACATCATAAAATCTTTCTTTTTACTTAAAATTAATAAATTAGTAATTAATTATTTTCAAATAGTAACACAATGTTTATATTATTTTCATTTTGCACCGTTGGCATCATCCCGGCCACGTCTTGTCGTTCAAATGACAGATGTGTTTGTAATTCTCCCATTTATTACCAAATAATTTATTAAAAACTGACGAGAAGCCCTTAAAATGGTAAGACATTAAGTCACTGCATTAACTATTACATGTTTTTTAATAAACCGCTATAATTTTGGTTTGTTACAGCCTTTAAGGTTAGACATTAAACGTAAGCTAACGGCTCGATCTGACCGAGTCAAATGCGTGGATTTACACCCAACGGAGCCTTGGATGCTCTGTTCTTTATATAACGGGAATATTAACGTCTGGAACCATGAATCCCAACAATTAGTCAAAACTTTTGAAGTTTGTGATTTGCCGGTTCGAGCAGCTAAGTTTGTCCCTAGGAAAAATTGGATCGTGGCTGGTTCTGATGATATGCAAATTCGAGTTTTTAACTATAATACGTTAGATAGAGTGCATTCATTTGAGGCGCATTCTGATTATGTGAGGAGTATTGTTGTTCATCCTACTCAACCATATATCCTCACAAGCAGCGGTAAGAATTTTTTTAATCTTTTAATACAAAGTAAAAAAAATGTGTAAAATGAGAATTAGCCTTCATTCACAATGAATGTAAATGTAATACATAAAATGTAATACGTAATTTGTAATTATTAATTAAACATGTGATGTTCACATAGAACGTAACATTTACATAAAATTAATGACATTGAATCTATGTCAGTCTACATATTGTCTATTAAAAGACTACATATACAGGGTGTCTCACGTAACTGGTTCATTAGAACTTTTTTAGGTTCCACTATTCCTAGAGGCTTGAAATTTTGGTAACATGGGTTGTTCATTCCGATCTATTAACCTAAAATATTTTCAAGACGGCCGCCACTTCCGGTCTACCGGAAGTAGACCTCAACTTCGTTATTTTAAATGGAATGCTATAGTTTTTATTACACCATTCAATTATACATAAGAAAATGTATTGACTTTTATAACAGTTGTTGGTGCCTACCGTTTTTTGTTTTCGAGTTATTTTGATGTTAAATATTTTTTGGCAAATATCACCATGCTCTTTACAAGCCCATATCTCAGCCAACGTTAACTCAAAAACGCTTTGCATTGGTACGATAACTCTTCATATGCTGTTAAAATAGATTGTCATTTGTTGTAACAGTATATCTTACACAGGCTGGTCAAAAATTGAGTTACTGTTTCTCTGTATTCAATTGCGTGAAAGTCGAAAATTTTAAATGGAACGCCCCATATTTTCATACCCTATTAGAAAGGGAATTTAATTTTCTACAAATTATCTGTGAATATTCCTATACCTATTTATTATGGTTTTCTTGCTATTGAGAAATTTATCAAAATCATAGGTAAAATGCTAGAAACCGTCTGTATTTTTGTTAGAAGGCCATGACATTTTGACAGTTATTTGTTTAATTTATTTAAATTATTATTAGTATTATTTCTATAATGAACTGTGATTGATTAAACTTTAGATTGCTAGCTGTAATTTACCAAAAATAACCAAAAGAAAACCGAATAAATGAAACAATGAAAAACAACAATTTAATGACAAAAATTAAAATCAGTAACATAAAAGAACGAAAAACATAAAATTACAAAAATAAATTATGGGAATTTAATTCTCTACAAACTATTTAGATACTTTCCTGTGCCTATTTGTTGCAGTTGCCCTCATATTTGGAAATTAATGGACGTATGCAATGCTGGAAAGCTTTTTGTTTTTATGTTAGAAAGCCACGAAGTTTTGATAGCTTTTCAACCATATTTATGTTATTGTTGTCATTACTTAGTTGTGTCATCACTTACTGCTGTTAATGTCTTTGAATATCATTTCGAATTATTCCCACTCCAACATTTTAAATTCGTCTTATATTCATGGCGGGTGTAATAAAGTTTTGGATAATATAGGAGACGTATTTCTTAGTTTTGGAAAGATCAAAATAACAAGAAACCATACGTTTCTATTACCAGCAGCTTAAGATAATAGAATAAATGTTTTGTCATATTTTATTACTTTACCAAATTCTTCGGTAAGAGGTGTTTCGGTCGATTTAGATGAATAATATTTTACAAGAAAGCACCGTTAATAAATAAACTGAACTCTCTAGGAATATTTCGCCCATCATTACGTCGAATATTACGCCATATTATTGTTTTTCATTGTTTCATTTATGCGTTCTTCTGCTGGTTATTTTTGGCAAATAAAAGCTGACAAACTAAAGTTTATTCTGTAAATCATTCTGTAAATAATACCAATGATAATTTAAATAAATTAAACGATAAACTGTCAAAATATCACAGCTTTCTAGTGAAAACACGAACGGCTTCCAGAATTTTGTGTAGGATTTTGATAAAATACTCAATATGAAGAAAACCATAATAAATAGTTATAGCAATGTTTATAGATAATTTGTAGAGAATTAAATTCCCGTTTTGTTAGGCTAAAAAGATATGGGGCGTTCCATTTAAAATTTTCGACTTTCTCGCAATGAAATACAAAGAAACGGTAACTCAATTTTTGACCAGCTTGTATAAGATATACTGTTACAACAAATGACAATCTATTTTAACAGCATATGAAAAGTTATCGTACCAATGCAAAGCGTTTTTGAGTTAACGTTGGCTGAGATATAGGCTTGTAAAGAGCATGGTGATATTTGCCAAAAAATACTTAAAATCAAAATAACTCGAAAACAAAAAACGGTAGGTACCAACAGCTGTTATCAAAGTCAACATATTTTCTTACGCATAATTGAATGTTGTAATAAAAACTATAGCAATCCATTTAAAATAACGAAGTTGAGGTCTACTTCCGGTAGACCGGAAGTGGTGGCCATCTTCAAAATATTTTAGATTAATAGATCGGAATGAACAACCCATGATACCAAAATTTCAAGCCTTTACGAATAGTGTAACCCAAAAAAGTTCTAATGAACCAGTTACGTGAGACACCCTGTATATTGTATGTGCATATTAAATACAAATTGTATTTAAGATTTTCAAATAATTAATTCACAAATAACGTCGTTAATATTATTGTCACTATTGTGCAAAAAACGGAAGATACAAAATCAATAAAAATGATATTTATGCATCAAAATCATGAAGAAAGTGGGGAATGTATAAGGTTAGTTTAAAGATGCAGTATGAGGAATGGTTTATGTACACAAGCATGACCCCTGAATTATTTAAAGAATTATTAAATTTACTTGATCCAAGTTTATTAAAGAAGGGTGTACGAAAGCGTTTGTTAATTTAAAAAAAATTAATTAAATTAATTCCGCGTTTCTTATTGCCAATTTTAAAGTAAAAAGGGTTCCCGAAGTTCACTAAATTAACACCAATTTCCTCAATGTCTCGACGTAAGCCAAGCGTTGAAATTAGTTCAATTGTACGTATACGTTACGGGTGCTGATAATTTATATGTACTCGTAATTCTTACGTTTGCTCATTGTGAACATCTCAATATGAAATAATGTCATTTAACATTTTATGTATTACGTTTTAAGTATAACGTTTACTTTCATTGCGAACGAGGGTTTAGATGTAAACAATATTACAAAATTCTTATTACAGTTTACTTAAGAATGTATTTCATGCTTATACAGATTGTTTCTGTAAGACATGGAATAATTTAAACGCCAATACTAGGATGAATATGATAATGATGAGGATTTGTGTACAATTTTTGATCTAAACCCATAAATGAATAAAACTTCTTTTTTGAATCATAACCCTTAAAATTTCCAACTGATGAATTAAAAATTTTCTTAATCATTTTTAAAAAGCATACAAAATCAAATTCTTAATATATATTGATTAATTTTGTTGTGTTTTATAAAGGAAAGTATGCACTTTTTCCAGAACAAAACCATGCCTGAGTATTCCAATTTGTTTTTTGAGACATATACCCGGTTTCTCGTACATTATAGTATTGAGTAAATATCGGAGCGACAGTTATTGCATCGGTATCTTTTATCGAGTTGATATCGACTTGGTGTTCTAGTAGGAACTGTTAAAACTTGTTAAAACACAATAAATAACATAAACAAATAATTTCTTAACAAAAATAAAAAATTGCTGAACAAGAAATTAATAATAATGAAAATGATTAGTAACAGAACATAATTAACAAATTAGAAAACATTTTAAAGGCTCAATTACACAGAGAATAATTGTAGGTAAATAATATTTATTATTAATTAAAAAAAAAACATAAAAAATAGGTTAACTTAAATAATCTTTATCTCAAAAACATAAAGATTTTCTAGTTTGGTTGTCAGCATGACAAAATAAACATTTGCCTCTATAAATTTTGAATGTTTCATTAAAATATCTCAAAAATTCGATTTTTGGTGATTTTTAATTAACTTGAGATAGCCTGAAATGTTTACGTTGAATTTAATGATTTATATCTCAAAAACGAATAAATATTTTCAAGATCCGGTTCCATCACGAGAAAGTAGACACTTTCCTCTATATATCATAAATAATTCATTAAGTTATCTTAAGAATGCGATTTTTTTGGTTTTTTAAAACAAGATTATTAATTTCAAAAAACCATAAAAAAATAGGTTAACTTAAATAATCTTTATCTCGAAAACGAACAAAGATTTTCTAATTTGGTTGTCAGTGGTTGTCAGCATGACAAAATAGACACTTACCTCTATAAATTTTGAATGTTTCATTAAAATATGTCAAGAATTCGATTTTTGGTGATTTTTAATTAACTTGAGATAGCCTTGAAATTGAATATAGTTAAATATTTACGTTGAATTTAATGATTATACCTCAAAAACGAATAAATATTTCAAGATCCGGTTCCATCACGAGAAAGTAGACACTCTCCTCTATAGATCATGAATAATTCATTAAGATATCTTAAGAATTCGATTTTTCTTGGTTTTTTAAAACAGGATTATTAATTTCAAAAAATCGTAAAAAATAGGTTAACTTAAATAATCTTTATCTTAAAAACAAATAAAAAAAGAGGTAAAAAAGAAAGAAATTCTAAATAAAAAAGAAATTCTTGTCAAAATTCGAGTCCGGTAGAAAATCTACTACACTTGAAGCTGCTAAAGTCTAAGGTCATGTTCAGATAATTATGGGGCTCATATTGAACATTTATAATTTTTTAAATTCTTTCTCAATGTTTTGTTTTTAATGTTTACATTCATCATAAATTTTTCAATCTGAAAAGTTTACACTTACAAGGAGACATCGCAGTTGACTCTTCACCAATTTTGATGAATTTTTTGTGGTGAATCTGTATTGAATATGTATCACTTTTACCAGAGCTTTTGATCCAATGCCCCTTCTAAGGGACGTAATTTATTATTTAAGTTTCAACACGTTTAAAGTACATTTTATATGTCGCAAGGAAAAATCGATTTTCAATGACTGCGTATTGTGTGATGGGCAATCGCCGAGCTTTGGTTTCGAAGTCCTAGGATCGAGACTCGAAATCGATTTATTTTTTCAACTTATTACTTTTTTATAGTCTATATTCGTTTTTGAAAATCAATAATAAAATTCAAAATTGTAGTTTATATAAATAATACGCAAAAATAATGTGATCGTAAGATTGCACAAACGTGTATTTTCTATTCCATGGCTGGCACTGGTTGATGGCTGGTTTTCCATAGTGGTTGATGCTGTGTTTAATAAAATATTCAAATTGTTTGCAATCGATGCTATACCACACCTAACAAATCATTTTTAAAATAAAAGTTTCAAAAATAAATAAAATATTAAAATATGTTGCCTTCGTATACGCATTTTTTACAAATAAACTAACAGTACGACTTTTCATCCTTTATTTCGGAGGAAATAAATGATTATTTATATAAACTGCAATTTTGAATTTTATTATTGATTTACAAAAATGAATATAAACTATAAAAAATTAGTAAGTTGAAAAAATAAATCGATTTCAAGTCTCGATTCTAGGATTTCGGAACCAATGCTCATCACCCACCGCGCTATACGTAGCCGTTAAAAATCGATTTTTTCTTGCAACATATAAAATGAACTTTAATCGTGTTGAAACTTCAAAAAAAAATTACGTCTCTTAGAAGGGGCATTGGATCAAAAGCTCTGGTAAAAGTGATACCTATTCAATATAGATTCACCATAAAAAAATTCATTAAAATTGGTGAAGAGTCAACTGCGATGTCTCCTTGTTAGATGTCTATTTCAAGATATTTTATTTTATAACTTTTGAGCGGATGGAAATAGAAGAAAAAGATTTTAATTTAGAATTCTTCATCTTAAAAAAATAGCTGTCAGAATCAGTCTTTAAAAGTATAGATCTAGGACGTTGGAGACTTAGCTCATGATGCCAACAAGTTAGCAATCTTTAAGATAATATAGAGTGTTTGGAACAGTAATAGCTTATGCTGCTGACTAGTTAGTAGACTTTAATCTGATGAGTAGGACTTTGGAGACCTAACAGCTCATGCTGAAACAACTTGCCAGTTTTTAAGATAATGTACAATGTTTAGAACAGTAATAGTTCATGATGCCAACAAGTTGGCAGACTTCAATTTGATGAATAAGACTTTGGAGACTTAACAGCTCATGCTGTCTCAACAAGTTGGCAGTCTTCAATCTGATGAGTAGGACTTTAGAGTCTTAACAGCTCATGCTGCCAACACATTGGCAGTTTTTAAGATAATATACAGCGGTTGGAACAGTAACAGCTCATGCTTCCAACAAGTTTTTCAGGCTTCAATTTAATGAGTAGGACTTTGGAGACTTAACAGCTCATGCTGCCAACAAGCTGGCGGACTTCAATTTGATGAGTAGGACGTTCGAGATTTAACAGTTCATGCTGCCCATAAGTTGGCAGTCTTTTAGATAATATAGAGTGTTTGGAACAGTAATAGTTCATGCAAGTTCATACTGCAATAGCTCATGCTGCCAACAAGTTACTAGCCTTCAATCCGATGAGTCGGACTTTCAAGTCTTAACAGATCATGCTGCCAACAAGTTGTTAGACTTCAACTTGATCATCAGAACTTTGGAGGTATAACGTGTCATGTGGCCAACAAATTGGCAGTCTTTATTCTAATTTAGAGTGTTTGGAACAGTAATAGATTATGCTGATATAAAATTTCTCTGAAGTTTTCATCATTCCACCATATGACGAAAAAAACATCAGATGTGATGAAATTTCACCAGATCTGGCAACAATGCGTGTACTAGAGTGAAATGGTATCTAGTGAGTACATCCGTTTCCAAAACTTTAATCACTATCACTAATCGGGATGCAGACTATATAAAGTTTTAAACTGAACCATAACTTTGTAGCATTTCATAAAATTGATAACTTCCTTAATAATTAAAAAAAAAATCATAAAAATTCGAATTCTTAAGATATTGTGAAGAAATTTTAAGATTTTAAGTATTTTATCACAAAAAAAACATATTTGAATATCTAAATTCGTTTTTGAGATATCAATTTTTGAAGTTAACCTAAATTTGTAGTCGTTCATAAGATTACAAATTTCTGTAATTATTTTTACAAAAATAATCGTAAATCGAAAAATCGTAAAAAATCGAATTCTTAATGCATCAGTATCCAAAGTAGTTCTTGAGATTTTTAAGCTGTAAACTTAACCTAAATTTCTTGCATTTCATAAAATTGGCTAGTCCCTTAGTCATTTTTAAAAGATTATAGAAAATTGAAAAGAAAAAAAAATTCTATTATTTTATTTTCTATTGTCTAACATCTTAAGAATCTTGGCTATTTCTAGATTTAGACAAAAAATTGTTACACTAATCATAATCATTTTTATTCTAGTGTTTGTGATTAAAAGTACAAACTTTACATATCCTGTAAATCAAATTCGTGTAAAAACAGGACTATTTCTATTAATTATGAATGTTATTTAATAGATGATATGCAAATAAAATTATGGAATTGGGATAAATCTTGGGCTTGCCAGCAAGTTTTCGAAGGTCACTCCCACTATGTAATGCAAATAGCGATCAATCCAAAAGACAATAATACTTTTGCGAGCGCCTCTCTCGATCGCACAATTAAAGTCTGGCAATTAGGTGCATCAACCGCTAATTTTACATTGGACGGTCACGAAAAAGGAGTCAATTGCGTCGATTATTACCACGGAGGTGACAAACCCTACTTAATTTCGGGCGCGGATGATCGTTTAGTTAAAATTTGGGATTACCAAAACAAAACGTGCGTTCAAACGCTTGAAGGTCACGCGCAGAATATCAGCGCCGTTTGTTTCCACCCCGAATTACCGGTTGTTTTAACAGGAAGCGAAGATGGAACTGTTAGAGTATGGCATGCGAATACAAATCGATTGGAAAGTAGCTTAAACTATGGCTTTGAAAGAGTTTGGACTATTTGTTGTTTGAAAGGTTCAAATAATGTTGTCCTCGGATATGATGAGGGTAGTATTTTGGTTAAAGTAGGTCGCGAAGAACCTGCTGTAAGCATGGACGCTAGCGGGGGGAAAATAATTTGGGCTAGACATTCAGAGTTGCAACAAGCTAATTTAAAAGCTTTACCTGAAGGAGCTGAAATTCGCGATGGGGAACGTTTACCAGTTGCTATTAAAGATATGGGGGCATGCGAAATTTATCCTCAAAGTATTCAACATAACCCCAACGGCCGATTTGTCGTCGTTTGCGGAGATGGAGAATACATTATTTATACCGCTATGGCTTTGCGTAATAAAGCGTTTGGTAGCGCGCAAGAATTCGTTTGGGCGCAAGATTCCTCAGAGTATGCTATAAGAGAAGCTGGATCGACAGTAAAAATTTTCAAAAATTTCAAAGAAAAGAAAAGTTTTAAACCTGATTATGGCGCGGAAGGTATTTTCGGCGGTTATCTTTTGGGTGTTAAATCCGCTCCTGGGTTAACATTTTATGATTGGGATACTCTCGATTTGATTCGAAGGATTGAAATTCAACCTAAAGCTGTTTATTGGTCAGATAATGGAAGATTGGTTTGTTTAGCTACGGAGGATAGTTATTTTATTTTAGGCTATGATCAAGATCAAGTTGTTGCGGCCACTTCGAACAATCAAGTTGCTGAAGACGGTGTTGAATCAGCATTTAATGTTCTTGGGGAAGTAAATGAAACTGTTCGAACGGGTTTATGGGTTGGGGATTGTTTCATTTACACAAACGCTGTAAATCGTATTAATTATTACGTCGGTGGTGAAATCGTAACAATAGCACATTTAGATCGTCCCCTTTACGTTTTGGGTTATGTACCTCGTGATGATCGTCTTTATTTGGCTGATAAAGAACTAGGGGTCCTTTCCTATCAGTTATTATTATCTGTTCTTGAGTATCAAACTGCCGTTATGCGCCGCGATTTTTCAACTGCAGACCGAGTTTTACCATCAATACCAAAAGAACATCGCACTAGAGTTGCTCATTTCTTAGAAAAACAAGGTTTTAAGCAACAAGCTTTAGCTGTTTCGACCGATCCGGAACATCGATTCGATTTGGCGTTAGCTTTGGGCGATTTAACGACCGCGAAAGCTTTAGCATTAGATGCAAATAATCCACAAAAATGGAACCAATTAGGTGAATTAGCAGCCGCATCGAATAATTTACCATTAGCTAAAGAATGTATGCAACGCGCCCAAGATTATGGTGGGTTATTACTGATTGCAACTAGCACGGGTGATGCAGAATTAGTCAAAAAGTTAGGTGAAGCTACTTTGAATGAAGGAAAAAACAATATTTCCTTTTTATCGTATTTCTTATTGGGTGATTTAAAGAAATGTTTGGATATTTTGATACAAACTGATCGATTGCCGGAAGCTGCCTTCTTTGCAAGATCATATCTGCCAAGCGAAATTTCTTACGTAGTTGGTTTGTGGCGCCAACAATTATCAGCGATTAATGAAAAAGCTGGGCAAAGCTTAGCTGACCCAAAAGATTACGAAAATTTATTTCCGGGATTAGAAAATGCAATAGCTGCTCAATGTTATATGCAGCATGAACTTCATAATTTACCAGACGCTTCAAAAGCCATGAAAATTCCGCCAAATCACGAACGCAATCCAATTGAAGAAGTTAAAGCCGCCCTTGCAAGCGGAATGTTTTGTTACACCCCACCATCCGAGCTGAGGTAAAAAGAAATGTTTATAAATTTTAAATTATTTTGATTTTTGTGTTAATTTGTAGGAGGCAGGAGAAAGAAATGGCTCAATCTGAGTTCGGTAAAAACCCTCCAAAAAACGTTTTGACAGAAGATGATCTTGATTTGGATTTAGAAGGAATGAATTTGGATGAAAATATAGATACAACGGTTAGTACAATTCAAAATGACTTAATTTTTTTATTTTTAATTCTGATTTTAGGATATTAATATAGATGAAGACCTCTTGAGTGATTGAACACTAAATTTAAGAATAAATAATTGTATTTATAAGTATTATTTTTAATAACAAAAGTTTCATTCCTATGTCTAAAGTTTTAATATAAGTTTGTACGTGTTATATAATAAATATTGTGTTAATTAAAATATCGTTTTAACTCAGTTGTGGTTTTAATGTATAAGCAGATTTTCACTTATAGATGGCGTTTTGACAAAAATAAAGTTATTTTCTGATATGCTTTATTTTTTTAATAAATCATACTTTTGATACAATTTTAATAATTTTAGATCTAATTCTGGTATAGTTATGGAATCTATTCGTTTATTTTGAATGTGGAAGGAGCGCAAATCCAATTTGTTTCTGTGGCCTGAGTCCATAAAATCTTTTCCCGCGTTAATCAAATTCGCCGCTAGAAGAAATGGATTTCTTCCCAATGAGAAGATTTAAATAAATCTGGCGGCAAGATATCCCCCTAAGTATTGGTAACCACCAGCTGTTGAAATGAATAATACAATTTTGTTGCTTCGTTCGAACAAGCGACTTGACTCGTTTTGTACACGTCAAATACAGTTGAAGTACAAAATGGAATCAAATCCATTGAATTGTGATGACATTACTTAACATGTGTGATTGTATTTGAGTACGTGATGAACTGGATCGTTTTGTCGATAAAATATCGATTTTTTACAAATTTTTTACATACGTGCATAAACAGGTGTTATGAGAGAAAACCAACTGCGTTGAATCTTTCTAAGAAATTTGTTTCAATTTCTAGATTCAAAATACTGGATGAAACATTCAACTTGAGACGTATTTTATAAATGTAAAATTTTTAGAGAAAAGACTTAATAATAAATCATGATAATAATACCAAAAAATAAGTATGTGATAAATAGGAAATTTTATATTTTACAATCAATTTTGTATGCAGCAAATGTGTCTTATCTTAACAACAATGCTCGGAATGGACCGGAACACCGTTCCGGTTCGTGAAATCACCACTCCGTTTATTAAGCCGAGTTCGCATTGGCAGCGTAGTGCTGGGTTGTGTGGGCGAAATTTTTCATTTCTTCTTCCAAAGACAACTGTTGCTTTGGTTTCTATGTAGTTCTGAATTTATATAGGAAGTAATATAATTGAAATGTCAAAATGGATAATAAATAATCAAAGGATCTATGTACCATTAACCTTTCCAGCTATTTTTTCTTGCTTGGCCAATCAGAATAATTAGGCCAAACAATTTCTTCGTGTCTTTCGGTATATCCAAAAAATCAGAGTACATATCTTATTGTGAACCAGAAAGCTTCAACTCTTATTTGAGATATAGAACGTATCCCCACAATTTTTTATTTATGTTTTTATTCCCAACAATTTTTCCAATTAAGCTGCACCATTTCTATATTTTATCATTAACTAGAATGTTTGAGCTTTAATTTGAGATATAGTGCACATTTTAACTCCCATAAATAAAGAAGGAAAGATTTTTTGAGTTTTTCTTTTAGTGTTGTATAGTACTAAAATTGTAATTTTTTAAAGTAAGTTTAGTGCTTATCTTAAGACAACTGTAGCTTTATTGTATAGGTAAAATACCTTAATCATTTATACACCGACATTATTTCTAATACTAATAATATATTCTGTCACAGTGCCACAAATAGTAGGTGGTGACAAGTCAATACGTTCAACACAAATACAATATAAAATTCTTACATATTTAAATTATAATTAACTCGCGTTCGGGTACTACAACCGGCCTCAATCATCAGAGAGGTACTCCCGCAAACTACAAAATACATTTTCGAGTAAAAAAGTTTTGACTGTATTCTTAAAAATATTCGGTGTGGCAATTTTTTTAATGGAAGCTAGTCAACAAGTGCATTTGTTTTCGATCTTAAAAGATATAGACTGTGTTATTTTCATTTCGTTCCCGTCTGTTGGTAGATAGGATTAGTGTTGATATCTTATTGAAGTGAGAGTGTGTATGCATTCTAATCACCTAACAATAAATAAAAATTTTTAACCTTACACATTGTTGGAATGTTAGCCAGTACCAGGTATTCAAAGAAAACAATGACTGGCTCATCGTCGAAAATAAGGTTTTGGGCTGTTTAGTTTGTGGTAAAGTGGATTCTTTTACTATTCATAGTGACAAAAATAAAAGGGTATCAAAACCGTGGTAAGAATGATCAGTGACAGAAAATGGAAATACTCGGGAGTCACAGCAATCAAGCATACGTAAAAAAATATTTGAACACAAACATTTGGAAGCTCATAAAAAGATCATAGAAATTCTAGAGCATGCAATAAAAAAGACCATTGAAGGAGGCATTGACAAAATGATTAAAACATTATTTACTACCACTGAACGTGTTTTCAGAACTGTTTACAAAATTGCGAAAAATCAAAAGCCGTTTACTGATCTGCCAGAAGCCTGAAGATTTAACATTTTGACAAAACGTGTCATGACATTGTGACTCATATCGCATTTGAATTGAAAAACGCTATATGCAAAAATATTGACAATAAAAGGAAAATCTCAGTTTTGATAGAAGAGTCAACAACCCTAAGCAAAAAAACGACTTTGGTTGTAGTAATAAGGTCAAATTTCGAAGATTCCTCATCAAACCTAGAACGCACATATGTCTTTAATCTTGACTTAATTGAGCTGACTGATTCAACTGCTGAAAATATTACAAAGGATTTTTTTATATGCCTAAATAAATATGGCTTTGATCAAACTTTTCTGGAAGAGCACCTCATAGCCTTTGCCTATGATGGAGCCTCGGTTATGATTGGAAAGAAATCCGGAGTAGCAACGCGGTTGCAAACAATATTTCCAAATTGGTTAGTGTGGCACTGCTTTAATCACAGATTAGAGCTTGTTGTCAATGACTGCGTTAATGAAGTCAGTGGTATCAACCATTTTAAAATATTTATAGATAAATTATATACCTTGTACCACCTATCGCCCAAAAACCAAAATGAGCTCCAAAAGGCAGCAGCTCCGCTTGAGGCGCAAATTTTAAGAATCGGAAGAATGTTATCTGTTCGATGGGTTGCATCAAGCAAACGTACAATCAATATTGTATTACATAACAAGTAAAATTTGTTTAATTCGGGATAAACGGACCAAAGAGTATGTTAATTAAAACAACTTTTTCATATGCTAATATTTCGATTGTTTATTCAATCTTCTTCAGAATCTTCTTTTACTTGTTGCCCACGTACGGTCATTGGATACTTCTTGCTGTATTATATAACTACCAAGCACTTTGTGAACATTTTGAGACAGCCTCTAAGGATTTGATTAGAGATACAAAACAAAGGGCCAAATACAATGGTTTACTCAACATTATGACTGATGTACAATTTTTAAAACATCTACGTGCAATGTCTGACGATCTTGATGAAATGGGAAATATGTCAGAAGTATTGCAGCGTCAAAACATTACTCTTGTTGAAGCTGATAAAGCTATAAGAACTACAATTCCAATTTTCGACTCCATGACTACTCAACTAGGACCATAACTTGATAAACTTTTGTGCTCTATCTCAGAAAATACATACAAAGGTATACAACTTCATGAGGGTAGAGTTGTACCCATAAATACTGCACAGCTGTATACCAGTTTAGCAAATAACATGAGGAATCGTATGATAACAACTTTGTTTTCTCATGCTTCACGTTATGATGCCAAACGTCAGACAAGTCAGAGTGAAAATGAAAACACGCACACTAATTTACTAGCGAGTATTAGTGTTTTTGAGCCGAAGAATTGGCCAAAATCAAATGATAGTGAAGTAGAAATACAATATGGTGATAAAGAAATTAGACATCTGTGTACTCAGTCCCATTTAAATGATGTACACATAATTCGTGGCTTTAGGTTCTATAAAATGAGCGGAGAAAAAGAAGAAATTCCTGATGAGTTGAAACCACTTTTAAACGTTATTGCATCATATCCAATATTCACTCATCGTCGGTGGAAACAACTGCTGCACTGTTCTTCATAAACTGCGTTGGACAACCACTGACGCAATTTAACCCTGAAAAATATGTGCGATCGTGGTTATCAAAAGGTAATTAAAATCAAATAGATATTAAATAAATACTACCGAATAAAATTAAAAATTTTTAAATTGTTGTATCAGTATAGATATATAATTTTTTTTTGTTTCAGGTCGACATTCAGCCGATGATGCAGCCAGCCGTAAAAGAGTTCACAAATTAGGCAAAAAATACAAGCTATTGTGGAAACTTTTGTAACAAAATAAAAGTTGCGAGTTTTACTTATTTTGTTTTTATTTACTTAATAAAAAATTTCGGAAACGTTCCGTTTCGTGAAAAAGTCCATTTCGAGCACTGCTTAACAGTATATTTACTTAAGTTTTATTGGTGATAATAACATTTTATGCAAAATACTTATCATTTAAGATTGAACAATTTATGCTCTGATTGATGTCAAAGAAAAATTAAACAAGGAATATAACACGTTTATGATTTGTTGTTCCTTCTTATGTTACTCGTTCCCCATTTATGTTCAGACTAGTGGTGTTACGGATGTGGGTTTAACGGATGCGGATGCGGAACCGGATTTTTTAATTCTAATTTTGCGGATGCGGATGCGTAAGCAGATTTTTGGATGCGGATTTAACGGATGCGGAGTTGTTGAAAAAAGTTACATGCTAAAATTTTCTTGAAAATATCTAATACACAAATGAAGTAATTAATATTCATAATTTATTATAGGCAAATTATATTTTAAAAACAGCAATTTTGATGCCTTCTCTCCTTTCAGACTTTTTCTTTTATCTGTGTATATTAACGATGCTCCACTGAATAGCTGTTCACTGGTAAAGCTGCTTGGTGGTGTTGATAAATATTGTCAAACAACCGGCAATAAAACGGTATATTTGTACCCATTTTGTCGCCACCACATTAATGGATCTTCTTCTAAAGGTAGTCTTCTTTCTTTAATATAATTTTGGAGCACAATTTTCAGTGTTATTAATTGGTCATCTTCTGCCTCGCTTTCACTTGAACTTAGAACGGATTGTACTGACTGCAGTAGTTTGGAAGAACAACAGCTAGAATTAGTAATAATTTGTTTATCAATTTTTCTTTTCTTATGTATCGGACTACAATCTTTATCTTGATGAATCGTTTGAATTTGGCACAAATTAGCTATTGTGGCTTCGACTTCTTCTATTTCAAAACTATTAAAAAATTTGGTTTTATATCTGGGATCTAAGTACGTGGAAATCGAACATAGTAAATTTCTGTTTAAATCGCCAAATCTTTCACTTATTACTCGAATAACTTTAACAAAAAGTGCTTTGATATTTTCTGGCGTATTTAAGCTATCTTTCTCAGCTTTTAATATTGTCAAAGTAACGTGCAGAAGTGGTATAACCATAGAAATGCTGTTCTTCGAGTTACTTAATTCTTTAGTAAGGTCTTCAAAAGGTGCCAACAATTTTAACAACAGTTCAATTGTTGACAAATCATCCGGAGAAAATGACACAAGTTGTTTTGTAGTTAAGTATAGAAGTAAAGAATCTTTTATTTTAACAAAACGTTCCAACATGTAAAATGTGCTGTTCCACCTGAAATGAAAATTAGTTATACTTTTTAATTTATAGACAATCGTTGGCTTACCTAGTGGGACAATCTTGTATTGTTGACATTGGAGGTTGCTTCAATCTTATTACCTGTATAGCTTTTAATTCATCTTGTGCTACTAGGGAATGATTAAAATGTGTTGACACTTTTTCACTTTTTCAATTACTTCTTGAACCCATTCTTCCGATAATATAACATTTTTAATGCAACACTGTATTTGATGAATCACACAATCAATCACACAATCAGTAAATCCAGATATCTGCATTGCTTTAATCATGTTGCTACCACGATCGCGTACCACACAGTGAACATTGTCCTGTTTTATACCCCATTCTTCAAGAATGGTTTCAAGTTTTATCGAAATAGCTTGACCAGTGTGACGGCCTTCCATTATTTCACATTTCAAAATAATTCTTACTCTTTCAAAACCTTCGTTTATACCATGAGCAGTCAAACTAACTAATGAAGTCCCACAACTTGTATTTGACCAAACATCAGTTGTAAAGGATATTTTCTTAAGATCTTTTAATAGTGCTTTAATTTTATTTGCCACACCGTTATATAAATCGTCACATACAAGCGACGTAAAAAACTGACGTCCCCTTAATTTATATCGTGGAAGTATTGTATTGATTAATCGCCGAAAACCAACACCTTCGACGAAGTTGAATGGTAAGTCTTCCAAAGCAATCATTTCGCCTATTAATCGATCCGTATCTTTGGATTTTGTATATGAGAAATCCCAACATACATTCTTCGTTAAACATTCTTGTAAAGTAAGTTGTTTTGTTGTATTTGGACCTGTATCTGTAGATGTACTACAACTTGGCTGGTTCTGTTCTGCATTTTCAGCTATACGTTTTTCTAACTCTTCAAATATTTTTGTATGCTTAGATTTCAAATGATTTTTTAAAGAAGATGTGGTACGTCCTTTTCGTGAATATTCCTTTTCACAAATCTTACAACGAGCAATCAAACTGTTAATTTCCGAGAAATATTCCCAAATAAAGCTTGTTTTTGGTTTCATTTTAATTAATTTAATTTCGATGGATAGCAAACAATAAAACGAATGACGATAAATGCGCAAAAGCATACATACAAGTTGCCATCCGTTCAACAACTGATCGTCTTTAGGAATTAAGATCTTTTAGAGCGCTATGCATTGGCGCCCCCGATTTGAGGCGTTGCGGCGCGACAATATAGGAGTCGTATCGTCCGTCGCCACATCGCGATTACCTCACGTGTTCGTGCATGTTACAATATCTAAACATTTTTTTTATCTAAAAAATCGAAACAAAAAACTGTCACTATTTTACCGGAGCTCCGTTAAAATATATGCGGATGCGGATGCAGATGCGAATCTTCAAAACAATGCGGATTATCCGCAGTTGCGGATGCGGATGCGAATATCCGTTACACCACTAGTTCAGACTACCCGCTTCTGGATATAATACGCATGCCGGTTCATCTCTGTTAAGACTAATGCACACTTACAATGTTTATTATTCCAATGTTAATCTTTTTTGTAATTCAATGATGTCGTTTAAAAAATCTGCTTTAACTTTAAGTATTTGTCACTAGTCCTCTTTTGTAAATTTAATTTACTCAATTGAGATGTGTAACATATTTTCAGATGCACATTCGTTTCGCATATTTATTTGATTTTTTGCAGCTGGTGGGGCAGAAGGGAAAACAATAATAATAGTCCGTTTTATAGACCTTATACTGTTTTTCTATTTCGCTTAACATCAAGATTATATGAACTAATGTAGTGTCTATGTTTTTTTTTTCTCTTCTGCTTCGTGTTTGCTGATTTGATATTTTATTTTTTTTTCTTGTTGTTTCATGCTTTCGATACTTTTTTTTTGTTTTCTTATGAAGTATGCTGTTTTTTTGTATTATTGTAGTGGACACTTTTTTGGGATTTCTCCTGTATGTGTTCCGAATATAAATAAATAAATTAGTATCCAATATCTGTTTATAAAGAAGATGTATCTAATTTAGAAGAAAAAGAATTTCTGAACAGTTTGTATAAATATGTCGTAAACATAATAATGGATAAATAATACAAAAAAAAACAAATATTTTACACAAATTAAAGACTTTATTGCACTTGTTTATTACGGAATAAGTTGTCAATATCTGTATGGTTCGATGTTAATTGGACATACATATCATTTTTAGCATCAAGTCGTTTCTTTACTTCGTTTTTGTAGCAACTTGTGTAGAAAAAGATTTCCCAGAGAGAGAGGCTGTACGAAAGAAGGCCGGATATTCATCCATAAATTTTATCCAAAATGGATCAATACATGTGCACGTGATGCACATGTAGATTTTAATGTGGTGTTTTAAACGATTCATTAGTTCCGCTTGGCAGAAATCAGACATGTTTTTAATTTCTTATGGAACCTAAGGGTTCTGCGAAAATAGATTGAAGAACACTGTTATAGATAATATAAAAATCAAAAAAATACAAATTCAAGAGTTTTTAAAGAAAATGATTTATAATCGTGTTTTTAAAAAAATGGTTATGACTTAGAGATTTATAAAAAGTTGAAAAAAAATGTTATTCATGTAACAAGTTTTGAAAAGATAATATTCATCGATTTATTTTAGAGTCGACGAAAATGATTAAATAATTTTCAACACAGTTAAAAAAACAAATTTTTAGCATCAAGTCGTTTCTTTACTTCGTTTTTGTAGCAACTTGTGTAGAAAAGGAAATCTCAAAGAGAGAGGTTGTACGAAAGACGACCGGATATTCATCCATAAATTTTTTCCTAAATGGACCAATACCATCATGTGCACATGTAGACTTTAATGTGATGTTTTAAACCATTCATTAGTTCCGATTCGCAGAAATCAAACATGTCTTTAATTTCTTATGGAACCTAAGGGTTCTGCGAACATAGATTGAAGAACACTGTTATAGATAACATAAAAATCAAAAAAAAAAAAACAAAGTCATGACTTTCTAAAGAAAATGATTTATAATCGTGTTTTAAAAAAAATGGTGATGACTTAGAGATTTATAAAAAGTTGAAAAAAATTGATATTCATGTAACAAATTTTGAAAAGATAAAGTTCATCGATTTATTTTAAAGTCGACGAAAATGATGAAGTAATTTTCAACACAGTTAAAAAAACAAATTTTTTGCATCAAGTCGTTTCTTTACTTCGTTTTTGTAGCAACTTGTTGAGAAAAGGAATTCTCAGAGAGAGAGGTTGTACGAAAGACGACCGGATATTCATCCATAAATTTTTTCCTAAATGGACCAATACCATCATGTGCACATGTAGACTTTAATGTGATGTTTTAAACCATTCATTAGTTCCGATTCGCAGAAATCAAACATGTCTTTAATTTCTTATGGAACCTAAGGGTTCTGCGAACATAGATTGAAGAACACTGTTATAGATAACATAAAAATCAAAAAAAAAAACAAAATCATGATTTTTTTAAAGAAAATGATTTATAATCGTGTTTTTACAAAAATTGTTATGACTTAGAGATTTATAAAAAATTGAAAAAAATTGTTATTCATCTACAAGTTTTGAAAAGATAATATTCATCGATTTATTTTAAAGTCGACGAAAATGATTAAGTAATTTTCAACACAGTTAAAAAAACAAATTTTTAGCATCAAGTCGTTTCTTTACTTCGTTTTTGTAGCAACTTGTTGAGAAAAGGAATTCTCAGAGAGAGAGGTTGTACGAAAGACGACCGGATATTCATCCATAATTTTTTTCCTAAATGGACCAATACCATCATGTGCACATGTAGACTTTAATGTGATGTTTTAAACCATTCATTAGTTCCGATTCGCAGAAATCAAACATGTCTTTAATTTCTTATGGAACCTAAGGGTTCTGCGAACATAGATTGAAGAACACTGTTATAGATAACATAAAAATCAAAAAAAAAACAAAATCATGATTTTTTTAAAGAAAATGATTTATAATCGTGTTTTTACAAAAATTGTTATGACTTAGAGATTTATAAAAAATTGAAAAAAATTGTTATTCATCTACAAGTTTTGAAAAGATAATATTCATCGATTTATTTTAAAGTCGACGAAAATGATTAAGTAATTTTCAACACAGTTAAAAAAACAAATTTTTAGCATCAAGTCGTTTCTTTACTTCGTTTTTGTAGCATCTTGTGTAGAAAAGGAAATCTCAAAGAGAGAGGTTGTACGAAAGACGACCGGATATTCATCCATCAATTTTTTCGTAAATGGACCAATACCATCATGTGTACATGTAGACTTTAATGTGATGTTTTAAACCATTCATTAGTTCCGATTCGCAGAAATCAAACATGTCTTTAATTTCTTATGGAACCTAAGGGTTCTGCGAACATAGATTGAAGAACACTGTTATAGATGACATAAAAATCAAAAAAAAAAAACAAAATCATGATTTTTTAAAGAAAATGATTTATAATCGTGTTTTAAAAAAAATGGTGATGACTTAGAGATTTATAAAAAGTTGAAAAAAATTGTTATTCATGTAACAAGTTTTGAAAAGATAAAATTCATCGATTTATTTTAAAGTCGACGAAAATGATTAAGTAATTTTCAACACAGTTAAAAAAACAAATTTTTAGCTTCAAGCCGTTTCTTTACTTCGTTTTTGTAGCAACTTGTGTAGAAAAGGAATTTTCATAGAGAGAGGTTGTACGAAAGGCGACCGGATATTCATCCATCAATTTTATCCAAAATGGACCAATACCATCATGTGCACATGCAGACTTTAATGTGATGTTTTAAACCATTCATTAGTTCCGATTCGCAGAAATCAGACACGTCTTTAATTTCCTATGGAACCTAAGGGTTCCGCGAAAATAGATTGAAAAACACTGTATAGATAATATAAAAATCAAAAAAAAAACAAAATCACGATATTTTAAAGAAAATAATTTATAAAAAGTTGAAAAAATTGTTATTCATATAACAAGTTTGGAAAGATGAAATTCAATGATTTATTTTAAGTCGATGAAAATGATTAAGTAAGTTTCAACACCGTCAAAAAAACAAATTTTTCTATTTAATACATTTATTATTCCTTTATTTCATACAATTCTCAAGTCTTAGAAAAAATTTTTAATTCTTACAAAAAAAAATACAACGGTCAAATTACATGTTAAAATTGATCAACAATCAAAACATCTAACGATAATTAAATTGTTACAAAAAAAAACTTACGTTCGATATTACAATTATAATAAAATAGAATAAAAATCGGTCGAAATTGTTAGACGTTTTAATAAAGTTAGCAACAGCACCCGCCGCCGCCGCATCCTCCCCTCGATTGGGTGGATCTTTTGGTCGTTGTAGTTTTGCGTTTTGTAGTGGTCGTTTTCGGTTTCGTGGTTTTCTTCTTAGCGGCGGTCGAACGAGTTGGTCCACAACCACAACCTCCTCCACACGGCATCTTAACTGTTTCTTAGATAATTTCTTTTGAGAGAAAAATAGTTAAAGTTTTAATATTTAATATTTTTTCAAAAAGAAATTGCCAATAATTTGTTCTTCTAGCACCACGTTTTCTTTTTTCTTGGCTTAATCTTCGTTTGCTTACTTGCTGTTGACTAACGAGATTGTACAGTTTGGCATCGTCTTTTATACCTTTTCCAATAAGACGGGTTTTTATAAAAGAACGAAGTGGAATTTTTGGGAAAAATATGACCACATGTTAAGGAATATTAATCGAAGCACGTGGTTTCGATTTAATTTTTAAGAAAATTTAAATCGATCAAAAGTAATTTTTATATTTAAAGTGTACTAGGACTGATTATGATTATAAAGGATTTTTTTGGTTAATAGATTACGAAGCAAAATGACAAAAAATCGTGGTTAAATAAAGTAAATTTATTATAATTATTAGGAAAAATACAATTTTTTAATAGATTTAAAGTTCCTGGATATGCCACACACATTTTTTCAACACATTTAAATATTTTTAGTAAAAATAAAAACAGTTTCACAACATTAAAGTAAATAAAAGATGATTAAACAATTTTAATTAGTAATTAGTGTTGAAGCAATTCAGGAACGTAATATAAATTATTATTTGTTGCTATTAATAAATTTATGTTATAATAATTTAAAATCAGCTATAAGTGCAACGTGGTCTGAAGGAAAATATTGGTTTGGTAAGGCAACATTTACAGACATTTTGTCCTCTGTTGGTAATGGCACAATTTTTGTTAACTCCATTGCATCTTTTTGGTAAAATATGTAATCCAAACAACCTTTAAAAGTATCCGTATAGTTCGTGAAGGGTGGTGTTTCATAAGCGCTCCCATAAATTAAATGTTTCTTTAGAAAATTTTTATTACACCCAACTAAAAAAATGCATATAAATAATGAAAAATATTTTTTAGTAAAAATTAACTTACTTTTTTCTAATTCTTTACTACATTTTGAAATATCATTAATCATATAATTATAAACACCACTTTCAGGAAGGCTGTTAAAATCACCACAGAATATCACAGCTATTTTACTTCCAGGACATATACTTTTAACGTCATTAGAAAACCTTTGAATACATTTATTAGCTATTACAGCTTGTACAAGTCGAATATCTCCAGCCTCGCTATGATAAAACAGATGGGTGTTCGCCAAAATCAAAACATTCTTTGAACTTTTACATTGCAAAGCGGCCAACATCAACGATGTGTGTTGCTTTAACACGCCGTCTTTTAAATCTTTGTTCCGTTTTATAATGTCGTAAATATCCGAAAAATTTCTGTTATCTCTCAATTGTTGCGCTAATACGACGTGTTTAACTTCTATACGCCTAGATAAAAAGAACATTTTCTCTCCGATATCATTTATATTATGAAATTGAATTACTTACTGAAATCGTGATCTATCAAACATAAAACCTAAACCTTCGTTTAAAATGCGACCTTTTTTAAAAAATGCGGGTGTAAATCCACAACTTGTCAGGTGACCTTTGTAAAATTCATTAAATGTTGTGTATTCAATTTCTTGAAGACAAATTATATCTGCGTTGTAACCTAAAATGCGAAAATAATAAATTAATTTATTTTGGGAAATATGACGTGCGGTAAAACCTGGATATAACGGATTAATATGATACACCCAACTCTTTTTTTACACGGTCTTTTTTAACACGATTTTGAAATAACATGGTTCACCAATAAATTTTTTTTCGCGAATTTGTTTTTGGAATTCGTGCTATAACATAAAATTCGTGTATAAAAATGTATTGGTGAACCCTGTTATTTCAAAATCGTGTTAAAAGAGACCGTGTAAAAAAAGAGTTGGGTGTACAGGGTGGGCAAATTTTGGTGTTATTATAGGGTATCCCTGAAACTATAAGAGATACGAAAAAAATAGGTGCCATGTCCCGATCTCTTTTTTCGAGAAATATTCAATCCCGCAAAGACAAAATCTCTATCTTCTTTTGTTTATAAGTCATAGTTTCGGCATTTCAAAAAATGCTCCTATTTCGTTTATTTTTGAAACGCGGTTAATACATTCTTAAGACACTTTTTTGAGTAGAATGTAATGCCGTTGAAAATTTTTAAATGAAGTTGATAATTTTTGCGATATAATAATACAAAGTTGTGTTTTTTTAAATACAACCAATAGTTGATTATGGTGTTACTAAAAAGAACACATTTTTAACTTTATAATGATGTATCTAGGGTGTTATTGCGGAAAATAAGCGTTATTTTTCAATTCAAAGATATTAAAAGTTAAAGATACTGTGAGCGTCAAAAGAAAGTAAACACTAGCTGTTTACTTCTAAAAACCCTTTTTACTACGATTCTGTACTTACAATAAAAATGTATATACCAAAATTTACGACTTTATTTGTGAGCAATCCTATCGTAAAAAATAGTTAAGCAAAAAACCCCACAAATATGGTAAATCCCCTTTAGAGTAAAAATACCCCGATTTTTACGCGTCAAAAGAAAGTAAACAGCCGGCCCGGTTGTTGTAAATTCATTTTAGATTTAGGGGAAGTACCACACTTTTCGTATAAATACTTATAAAACCCTCCCAGGACAACTTTAGAACATTTTAGAAGAAACAGCAAGTGGTTGAACGTCGAAATTAATTATAAATACCAAAAATCATCATGGGAAAACAAACAAGTATAGAAACGCGTAAAATTATATTAAGTTTAAATAAAAAAGGTAAATCCTTACGCGAAATAGCTAAAATAATGGGACGAAATCACTGCACAATAAAAAAAATTTTGGATAAATACGCAAAACATTATACTGTAGCCGATTTACAACGCGTTGGACGACCAAAGCGCCTTACAGAAGCACAGGCTAGAGCAGTGGTAAGAGAAGTGAAGAATAATCCATGTTGAAGTGCGGTTAAAATAACAAAAGACATATCGCAGATAGCAAACACATCCATAAGTTCAGTACCATATGAAGAAAACTCCATAGAAGTGGCCTGCATGGAAGAACACCCCGTAAAAAGCCTCACATATCGAAAATAAATAAACAGAAACGTCTTGATTTCGCAAAAAAATATCAGAACGAAGCTCCAGATTTTTGGAAAAATATATTATTTAGTGATGAAAGTAAATTTGAAATTTTTGGTAAAAGAAAACCACCAAAGATATGGCGGCCAAAAAATGAGGCCTTCAAAGAGAAATTTGTTACCAATACCATCAAACACGGTGGAGGCTCGGTTATGGTCTGGGGCTGTATGGCGGCGTCAGGGGTCGGTAATATAGTTTTTATTGAATCAACAATGAATAAAATGGGCTATTTAACCATTTTAAAGAACAATATTTCCCCGAGTATTAATGAATTGGGCTTATCAGAGAACTGGATCTTCCAACAGGATAACGATCCAAAGCACATTTCCAAAATTGTGAAGGAATGGATGCTATATCCGAGTCCCTAAAACCCTTGATCATCCACCGCAGTCCCCAGACCTTAATCCTATAGAACATCTGTGGGATCACCTTGACAGGAAAATCAGAGAAAGGACAATTTCAAATAAAGACGACCTTAAAAAAGCTTTAACTGAAGAATGGATGAAAATCTCTCAAAATATTACAAAAAAACTAGGTGGAATCCATGCCAAGGAGATTAAGGGAGGTGTTGAAGTATAAAAGTTAATATTATATTTATTTTTGTACTTAATACCTATTAGTTCCGAATTCTGTTTATTTTCTTTTGGCGCCTAAATTCGGTAGATATTTACAATAATCTGAATTATTACGGGTAATGATTTGTTTTTTTTTCATGTTTCTATTGATTTAAATATAGTATAGATGAGTTGTGAAGACTGCAATAAAACTTTTTGATTTTCGTTATTAACTGCATTTTTATTAACCTTTTAATAGAAAAGCAACAGCTGTTTACTTTTTTTTGACGCTCACAGTATAATAATAGGCATGGAAAACGTCATATGCCACTTAGTTACTCTGGTAACGAGATATTATGGTTACTAGTTACTATGGTTACTTGTCATTTCATTCTTTTTTTTTCTCAACATGAGATTTCCGATTAATAAGTTCCACATTATCTCTAAATAAAACGATCAAATTAAACAAAGAATATATTAGAGTCTTTAAACTTTTAATATCTTTTTTTTAATTAAAATGGTTTGGTAAGACATAGGTGTTAAAAATAGGGAAGATATTTCACAATAAGGCTAATTTTATAGTGGAGCTTCTCAAACATTAAACCAAAAATTAACTATTAAATTTATCAATTAAATCACACCAAATTTTCAAATTGTCCCCTGTTATATTGGATATGTAAATTGCACTTCTTGTCTCATTTTATATCGAAATCACGAACAATCATGAATGAAATGAGAAGTAAACTCTCGTTACCATGGTAACTAAGTGGGATATGACGTTTTCAAAAACAAATCACATTTTCGCCATTTCAAAAAATGCTTATATTTCGTTTATTTTTAAAATTGAAGAAAAACGGTTAATACATTCTTAAGACACTTTTTTGAGTAGAATGTAATGCCGTTGAAAAACTTTAAATACTGTTGATAGTTTTTGAGATATTACACAAACTTGTGTTTTTTTAAATACACCCAATAGTTGATTATGGTGTTACTAAAAAGAACACATTTTTAGCTTTATAATGATGTATCTATGGTGTTATTGCGGAAAATAAGCGTTATTTTTCAATTCAAAGATATTAAAAGTTAAAGATATAATAATAGGCATGGAAAACGTCATATGCCACTTAGTTACTCTGGTAACGAGATATTATGGTTACTAGTTATGTGTAGTGAATATAAACATAAAAAATTGAATTGAAATTGAAAGATTTTGTTAAATACTAGGGAGGCATATGATAAAGACAGCCTACATGGCCAAGGATATGACAACGATTCTTCCAGTAATCGATGATAATCATTGTTCTTTAAAGAGAAAAAAAAATAAAACTTATTTAACAAACCATTGTGGTTTTTATCAATTAAAGTTAGAAGAAGAAATCTAAATATACATAAATATGTAAGCTATATAGCATTCAAATTTCGGGGTTTATTGAAATTACTTTTATAACAATCCCCTAGGTGGCGCTATTTTCAACGTGGTCGTTGAAATAGAGGAGAGAAATGCTTCTATATAAGTATTAAATATTTTCTATGGACTTAAGTACTTTTAAGCATTATATTCTACTCAAAAAAGTGTCTTAAGAATGTATTTACCGTTTTTTTTTCAATTTTAAAAATAAACGAAATATAAGCATTTTTTGAAATGGCGAAAATGTGACTTTTTGGCTATAACTTAAAAACAAAAGAAGATAGAGGTTTTGTCTTTGCGGGATTGAAAATTTCTCGGAAAAAGAGATCGGGACATGGCACCTACTTTTTTCGAATTTCTTAGTTTCCGAGATAACCTATAATAACATCAAAATTTGCCCACCCTGTACTCCCCATTTTGTGCTCGTCATTTCGAATTCTCGAAAATGGATATCAGATTCGTCATCAGCGATCCCAACACCCCCCTAGTGACATGATTTCACAAGAATCGTAAAAATAATTCGTAAAATAATCGAGCATATCTCTAAAATCGGAAAGGGTGATTTCTACCCTTAAAACGGTGATCTATTTTTCCATACACTTGTATGCTAAGTTTCATGAGAATCGACGTATAGTACTTCCCTAGTGTTGCTTCTTAATAACACCCCAATAAGAGAATTATATTTTTCTTTCTATTAGCAAATGTTTGAAATCAAATGAAAAGTTTTCTTATTCATGCTGGCTTTTCCATATGATAAATTTAATTTATTTTTAATGTAGAAACGTCCATTTTTATTTAAACACATATGTAAATGATATGATAAGTCCACGATATAATATGGCATTTAGAGCTCAAACAAAGCATAACAGATTAAGCAAAATTGAACGTGCTTCTAAGCCAAAGTATCGTGTTTCAAAGCGTTTTTAATTTTTTTTGAATTATCTTTAGAGATAGCACTAATATTAAAAACCAGTAATTTAAAAATAATAACGGTTTTCAATCCGCCCAAGAATCGTCCGGGATCTATACAGGGTGTCTCACCTAACTGGTTCATTAGAACTTATTTAGGTTCCACTATTCGCAGAGGCTTGAAACTTTGGTAATATGGGTTGTTCATTCCGATCTATTAATGTTAAATATTTTCAAGATGGCCACCACTTCCGGTCCACCGGAAGTAGACCTCAACTTCGTTATTTTAAATGGAATCCTACAGTTTTTATTACACCATTCAATTATACGTAAGGAAATATGTTGACTTTGACAATAGTTATTGGTACCTAGCGTCTTTTGTTTTCGAGTTATTTTGATTTTAAGTGTTTTTTGGCAAATATCACCATGCTGTTTAAAAGCACATATCTCAGCCAATGTTAATTCAAAAACGTTTTGCATTGGTGCGATAGCTCTTCATATACTGTCAAATAGATTGTCACTTGTTATATCAGTGTACCTTATACAGTGTGGTCAAAAATTGAATTATGGTTTTAAATGGAACGCCCCATATCTTTTTAGCCAATCAAAACGGGAATTTAATCTCTACAAATTATCTATAAACATTACTATACCTATTATAGTTTTCTTCATATTGAGCATTTCAGCTTTTATTAGAAGGCTATGACATTTTGACAGTTTATCGTTTAATTTATTTAATTTATCATTGGTATTATTTCTAGAATGATCTGTGATTAAATAAACTTTAGTTTGTTAGCTTTTTTTTACCAAAAATAATCTACAGAAGAACGCATAAATGAAACAATGAAAAACAATAATATGGCGTATAATATTCGACAAAATGATGGGCATAATAGTCCTGAGAGATCACTTTATCTATTAATGGTGCTTTCTTGGAAAATATTATTCATCTAAATCGATCGAAGCACCTCTTATCGAAGAATTTGGTAAAGCAACAAAATATGACAAAACATTTATTCCATTATCTTAATCTGCTGGTGATAGAGATTTATGGTTTCTTGTTATTTTGATCTTTCCAAAACTAAGAAGCAGATCCTATCCAAAACTTTATTACATCCGGCATGAATACAAAACGAATTTAAAATGTTGTGTTTGGAATAATTCGCCATGATATTCAAAGGCATTAAAGGAAGTAAGTGATGACACATCTAAGTAATAACAACAGTAACATAAATATGGATGAAAAGCTGACAAAACTCCATGGCTTTCTAACATAAAACCAGAAGCTTTCCAGCATTGCATGCGTCCATCAATTTTCAGATATGAGGGCAACTAGAACAAATAGGCACAAGAAAGTTTCTAGATAGTTTGTAGAGAATTAAATTCCTTAATTTATTTTTATAACCTGAAGTTTTTGATTCTTTAATGTTATTGATTTTAATTTTTGTCATTAAATTGTTGTTTTCATTGTTTCATTTATTCGGTATTTATGTGGTTATTTTTTGTAAATAACAGCTAGCTATCTAAAGTTTATTCAATCGCAGTCCATTGTGGAAATAATACTAATAATAATTTAAATAAATTAAACAAAAAACTGTCAAAATGTCATGGCCTTCTATCAAAAACACAAACGGTTTTTAGCATTTTACGTATGATTTTGATAAATTCCTCAATAGCAAGAAAAACTGTAATAAATAGGTATAGGAATGTTTATAGATAATTTGCAGATAATTAACCCTCGTATTCCGGTGCCTGGGTCTATTTGGACCCAAATAAATTTTTGCGAGAAATTGTAATAAATAGATTTGTCGTTACTCAAGGAGTGCGTTAAGTTAGATCGGCGTCAAACGGACGTCCCGACGAAAAAATATGTCTCGACCGTTTCTTTACAGCGTCAGGCGTCTGTCTGTGTAAGAGGCTATAGCGACAATACAATTGCCATTAAATTCTTGATTTAGTTCACAGAAGGTGTATTTTAGAGCAACGATCTACATCGAAAAATAAAATGTTTGCTAATTTTGTAAATAATAATGATGATTATAACAATGAAGTGTCTTCTGATGATGAATGTGCGTCATTGACTTTTAGTGATGCAGTACCAGAAGAAGAGGATTATGAAAGTGATGAGTTTAGTGGTGAAAATAGTAATAATATGTCACACTGTAAAGACCAAAATGTTTGTGGACGAACATGGAGATATATTTCCCCCACAAACAGAGATGCAGAATTTGGTAAATATGATGCTACACTCACAGCAAATTCTGAGGGTGTAGAAACCATGGAACAATGTTTTGATTTATTTATAAATGATGAAATCATGGACATTATAATTACTTATACAAATGAAAAAGCGGTTAAATATTATGAAATGTTTTCAAATAATATATGGAAGCCGGTAGACCGTGTTGAATTGAAGGCATTTTTTGGGATTTTACTAATTACTGGCCGTTTTCGGGAATCACGTGAAAGTAAAAAAGATCTATGGAAGAAAAAGATTGCTTATAGTCGACAAATTTATCGAGCATCTATGTCTCGTGATAGATTTACAAACATTTTACGATTTTTGCGTTTTGACGACTTTCAGACAAGAGAAGAAAGAAAAATGACCGATAAGTTGGCAGCTTTGAGAACCATTACAAATATTTTAACAAGAAATTGCAGAGATAATTACCGAGCGTCTAATGTAGGCACTATTGATGAACAATTAGTAACATTTCGAGGAAGATGTCCATTCAAGGTGACGCTACTACATATTATTGTTGTAATTTTGAAGTGTATTTAGGAAAATGCGGAAACACACCCGAGAAAGGACAAGGACAACGAGTAGTTAGAGTTCTTTCAGAGTTTTGGAAGGGATCTAATCGAACTATCACAACCGACAATTTTTTTACGGATATCTCACTTGCAGAGGATTTACTCAAAGATAACATATTTATAGTGGGAACAATGCGGAAAAATAGAAAGGATTTATCAAAATCTTTGATAACAATATCCGGAAGAGCTCAATTCTCTTCCGATTTTATATTTTCTGAAAATCTAACACTTGTGTCGTATATCCCAAAACCAAGAAAATGCGTAGTTTTACTTTCGAGCGTTCATCGAGAACATGCTATTTCTGACGAAAATAATAATTACAAACCTAATATTATCAATTATTACAATTCAACAAAAAGTGGAGTGGATGTTTTAGATAAAATTCTAAGAGAATACGCTTGCCGGAGATGTACACGACGTTGGCCTCTGTCGCTTTTTTTACATTATATAGATATTGCAGCCTATAATGCATTTGTACTATGGCAACTCAAAAATCCGGATTGGGCAACTGGTAACATAAAATCAAGAAGAAAACAATTTATAGAAAATTTGTCTGAACAGTTAGTTGCTGCAAACATAGATTCTATAGCTAGAGCATTTGAAACCAATGCAGTAGTATTTTCGAGACACATTGTGGACGCCATCGAAAGTACAGGCCGAAAAATAAATAAACAAATGAGTACAACATTAGAAAAACGCTCAAGATGTAGCTTGTGTATTGGAAATGACAATAAATATAAATCAAAATGTGATGTTTGTCATAAATATGTATGTAATATACATTCAACATGTACAAAAAATATTTTGTGTACAAATTGTAATGATTTAGAATAAATATTTTTTATGTAATTTTTTTAAAATTTTATTTTTATGTATTATTTTATATCCCTAATAATAGTTCACCTTTAAAATAAAATAAGTCAAAATCATAATGGCAAAAGCTTCATTTTTTATATTCTACGTAAACAAAAACTGTTCGGGTCTCGGTTGACCCAGGCACCGTCCGCAACGGTTGGCGAAACGTCAGTACTGCGAGGGTTAAATTCCCTTTCTGATAGGTTATGAAAGTATAGGGCGTTCCATTTAAAATTTTCGACTTTCACGCAATTGAATACAGAGAAACGGTAACTCAATTTTTAACCAGCCTGTATAAGATATACTGATGCAACAAGTGACAATCTGTTTAACAGCATATGAAGAGTTATTGTACCAATGCAAAACGTTTTTGAATTAACGTTGGCTGAGATATGTGCTTTTAAATAGCATGGTGATATATGCCAAAAAACACTTAAAATCAAAATAACTCGAAAACAAAAAACGCTAGGTACCAACAACTGACATCAAAGTCAACATATTTTCTTATGTATAATTGGATGGTTTAATAAAAACTATAGCATTCCATTTAAAATAACGAAGTTGAGGTCTACTTCCGGTAGACCGGAAGTGGTGGCCATCTTGAAAATATTTTAGATTAATAGATCGGAATGAACAACCCATGTTACCAAAATTTCAAGTCTCTACGAATAGTGGAACCTAAAAAAGTTCTAATGAACCAGTTACGTGAGACACCCTGTATAGGGAGTTGATTCTTATCTTACATTTTTTTGCAACACGTTCCTTATCATCATAATAGTATAAACTTAATCATCAAAATTATTTATAATTTTGATGTCCCTTTTAAGGTGCTACTATGCACTAATGAGTTTTAGGCTAAATCTGAATGTTTCTAGTTCTATATTTAGTTCTGAACTTATTATGTTATATCTCAAGTTGAGAGACAAGTCATGAAACAGAATATAGAATTAATCAATTTGGAGAATAACCAAAGATTACTAAATAGATAAAATTATTACTATAAATTAAAAATAATTAATTCCTTCTAATCAGTTATGTTATATCTAAGTTTTACCGTAATATAAAAAACATGATAACAAATCTATTGTTTTATACCAAGTAACTCATGCATAGATAATCTCAACCTATATTGTGAAGATAAATATTTGGAGTCCACATATTCAAATTGACCATCTCTAGTATATTGATCTGCTAATATATTATAAGAAATAACTCGATACCTAAAAATACAAAAAATTTTATTTTTATTTTCATGTTAATTTTAAACTTACTCGTTATTACTTAATTTCTCTTTCGTAAATTGATGTCTAGCACTAATATATTCTACACTTAATTGTGGTATTGTGCAAACAACATCATCGCTAATAACTTCAACAGAATCACCATGAACTCCGCCTTCGTTACAGGGATTATATGTAACTTTGAAATAATAACCACTATCCTCTTCTCGAGCGGTGTAAAGAAAACTTGATGAAACAAAAGTCCATTTTTTCTTATCTTTGGATTTTTGCCACATAATTGTACTTCTCTTTTTATTTAAAAACATTGCTTTTATGATTGGTCTGATGACAGTGTTAATGTAAATCACTTTTGGTAAGGTTAACGAAATAATTAAGGGCGCGTTAACAATAACCAAAAATCTATTATTCATGATGTTAAAATACATATGTTTATATTGGAAAATGTCTTTGCAACAAACCTCATCTTGTATAGGCGCGGTTTTCCGTGTTAGAGATATGTTAAAATCTTCGTACTTTTCAGTATCCCATTCTTTATCATGAAGTAATTTTATAATCTTATTCTTTGTGTGCCGTAGCAAAGACTGTACCGTGTCGGTTATCTGACGGACCGACTTAATTTCTTCACGTAATGTTCCATATTTTTCATCTTTAACTTCCAAAGTAAACCGTAAATCACACTGATTTGTTTTTTCAGAATATCTTAGGTGAGCAAATTTGCATCCAGTCGGTTTGTTCATTTTAGTGAAACTAATCGCACTATCAGCGTAACGTTATAAAATCGGATAAAAATTCCATACAAAATGTATTGATTACAATTATTTTAACCTATCTATTTTTTTATAGATTAAATCAACAATATTTTAGGTTAGGTTTTAAATTTGGAATTTGTTGTAAGAGATGGCGCTACCTTTTAAAATTTACAACTGTCAAATATGGTTTGAAAAATTTTTCTTTTGGAAAAAAGCCTGAAAAGAAAAAACTGTATTATTTTCAAGTAGAATGAAATGGTTTTAATGATTACTCGTGGAAATCGCTTTTTAAAGTTTAATTCATGTCGTGGGATTCAGATCGGTATGATAAATTTTTTTTTGCAAAAATTAAGTTTTTAATAAATTTATTAATGATTATTAGGATACTGTTATATAATCGGATAAAAATGCCATACAAAAGGAATTGATTAGAATTATAACCTATCTATTTTGTTATAGAGCAATTTAACAATATTTTAAGTTAACTTTTAAATTTGGAATTTGTTGTAAGAGATGGCGCTACCTTTTAAAATTTACAACTGTCAAATATGGTTTGAAAAATTTTTCTTTTGGAAAAAAGCCTGAAAAGAAAAAACTGTATTATTTTCAAGTAGAATGAAATGGTTTTAATGATTACTCTTGGAAATCGCTTTTTAAAGTTTAATTCATGTCGTGGGATTCAGATCGGTATGATAAATTTTTTTTTGCAAAAATTAAGTTTTTAATAAATTTATTAATGATTATTAGGATACTGTTATATAATCGGATAAAAATGCCATACAAAAGGAATTGATTAGAATTATAACCTATCTATTTTGTTATAGAGCAATTTAACAATATTTTAAGTTAACTTTTAAATTTGGAATTTGTTGTAAGAGATGGCGCTACCTTTTAAAATTTACAACTGTCAAATATGGTTTGAAAAATTTTTCTTTTGGAAAAAAGCCTGAAAAGAAAAAACTGTATTATTTTCAAGTAGAATGAAATGGTTTTAATGATTACTCTTGGAAATCGCTTTTTAAAGTTTAATTCATGTCGTGGGATTCAGATCGGTATGATAAATTTTTTTTTGCAAAAATTAAGTTTTTAATAAATTTATTAATGATTATTAGGATACTGTTATGTAATCGGATAAAAATGTCATACAAAAGAAATTGATTAGAATTATAACCTATCTATTTTGTTATAGAGCAATTTAACAATATTTTAAGTTAACTTTTAAATTTGGAATTTGTTGTAAGAGATGGCGCTACCTTTTAAAATTTACAACTGTCAAACATGGTTTGAAAAATTTTTCTTTTGGAAAAAAGCCTGAAAAGAAAAAAACTGTATTATTTTCAAGTAGAATGAAATGGTTTTAATGATTAATCATGAAAATCGCTTTTTAAAATTTAATTGATGTCGTGGGATTCAGATCGGTATGACCAAGATTTTATTGCAAAAATTAAGTTTTTAATGAATTTATCAATGATTATTAGGACACTGTTATATAATCGGATAAAAATGCCATACAAAATGTATTGATTAGAAATATTATAACCTATTTATTCTTTATAGACCAATTCTACAATATTTTAAGTTAACTTTCAAATTTGGAATTTGTTGTAAGAGATGGCGCTATCTTTTAAAATTTACAACTGTCAAATATGGTTTGAAAAATTTTTCTTTTGGAAAAAAGCCTGAAAAGAAAAAAACTGTATTATTTTCAAGTAGAATGAAATGGTTTTAATGATTACTCTTGGAAATCGCTTTTTAAAGTTTAATTGATGTCGTGGGATTCAGATCGGTATGATAATTTTTTTTTTGCAAATATTAAGTTTTTAATAAATTTATTAATGATTATTAGGATACTGTTATATAATCGGATAAAAATGCCATACAAAAGGAATTGACTAGAATTATAACCTATCTATTTTGTTATAGAGCAATTTAACAATATTTTAAGTTATCTTTTAAATTTGGAATTTTTTGTAAGAGATGGCGCTCCCTTTCAAAATTTACAACTGTCAAATATGGTTTGAAAAATTTTTCTTTTGGAAAAAAGCCTGAAAAGAAAAAACTGTATTATTTTCAAGTAGAATGAAATGGTTTTAATGATTACTCTTGGAAATCGCTTTTTAAAGTTTAATTCATGTCGTGGGATTCAGATCGGTATGATTAATTTTTTTTTGCAAAAATTAAGTTTTTAATAAATTTATTAATGATTATTAGGATACTGTTATATAATCGGATAAAAATGCCATACAAAAGGAATTGATTAGAATTATAATCTATTTTGTTATAGAGCAATTTAACAATATTTTAAGTTAACTTTTAAATTTGGAATTTATTGTAAGAGATGGCGCTACCTTTTAAAATTTACAACTGTCAAATATGGTTTGAAAAATTTTTCTTTTGGAAAAAAGCCTGAAAAGAAAAAAACTGTATTATTTTCAAGTAGAATCAAATGGTTTTAATGATTAATCATGAAAATCGCTTTTTAAAATTTAATTGATGTCGTGGGATTCAGATCGGTATGATCAAGATTTTATTGCAAAAATTAAGTTTTTAATAAATTTATCAATGATTATTAGGATACTGTTATATAATCGGATAAAAATGCCATACAAAATGTATTGATTAAAAATATTATAACCTATTTATTTTTTATAGACCAATTCAACAATATTTTAAGTTAACTTTTAAATTTGGAATTTGTTGTAAGAGATGGCGCTATCTTTTAAAATTTACAACTATCAAATATGGTTTGAAAGATTTTTCTTTTGGAAAAAAGCCTGAAAAGAAAAAAACTGTATTATTTTCAAGTAGAATGAAATGGTTTTAATGGTTAATCATGAAAATCGCTTTTTAAAATTTAATTGATGTCGTGGGATTCAGATCGGTATGATCAAGATTTTATTGCAAAAGTTAAGTTTTTAATAAATTTATCAATGATTATTAGGATACTGTTATATAATCGGATAAAAATGCCATACAAAATGTATTGATTAGAAATATTATAACCTATTTATTTTTTATAGACCAATTCAACAATATTTTAAGTTAACTTTTAAATTTGGAATTTGTTGTAAGAGATGGCGCTACCTTTTAAAATTTATAACTGTCAAATATGGTTTGAAAAATTTTTCTTTTGGAAAAAAGCCTGAAAAGAAAAAAACTGTATTATTTTCAAGTAGAATGAAATGGTTTTAATGATTACTCTTGGAAATCGCTTTTTAAAGTTTAATTGATGTCGTGGGATTCAGATCGGTATGATAATTTTTTTTTTGCAAAAATTAAGTTTTTAATAAATTTATTAATGATTATTAGGATACTGTTATATAATCGGATAAAAATGCCATACAAAAGGAATTGACTAGAATTATAACCTATCTATTTTGTTATAGAGCAATTCAACAATATTTTAAGTTAACTTTTAAATTTGGAATTTGTTGTAAGAGATGGCGCTACCTTTTTAAATTTACAACTGTCAAATATGGTTTGAAAAATTTTTCTTTTGGAAAAAAGCCTGAAAAGAAAAAAACTGTATTATTTTCAAGTAGAATGAAATGGTTTTAATGATTACTCTTGGAAATCGCTTCTTAAAATTTAATTGATGTCGTGGGATTCAGATCGGTATGATCAAAATTTTATTGCAAAAATTAAGTTTTTAATAAATTTATCAATGGTTATTAGGATACTGTTATATAATCAGATAAAAATTCTATACAAAAGGAATTGATTAGAATTATAACCTATTTATTTTTTATAGACCAATTCAACAATATTTTAAGTTAACTTTCAAATTTGGAATTTGTTGTAAGAGATGGCGCTATCTTTTAAAATTTACAACTGTCAAATATGGTTTGAAAAATTTTTCTTTTGGAAAAAACCTGAAAAGAAAAAACTGTACTATTTTCAAGTAGAATGGAATGGTTTTAATGATTAATCATGAAAATCGCTTTTTAAAATTTAATTGATGTCGTGGAATTCAGATCGGTATGATCAAAATTTTATTGCAAAAATTAAGTTTTTAATAAATTTATCAATGATTATTAGGATACTGTTATATAATCGGATAAAAATGTCATATAAAAGAAATTAATTAGAATTATAACTTATCTATTTTGTTATAGACCAATTCAACAATATTTCAAGTTTACTTTTAAATTTGGAATTTATTGTAAGAGATGGCGATACCTTTTAAAATTGACAACTGTCAAATATGGTTTGAAAAAATTTTTCTTTTGGAAAAAAGCCTGAAAAGAAAAAAACTGTATTATTTTCAAGTAGAACGAAATGGTTTTAATGATTAATCATGAAAATCGCTTTTTAAAATTTAATTGATGTCGTGGGGTTCAGATCGGTATGATCAAAATTTTATTGCAAAAATTAAGTTTTTAATAAATTTATCAATGATTATTAGGATACTGTTATATAATCGGATAAAAATGCCATACAAAATGTATTGATTGGTAATATTATAACCTATTTATTTTTTATAGACCAATTCAACAATATTTTAAGTTAACTTTCAAATTTGGAATTTGTTGTAAGAGATGGCGCTACCTTTTAAAATTTACAACTGTCAAATATGGTTTGAAAAATTTTTCTTTTGGAAAAAAGCCTGAAAAGAAAAAACTGTATTATTTTCAAGTAGAATGAAATGGTTTTAATGATTACTCTTGGAAATCGCTTCTTAAAATTTAATTGATGTCGTGGGATTTAGATCGGTATGATCAAGATTTTATTGCAAAAATTAAGTTTTTAATTAATTTATCAATGATTATTAGGATACTGTTATATAATCGGATAAAAATGCCATACAAAAGAAATTGATTAGAATTATAACCTATCTATTTTGTTATAGAGCAATTTAACAATATTTTAAGTTATCTTTTAAATTTGGAATTTGTTGTAAGAGATGGCGCTACCCTTTAAAATTTACAACTATCAAATATGGTTTGAAAAATTTTTCTTTTAGAAAAAACCTGAAAAGAAAAAACTGTACTATTTTCAAGTAGAATGAAATGGTTTTAATGATTAATCATGAAAATCGCTTTTTAAAATTTAATTGATGTCGTGGGATTCAGATCGGTATGATCAAAATTTTATTGCAAAAATTAAGTTTTTAATAAATTTATCAATGATTATTAGGATACTGTTATATAATCAGATAAAAATTCTATACAAAAGGAATTGATTAGATTATAACCTATCTATTTAATTTATTATTGTTATTATTATTATTTTGTTATAGACCAATTCAACAATATTTTAAGTTAACTTTTAAATTTTGAAAAACTGTACTATTTTCAAGTAGAATGAAATGGTTTTAATGATTAATCATGAACAACCTCTACCTAATAAACAATGATAAGAATATAAAAAATTTATCGATCGTAAGTAATTTGATTTAAATAAATAATTATTCGGGAAACGATCTATTATCTTTTTCAACTTATTCGATGATTTCAAAAATGTTTCCTAAAAAGTAGTTATACATTTGATGTAACGGGTTGACAAGTGTTGTTTATGTTATTTTATAATTTAATGTCATTCATTCTCATCTAAATAATTCTCTTCAATAATTTTAATGATATTAAATAAGCAACACTTTGTTCGTATTCTAATATGTTTTGATTGTTGTATTTCATTATTATTTACTTCATTTCAGTGTACTCTGAAGAAGACTGAAATAAACAGTCGAAATATCAGTATAAAATAAAGTAGTTCATTTTATAATAGATCGTTTGCCGAATAATTATTTATTTAAATACCTAATAAACATCTAATAATATTCTAAGGACAGAGACGGCCAACTCTACCTTATTAAAATGTACCCTGCGTACAGTACGATCCAATGTCGCTGAAGAGTACTAACCATAGATTAAAACCAACTTATAAGAGAAAAACAACATATACATGAGAACAATCGTATGATATAGTCCCAGAACTCGTGTTGTTCTGCACACTGTGATAAAACTTAGTCTCTTCAAAAATTTACTTAAAATTCACACGTTAAATCAAATATCTCCTTCGCAAGTACTGGAAAGCTTTGTTAATCCGTTGAAACCAGCTCGCTCAATTCAGTCTCATTTAAACGACTTTACCCAAATCATCTAGCAACTTCTTGAAGTCATTTCAAAGCATTTCAATTCTTCCAGTGGCAATGTCAATTCTTCTGGAAGCGTTGCAAATTTTCTAGAAGTAGTATGAAGTCTTTTATAAAGTCTTTTAGAAGCAGTATCCAGTCTTCTGAAAGCAATATTAAATCTTCCAAGGGTAATATCAAGTCGTCTGGAAGAATTTCAAGTCTTCTGGAAGCAACATTAAGTCTTCTAGGGCAATATCAAATTTTCTGGAATTGAACTGAATTTTCAAGTGTTAACTATAATTATAACAAATTACCTACCGTTGATAAATCAAATATTTTTGTTATAGCAATGAAGCTGTTTATTAAATTTAATTTTGCTTACAGAATACCAAATACTGTTGGCAAAATTCAATATCTTCATCTCAGAAGTTCAAGAAATGCCAATTCAAGACTAGATACTGCTTGTAAAACTCTAAACACTCTCGGTAGAAGACATTTCAGAATCAAAGTTCATTTTTCAGAACCGGCGCCTATGACCATAACCCTATTCCTCCCATATGTTCTTGATATCTTTTCTCGATTATCATACTCATCGCATAAAACCAAGCAAATACGTAAGATTTCTTATTTTTAGCTCTGAGTTTGGAAATAATAAGGGATAATCACATATTGAATGTCATCTTCAAAGTATCTTGGCTCCCTTTGAAGCATTTTAAAACGCATTTCAATATGATTTTTTCTTAATATTTTTTCTGTAGTAATCACCCCTTAAATATACTATAAACGCAGTTTCTTTTATATAAAAAAAACAATATTGGATACTTACGACTCGCTCGATACTTTCGATACTTCGATACCGATACTTTGCCCTCGACACCGAGGTAGGTATCGATACCATCGATAACTATCGATATTTTGTCCAGCATCAGTTTTTGGTTTTAGTCTGACGAGATTCTATCTCAAACTTTACAAATTTAATTTCTCAATTCCCGTTTGTTTCGAAATTTGCTATTTTTAATTGAAGCCTAACTTTTCCCCATAAATGTTCAATAAGATTCATATACAGAGAAGACTGTCGTAGTGTTTTGTATTGAAATTGTATAATGATTATTCCTTCATAATAGTTTGGAACCATAATACAGTCGGAGGATGAGTTTTTAAGAACTTTGACGTAAATTAAGATTTCATTCAAATAATAACAATTTTTTTTTTCATATTTCCCTCAATAAACTCCAGTTCCAAGGCTGTTGGCTGCCACGGATCCCTATGGTAGACCCTCATAGTAAATGATACAAAATTCACGTTATAATATTGAGTATACAAAAAAATTATAATAACTTAAACTTACAATTGTTAGGTTATACACTAACAATAAACTTATTTTATTGTTAGTGTTTAACCCATATCATATATACCATATAAGCACAAAAAAACGTGAATAAGTGGAGGTATGAAGAAACTTTAAAAAACTTCATTGGCAGAGGCAGAAAGATATGCCTCTATATGATTTGAACGCGTGTCTAAGGCAATGAAATTTGGTATGGAAGTAGTGCTAATGTTGTATACCTTACTCCCACATGGAGAGCGAATGGCCCAACCATGCTGGATAGGAGTTCAGTAATGGCTAAAATATCGCTAGTGACATGGAGTCGATATGTGGGATGTCCAATCATGTCACTTTAACTCATCTCCATAGCTCCTCAACATTAGCCGTGGGAGCTAGATAACGTGGAAGTTTCCGACCCATCATATCCCAAACATGTTCGATCGGACCATAGAACAGTAATAATTTAAGGTGCTCCTTTTGTTGAACAGCACCACATACGAATGCTTCTATTTCCAGCTCGTTCTCTGAATCTGATTTCGATCGAACATGTTTGGGATATGTTAGGTAGGAGTCTTCAACGTTATCCGGTTTTCTCGGCGATGTTCGCTGATGAGACGAAAATTAATCTTTGAGGTTCAGACAGAAACCAAATAGTTTGGAGGAAACTAAATTGTGAGCTTGTGAGCTTAAAAAGAAGAATTTGGTAGGAACAATGAAATATAGAGGGAAATATGACAAAATTTTATTATTTCGATATTTTAAAATGCAATTTATGTCAAGGCTTTAAAAAACTTAACCTTCCGACTGTGTTCTGGTTACAACAAGATAATGATACAAAACATACATCATACCTTGCGGAAAAATGGTTATTATGTTATTACATAATAATTTTACTATGTTATTACATAATAACCTTTATATACATCAAAACAACTTGAAACATCACCACAGTCTCCGGAAAGGAATCCTATTCAACGTTTGTAGGGAGACGTTAAATTTAAGTTAAAAATAGCAACTGTCAAAACAAAAGCAAATTAAGAAAGGAAATTTGCAAAATTTGGGGTAGAATCTTGCCAAATTACACCAAAAGTTAGTGGACTCAATGCAACAGCGAATGCAGGCGTTAATGGGTGCCAATGGGTATTAAAACTTGCATTAATACATGTATTAAAACCAACCTAAACTAAACTTATTCACTTTTTCTCTACTCTATACTCAATTTTGCGATTTTCGTGTTATTCCTTCTTATTGTTCATCACGATTACATGTATATCACCTATACAGGCTGTCTTTGAAATACGTGTACAACGAAATACCACAGATTCCTTGGCTCAAAATAGGCCGAGTTAACTTATCTATATCCAAAGTTGCTTCGTTTCGCCGCTAGAGGACTTCAAAGTTAGCAAAAAATTCGTTTATTCATTATAACTCGAGAACACGTTAATGAATCAAAACCATTTTTAAGAAATGAGTTCTTAGGTTCAATCGACGTGTTTTTATGGTATTGGATAAAATTTTAAAAATACGGAAATGATGGAAAAGCCATGTGTTTGGCGAATATTAGTGTCTCATATAAGATTTTGATTACGTAAGTAGTTAAGCCAAAAAAAAAAAGGAATTTTTGAGTATCTGCAACCCTTATTTACGACATTTTGACTACAAAATCATTATGTGTTTGGCACTTAAATAAGGAATTAAATACTATGGAATTTTTTCCTCATAATTCTTGTTCATAATCAACTGTAGAGGCAAGGACTGTAGATTTCAATACCCCCCAGGAAATCAGTACCAATTACGATAATGTTTTGTAATTGCAATGATGTAAAAAAGGCTTGCAGATGTTCAAAAAATCCAATTTTCTGGCTTAACCACTAATATAATCAAAATCTTATAAGGGACAAAAAAGTTCCAGAACTAAATGGGCAATTCAGAAATTTTAATCATGTAGTCAACGCTTATTTATCTTCGATTCCCCTGTACAGTTAATTTTGTGAGCAACTTTATAAAGCTTTACTTTATTTATTAAAATCGACCAAAAATTTATTGAAATAATTTGATGCTCCTCTCTCAAAATATTTTCATATTGTATATATCTTATTCACTTGTCCTGGCTTCATTTGTATGACTATAAAGTCCTATTATTATACAAATCCCAATATACAGGTGATATGAATATTTCAAACATTTAAAAGAATTTCTTAAGATAGATACATATCTCCTTGTGGTCTTCCAATCTAATGGATTTTCTTTTTTAAACTATAAAATTAGATAAATAAAACTAAAAATGTTTTAATAATACATATTCATAGTTAATACTTACCTACAAAATCGCCTACATGTCGTGGAGATTTCTGAATGGTAAACACATTAAGGTATCTATATGGAGTTATATATACACTCAGCAGCAGAAGTCTGCGTACAAAAAACTTGTAATACTTTAATTGAAAAAATAAGAGTCATAATCAAATGTGATAAATAATATAAATTTGAATCCATTCTCCACCAGGTTATTAATTATATAAATTAAAACTTCAAATAAAATACTTTGGTGATATAATTTTACATAACTCTAACATAACTCTACATAACTCATCATAACTCGACATAACTCTTCGATCATAACTCGACATAACTCTTACATAACTCTAACTTTTACATAACTTTTGACATAACTCATAAAATTTCAGCATTACGAGCCTATCTACATAGAGCTTTCAATTCATGTTTAGAACAACAAAGCTTAGTGAAAGAACTACAAATTATTGAACAAATTGTAAACGAAAATGGATTCCCACCCACAATACTACAAAAACTTATCTCAAAAATTCAAAATAAATCCAACATCACGAACATAACGACTTTAACAAATGATAAAACAAACAAAATAAAATCTTACAGATCTATTACATATCCAGGAACCATAGCACATAAGATAAAGAAGATATTTTATAAAAATAATATCTTACTTTCTTTCAAAAACAAGAACACACTGAAGGACATCATGGTAAATAACAAAGACCAAACTCCAATTTTATCAAAGAGTGGTGTATACCAACTTCAATGCGGAACATGTATGGCCACATATATTGGTGAGACAGGAAGAAATATTCAAACTAGAATAAAAGAACACAAAAACAGTACAAAATCAAATTTTGGCAAACACCTAATGTTTGCCAACACCTAATGTGATAAACTTGATTTTTTTTTATTTTTTATATTAACTACATATAATTCTATTAACAAAATATGCTTCAACAAAACAGAAACAGTACTTACAGAAAAAAATCAAAACTAAAAATGCTACAAATAACGGGTATGCAAAAATCTGCGTACAAGTCAGGACAGTATTTATAAAAAAATCATAAATGAGATCATTGTTTCTATATTAATATGAGATCGGATAACCTTTACGTTTAATGACCTCCCTTGAACGTTTAGGCATGGAGTGCACTAATTTCTTTGTTTCGTCCGAACTGATTTTAGCCCATTCCTCAATCATAACATTTTTTAACGTTTCCTTCAACGTTATGTTGTGTTGCCGAGTCCTGCGTTCCAGTAAATCCCAGAGGTGTTCGATGGGATTCAAGTCCGGCGATTGTGGAGGTGTTTTAAGTTGCTTTGGGGTATTGTATAGTAGCCAAAGCTTAGTGTTGTGGGCGCAATCTTTGGGGTCATTATCTTGTTGAAAAAAGTATTCGGGCCCCAAGCCCAAGTTTTCGATGCTAGGCTTCAAATTTTCTTTTAAAATGTCTATATACATTTTATGGTCCATTGTCGATGTTATGAAAACCAACCTTCCCACCCCTTTGATGCACATACACCCCCAAACCATAATTCCACCACCTCCGTGTTTTACAGTCGCTTTCAAATTTTCGGGATTAAGGGCAGTATTAGGTTTTCTCCATACAAGTTGTTTACCCTTAATGCCGGAAATGCAAAATTTGCTCCCATCTGTAAAGAGAACTTTCTCCCAGAATTCAATGGGCTTGTCTAAGAGTTTTTTTGCAAAGGCGATCCGCTTCTGACGATAGACCTCTGACACAAATGGCTTTTTTCGTGCAACGCGACTGTGATAGTTAGCTTTTTTTAACGTCCTTCTCACCGTATCTTTGCTGATAGTTTTATGAAATTCTTCTTGTACATTTTCTACTATTTTTTTTGCCGTCAGCCTAGGTTCTTTTCTAACCTGCTGTACAATTTTTCGCTTCTCTCGGTTTGTTAAAAGGGGTGGTCTACCAGATCGCGGACGTGAGAGGTAATCTTCAGTGTCTTTATAATTATTAATTACTCTTTGAATGGAAGAGTGTGACCTGCCGACAGTTTCTCCTATTTTTCGAAAAGATTTTCCCTCTTTCCATAACTTTACAATAATTTTTTTCTCTCCCAATTCAATTTCCTTTCCTTTCGTGTCCATTCTAACTTTTAGCTTCTAAGCCTCTGCTAATATAATTGACACCGATTATCTTTTATTTAAATCGGAAAGCGTACATCGCCAACTACGTATTTAAGTAAATAAGTATATTTTGGAGAAGGCGTCTTTATTTGTACGCAGATTTTTGCATACGCATTATTTGGAGAATTTTTAATTTTAATTTTTTTTGTAACTAATATTTCTGTTTTATTGATGCATATTTTGTTAATAGAATTATATGTAGTTAGTACACAAAATAAAAAAAAATTGAAGTTTATCACATTAGATCATGACCCTTATTTTTTCAGTTAAAGTGTTAGAAGTTTTTTGTACGCAGACTTCTGCTGCTAAGTGTATGTATAAAAAAAACTATTGTTTTATTAAAATTATTTAATAATTTAAAATAAATTTATACCACATTTGGTTTCCTATTTTTTTATAAACAACCGCAAATTTTCCTAATTTCAAAATATAAATATAATAATTTTAAAACGAAATAATAATAATTATTTGTAAACTATAACTGTACTGAATACTCTCAAAATAGACTGAAATAAGACTCAAAATATAAAATTGACGCTCCCATTTAAATCATTGCTTATCATCAATTTTAGGCCAAACTTCATTAATAATTAAATCAATAGCTTCAGGCGAAACCAAAGCTTTAATATCGTCCGTACAATTTGAAGGATATTTTCGCTGGTCTTGACCATAATCGATATCGGATTCCATTTCATCTTCAATACAAAGGCTCAGTTTCGATTGTTGCTCTTTAAGTTTTTTCGGCTGCAACGCAGTTGAAGGTACACATTTAAATTTAATACCAGTTTCGAGATCTTCGTAATAATCATCTTCTTTTTTCACTAAACTCACTTCCGACGTACATATCGTTTCTTCGTCGTCGATTGTTGACAAAGCTTTTCGCGATGACGTTCTTAATTTTTCACTAATGTTCTTTTTTATTATTAAATTCGATTCCTTTGGGATTATTCTTAAAATTTCTTCTTCATCTTCAGTTAAAACTCGGTTTTTCACAGAATTATTTGAGTAATAACGTGGTATTAAATTCAAAGTTTCATTATCATTTGCGTCGTTTTGATCGTTCGTTGTATTTGTAGTTATCGTTGTGTTACTTGCTTTTTGTATTGGAATAGAACATGATGAGTTATTTGATTTTTTCTCATTTTCGGTTGTAACAATAATTTTTTCGGTGTCAAGTTCGATATTGTTGAAAGGAAGTAAACTTGTTGAAACAGAACTACTTTTCTTGAATATGTTAAAGAACGTTGAGGATTTTTTGGAGGTTGCAGTGCTTGGGGTTGAATAACTAATTTTTGGTTTAAAAATATTTGACATAATTAGTTTGGTAGATTTTGATTTTTTAGGTAGTGGTAATAATTGTGTATTGGATAAAGCGTTTTGAGGCAAACTGGCTTCATTTTTTAAAATTTCGTCGAATTTTTCAATATTTACCAATTTTATGTAAGTTTTTTGTCGCATATATTTTTGTCCAGACTCAACTATCAATAAATCCGAATATTTCCTATCCATCGATTTCTTTAGGTTTTCCTCATTTTCGAATTTCTTTATTAAATGCTTTTGCAAAAAAGCTATGCTCGAGATCAAAAAGAGATTTTCATTTTCCGGCTTGCACAGCCCATCCTCTATGTTTATATCCTCGTTTATCGGATATTGAAGTAAACTTTGTAACGGGGGAGGAACAAATTGTAACTCTTTTTCTGCCATACCAAAAATATGTTTTTCTAATTTTTTTATCTACAAATTTTGTCGTAAATTATATCGAAATCTTCATTGATTAACTGGTTCGGGTGATTTTTATAAATACTCCGTCTTTGAATGCGTTATAATTAAAAAACAATTCGTGCCTTTTTTACGAATCCACTCCAATCTGTCATTACGTCAATATTTAAACTTGAAAAATTGTGATAAAAATTGTAGCCATGAAAACTTTAATGTCGTTGATTTTAACTTTATTATTTCATAGGTATCTTTAAGTTTTAAATAAATCTATAACAGAAAATTAAAAAAATTATTTAAATAATAAAATTCTAAACTATACTTTTTGTATTGGATCTATCGAATAATAGATGGCACTTAACATTCTATTATAAAAGAGAAGTATTAACTTTCTAAGAACGGTAGAAGCTAATTGTTAGAGAAGTATTACATTCTTTTGAAACGGCAAACTCGAATGATTCTAGCTCTAGATACAGTGTTACTTCTAGTTTTAATTATTATTTGTCACACTAGCACTACACAGCTAATACTAGACCGAGCACTAAAAACACTCAAATTTAGCATTGTATTTTTAAGTCGGCTAAACTTGAATGTCTCTTGTTCTAAATCTAGTTCTTTATTGATTCTACCATCCTTGGTTCTTCTATATTTTTAATCTCTATTTAGTACTACTACTAAATTTACCGAATAATAGATGGCGCATAAAACCTATTATAATCAGATCTCGGCGAGTTTAGCTTACATGCTCTAAGGAACAATTTATCCCACGCAACGCCTCAGACATCATTACAGACGTCTGAGGCAGCCTCAGACGTCTGTAATGATCGAGCTCGGAGTGGGGCGCATTTTGGTGCCGTTCAGCTAAACTCGTCGCGCTCTGATTATAATTAAAGTCCCTAAATTATCAAAGTGTCGTGGTTTGCCAACATTTTGGCTCGAACAGGGTTGTAAGTACAAGGGTACTACATTGTACTACATTGGGTACTACGTTGTAGGGTTTCGCCCGCAAGCGACTTTGTCTATGAAAAAACAATTAAAGATAAACTACTCGTTTCGTCAGTTTCTAGTTAGTTACTATCTTTTCTGTATATTGGTGTTGCTCTTGCTCTTGTCCGGCTGTGGTCTTCTTTCAGCTCAGAATATTATCATAGTGATGCACGAAAGTTGCTTAATTTGGATTAAAAATCGTGTAAAACACGAGTAACACTAAAAAAATTAGTTCAATAATAATAATATAACTATTGAGTATTGATGAAGAGCGCACTGCCGCCTGAATGAAGCATCAGACGGCTGTGATCAGAAGATAATGTTTCATTAGGTTGGAGTTATCTGCTATTGATGAAGAGGAGAAATTGGTAAGCAATATTATCTTAAAAGGTTGTTGTAATAATAACGGCAAGAAGTATCCAACGACCGTACGTGGGCAATAAGTATAAAAATGATTTATTCAGGATAAACGGTCCACAAAGTAATTAATGAAACAACTTTTTAAAATTGCTAATATATTTCGAATGTATTTTTCATTCTTCTTCAGAGCATTTATGTTGCTAAAATGGAGATTTTTTTATTACAATTAATGAAAAGGTTTTTTAACATGAGCATCCAACATATGTTGAAGACGCCAAAGAACAAAATAAGATGAAATTAAACTTACTTGTTTTAAAAAGCATGAAATATAAAAACCGTCTTGGTCATAGTAGAAAACACATTAAAACTGAGTATCGGTAAATTAAAATAACAAATTAGAAGTTCAACAAGAACGTGTAAAATTTAACAATACAAAATGGACTCGATGAGAACGTTAAAATGTAAAAATTGATAAGAAAAAAAAAACCTGTTTTCGATCGCAAACACAACCCCGAAAAACGAAACTGCGCACAAACCGAAATTTACCAAAAACAAAGCGGAAACTTTAAAAATTAAATTGATGAAAATTAAACTGCTTCCTATAGAAGACATGATATTGCTTCTTATAGAAGACTTCAAGACTTCCAGGGGCAATATCAAGCCTGCTGGAATCATTTCAAATCTTTTAGAAGTAGTAGCAAGTCATCTATAAGCATATCTAGTCTTTTGGAAGTACTTCAAGTTGTATGTATGTATGTATGTGAGGAGTGCGTATTCTATACGCGGCACCTAGGCCACAACGGGCCCCTTGTACACTGACTCCCTCTAAGAGGTTTGAGATGTTAATGCGAGTAAACTCGATTTTTGGCTGATTCCGCTTCCTGACCGACCCCCCACCAAACCGGGCGTGCTATGGCACAGGCCCAGTGTGGGTTCGCCCCTGTCAGGTGCCGCTCCAGGAGTACCACATCCTCGTGGACCCCTACGAGGTGCAGGCCTCCAGGGCGCTAACGCGCATTCAGCCAAGTTTTGTTCAAACCCCTTACACACATAGTGATAACGACAGCCAGAGATGAACGACTGGTTGCCGGGACCGACGGCTTAACGTCCCCTCCGAAGGACGGGGGGCGACCCAACGTGATTACACCGGGATTCGAACCCGGGACGTCTGCGTGTTAACTCGAGAGTTAACACGCTGAGCCATTGCGCCCCCTGTACTAGGTAGTTTTTTATAAATGATAGGTTCAGTTGTTTTTAGATGTTGTTAGTCTGTTCACCGTTATCCCTTTGGATTTGGTTAATGAGATAATTAAGGAAAAATGGAATTTAATTGCTGAACATTGCTCATGGGATAGGGATACCTTTTTAACAGGTTTAAAGTTGATTTTTGACACTTCAATTTTTACATTTGATAATGTTATTTATCATCAAGTCGAAGGTACACCTATGGGATCTAAAATATCACCTGTCTTGGCTTTGATTGTGATGGACTATGCGTTGGACGAGATTTTGATTAATAATGGTTCAGTTTTTCGTATAAATTTCATTAAGAAATATGTTGATGATTTGGTTTTGGGGGTACACAAGGATGATGTCAATACAGTGTTAAATTGTTATAATGATTTTCATCCGAGCATTCAGTTTACAATGGAGTTGGAAAGTAATAATAGCATTCCTTTTTTCGATACTAAAATAATCAGAGACGGTTTCAATAAGATTAAGTTTGATTGGTACGTTAAACCGACTTACTCAGGACGTTATCTTAATTATTTCTCAAGTCATAGCTTTAAGCACAAACTTTCAACAGTACGTAGCATGAAGCACAGAGTCTCCAACATTTGTGATAAAGAATTTCTTCGTGAAAACTTTGAATTTCTACAAAAAACTTTTGCTAATAATGGTTACCCAAGTAAATTAATTAATCTACTGTAAACTGTTACGAGTTAATACTGCTTTTAAGTCTTGAAATGCTTAAAAAAATCTTGAAATCCTTCCAGAAAATTTGAAACACTCCAGAACTGTCTCTAGAACACTTAATACTGCTTCCAAAAGACTTGAAATGCTTCTAAAGGACTTGATACTGCTTCTAAAAGAATTGAAATAATTCCAGAAGATTTGATATTGCCTTTGGAAGACTCGAAATGCTTCTAGAAGACTTGATACTGCTTCTTAGAAAACTTGATATTGCTTCCAGATGAGTTAACATGGTTTCAGAAGATTTGCTACTGTTGATTCTTTTTGTTGTTTTGGCTACCTAGAAGGTTTGAAATGTTTTTAGAAGATTATATTCCCTATGGAAAATTTGATAACTATAAAAAAGACTAGAAATGGTTCAAAAGATTTGAAATCAGAAGACTATACCGTCTTTGGAAGAATTTATACTGTTTCTAAAGGACTTAAAATGCTTTCAAAAAACTTGAAGTACTTCCAAAAGACTAGATATGCTTATAGATGACTTGCTACTACTTCTAAAAGATTTGAAATGATTCCAGCAGGCTTGATATTGCCCCTGGAAGTCTTGAAATACTTCCAAAAGACTTGGTACTGCTTCCTATAGAGACATGATATTGCTTCTTATAGAAGACATGATATTGCTTCTTATAGAAGACATGATATTGCTTCTTATAGAAGACATGTTATTGCTTCGAGAAGACTCGAAATGCTTCCAGGAAATTTAATACTGCTTCTAGAAGATTTGAACTACTTCCATAAAACTCTATACTGTCTATGGAAGATCTGATATTCCTTTCAAAACATTTGAAATGCTTTGAGAAGTTTTGATACTGCATTTAAAAGACTTGAAATGTTTCCAAAAGACTTGATATTACTTTTGGAAGATTTAAAATGCTTCCAGAAGACTTGATATTGCTTTTGGAAGACTTCTTGACTTTTGGAGATTTGATACTGCTTCTAGAAGATTTGAAATGCTTCCATAAAACTATACTGTCTATGGAAAACCTGATACTGCCTTCAAAAGATTTGAAATGCTTCGAGAAGTTTTGACACTGCATTTAGAAGGCTTGAAATGTTTCCAAAAGACTTGATATTGCTTTTGGAAGACTTAAAATGCTTCCCGAACACTTGAAATGGTTCCAGTAAATTTGATACTGCTACTAGAAAATTTGAAATGCTTCTAGAAGACCTGATATTGTCTCTGGAAGACTTTATACTATTTCTAGAAGATTTGATACTGCTTGTAGGAGACTTGATATTGCATTTATATGATACTGCACTTAGAAGACTTGATATGTCTCCAAAAGACTTGATATTGCTTTTGGAAGATTTGAAATGCTTCCAGAAGACTTGACATTGCTTCTGGAAGACTTTATACTACTTGGAAGCATTTCTCCTGGAAGCATTTCGAGTCTTCCAGGAGATTTGATACTGCTTCTAGAAGATTTGAACTGCTTCCATAAAACTATACTGTCTATGGAATACCTGATACTGCCTTCAAAAGATTTGAAATACTGGTTCCAGTAAATTTGATACTGCTACTAGAAAATTGGAAATGTATTTAACATATCAACGGAAAAAAGATAACGATTAACTTGCCACATAATATCTGCGAATTTATACATTTTTGATTCCGTAATTTTCCTTCTATCTCTATTTGAATAAGACCGCAGTTTTCTTTTGATGTTAATCATCTTGTTAGAGAATTAATTGTAAATATAAAAGCGTAAAGAAACCTCCATTGTTATAGAAAGGAATGTAAAGGCATGTAGTCTGCTTTGTTCCCCAATTATACCGTGAAGGACGCCTTCTTTTGTACTCCAATTAAAGCGTGAAGATTCTTTTGTTTACACCTGTCAATCATCTATTGTAATTCAAAGGAATGTTAAGGTAGTTTGTTTTGTTCCCCATTTATACCGTGAAATTACTGTGAAAGAAATCGTCTATTTTGGAATATTGTAACGCCTTGCCCGCAAGCAACCTCTGCTGAGTGACAATAAAATTGTTTTATAGGAGACTATTGTCTATGCCAAATGTCAAGGCCCCTCACTTTAGAGACCGATATCTTAAGAATTGCTTCAAATTAAAGAACATATACTAGAATGAAAGTGATGACGATTCACGTAAAAATGATTGGTCCAAATCAATAAATTGCGAAATTATAGGTCATTGAAGTTAAGAAATGTTAACTGCTTTCTTTTTATTCTTTCTTTAAACATTACTAATATTTTCAGTAATGTTTATGGAGAGCGCTGAAATTTGGTGCAGTGTAAACCAATATCAAGTAGTATCATTAGACAGTTTGTGAGTTAAATCGAACCACAGAAACAATGTTATCAGTTAGAAACATGTCAGGAAGTTCTTAAAATTTATATACTCAGAACTTTTGTATTTGCTTGTAAACCTACACTTATGAACCTTCCGATAGAAAATTCATTTTAGAAACTTTTATTACTTTTAGGAAATCCCTGTATAAGGACCGATTTCGTTTCAAATCGCTGAAGCCTTTTGCGGGCGGGACGCTGTAATTGAAATATCAATAGAAAATTGTCTATTTTGGAAGATTGTAGCGCCTCGCCACCTATGAAATATTAACACGAAATCGTAAATTTTTTAAGATTGCAGTGCCTCGCCCGCAAGCGACCTCGGCGGAGTGAGAACAAAATCGTCTTACGACTTCGACTTCGACAAATTGCCGAGGTTGCTTGCGGGCGAGGCGCTGCATTTGAAATATCAATAAAATATCGTTCATTTTGGAAGATTGTAGCGCCTTAAAATTTAACCGCAAGCGACCTCAGCATGTGAGAATAAAATCGTCTTGTAGGAGACTAGGATATATAAGGAACGATTTCTTTCCAAATCACCGCGGTCCCTTGCGGACGAGGCGATGTATTTGAAATATCAATAAAATATCGTTCATTTAAGATTGTAGGAAGATTGTAGCGCCTTGTCCGCAAGCGAACTCGGCAGGGTGAGAATAAAATCGTCTTGTAGGAGACTATATATATTTACTAGGATACATAAGGAACGCTTTCGCGCCAAAACGCTGAGGTCACTTACGGGTGAGGCGCTTAATTTGAAATATTAACTTTTGTTAATATCGTTAATTTTGGAATATTGCAGCACCTAGCGCGCAAGCAACCTCTGCAGAGTGAGAATAAAATCGTTTTATAGGAGATTATATGTTTACTAATATATGTAACGAACGATTTAAAATATCAACAGAAAATCGTTCATTTTGAAAGATTGTAGCGCATCGCCTGCAAGCGACTTTGGCGGAGTGAGAATAAAATCGTCTTATATGAGACTTTATATATTTACTAGGATATACAAGGAACGATTTCGTTTCAAATCGCTAAGGTATTACAATGGCAACGTTTAGTAAAAAAGTAGAGACATGCTAGTTTGTACACAAGCTCATAAACCGCGGTACTTTAGTAATCTAGAGACTTTAATTATAATAATTATGAAATTAATACAACCATTTTTTCAATTATAACATGTCATTAAATTGATTATGGGTTTTATAAAGAAAACTCCAGAAAACATTGGCAACAATTTTTATATTTTGTCCTAAGTACCTTTTTTAATTAAATATGTACAATAATCCAGTTAAAAATTACAGTTAAAAATCACAAAATATTCACTCCTATATGAAAAAAAATAATAATTCATAAAGTAGGTAAATAAATACTTAATACATAAAAAATTATGATGCATATGAACATGTTTCACTCTAAATCTTAAATTTAAACCTTTTTCAATCCGGATAATTGGTTGTTTATTTTGTGTCAATAACTTTAACTACTCCAATATATGTTAATGCATGTATTCTTTTTAATTTCACAACGTTTCGAGTGAAATGATAACTATGAATATGAAAACAACTCTAATTGTAAGTACATAATGAGCCCGATGAAAATGTATTAATAGAGATAACAATGAAATTGGCACTAAGCTCGATGCGCTCGCTTAATTAACTATATAATAACTTCGATAGGAAGCGTTTTACTCTTCTTTTAATATTTACCCTTCGATTAATTTAAATTCATTTATGCGTTATGCGGGTTTATTTTTCTTAATGATTGTATAGCGATTGAGATTCAAAAGTTACTTAACGCCTAAATACGGTAGTAAATAGTAATAAATCACAGCAATTGTGTGCATTTAATAGTGCATTGTAAGCGCAAAAAACCTCGATTTTCTTTTAATAATAATAACAATAAATTTAATTTAATTTACGTAATTCGTCGATATTTACAAAGTTTTTTTTTAAGAGATAATTTTATATAATATTAATTTTAAAAAGAACGGGGTTGCAACTACCTGTTTTTCAGCTATTATATAAATTGGTCGATTTTCAATGAATTTTTTCGAATCAAAAAACAAAATGGGTTTTTAATCATTTTAAATGTAATAACGAGAAGTTTAAAGGACGGAATAATGCATTCGTTTTTTTGTTTAATCATTCTTTGTTATTAATAACTTATTTTTTTAATATTTTAAAGCTGTGATAAGATTTAGTTTTTAATTTCTTTTAAAAACGGGAAAAGTTTGAATTTTAAATATTTTATTTTTAGATAAAACTTCGTAAAGATTTCTTGTTGAATTCTTATTTTTTAAAATAAATTAATGTTAAATAATAATCTTAAACATATTATCTAGATCGTATAGATAAGTAAAAGATTAAGTTGAAAAGCAAATAGTTCGTAAAAAGAAATAAGAAGAGAAAACAATTAGCATTAAGAGGATAGTAATACAGAAATTAAAAAAAAAATTATATTTTCACCTTTAATTGCGGCGACGCCGGATACTCTTTACTTACAATCACCTTTTCTTGCACATCTTGATTTTGATCGAGAGGTAGACGTTTACGGGGATCGTGTAATTTTTTTAAGTCCTTCTCCAACTTCGTTATTTGATCTTTTAATACATTATACTTATCAACATCGAAACCTGACTTTTTCGCTTTTTTGTGCAGCGTTATTAAATGTTGTCTATCTTTTACATCAGTCAATATATATTCCTGTAAAAAAATTAAGCAAGATTAGCACATTATTTTACAATAAATATGGAGTGGAAATGAATCAATACCAATTAGTCCAATTGATTCAAATTTAACTTTTTAGTAATTTTTATAATTAATCATGATAACATACATATGCCAAATGATATTTGACGTTCCAAAGCTAGCTATTAATATAAAAATACAGGTGCCCATTATATATTGATATATTTGTAACGAAGTTACATATTTCTTCTTGATTTAATCGGAATATCCGAAGATACTTCCCATCTTACTCAGATAAATATTACAGTTCCCGTCCGATTATTAAATTTCCGAAAAATGATATAATAATAATAATTTTTATACATTGTTCCATAAAAAGAGACAAAGTTAAGACAAAGTTACAATGAATTAAATTTTGAAAATGAGAAAGCACGGAGAAAAAACGAAACTAAAGTAATATTGAAGCAATAAAAGCAACACGCACAAGACATCAAAAATACTATTACAAAAAACAGAAACATTATACCAATGAAGTATGACTCGGAGATTTACATATCAAAAAACAATTTTAAATATTAAAATAAAAAGGAATTAAAACTTATGTTGGTGTTAGCGTAATTTGGCGAAAACACATCAGAAACGCGCGCACTTAAGGTCGCCGTTCAATCACGTGATGTTCGTAAAAGTGCATAAAAAATTTATATAGTTCCGCAGTAAAAGTTAAAAGAGATCGCGCTGAGCTCAATTCAGTTATTCATAGCGATGTTTTTCTATATCTCCTTACAATTAGTCATCCTACCGTTAAAAAAATTTTTTCGTTGGAGAACATATTCCGGTTTAGTCCGTTTAGTCTTACGCGATTCTTATTCTCGACATTATTTGGTGTTTTTTGTTTTGGCGAAGTGTTAATATTATTATAGTCGGTGTTATTATTTAATTAGTGTTATTGTTATAGTTAGTGTTATTTTTATTTTAATTATTTTCACTTGGTCTAAATATGTCTTAGATAATGTGATCGTTTTTATTTCGACTGAAAACGGGACAAATGTAGGTACTTTTGTCGATAATCAGGAGCAGTCTAAAATTATTAAAATTTGGTTTTAAGTTAGACTTGATACAGCTTCCACAAAATTTGATACAGTTTCCTAAAGACCTGCAATGCTTCCAGAAGACTTGTTATTGCTGCTAGAAGTCTTGATATTGCTTTCAGAAGACTTGAAATGATGTTAGACGACTTGAAATACTTTTAGAAGACTTAGAACGTTTCTAGAAAGCTTCACACTACTTCCACAGGACTTAATATTGCTTATAGAAAACTTAATACTGCTTCAAGGAGACTTGAAAAGTTTCCAGAAGACTTCAGATGCTTTTAGAAAACTTGATACTGCTTTCATAGGACTTGAAATGCTTTTAGAAAACTTGATATTGCTTTCAGAAGATTTGAACTACTAGATGGCTTGTTATTACTTTCAAAAGACTTGAAATGCTCCCAGAAGACTTAGAATGCTTCTAGAAAACCTGATACTACTTCCAGAAGTTTTGATATTGCTTCTCGAAGACTTAAAATGCTTCTAGAAGACATGATATTGCTTCTAGAAGATTTGAACTGCTTCTAGATGGCTTGTTATTGCTTCCAAAAGACTTGAAATGCTTTCAGAAAACTTGATACTACTTCCGGAAGCCTTGATATTGGTTTTAGAAGGCTTAATACTACTTCCAAAAAATTTGATACTGCCCTTGGAAGACTTGAAATGCTTCCAAAGGACTTGATACTACTTGTAAAACTGTTTGTAAAAACTGGATACTGTTGACAAACCAATTGACTATGCTTTGAAAATATTAAATACTATTGAACAAAATGCACAATCTTTACGTAAGAAGTCCATAAACTATTAATGAAAGGTTAAATATTGCTGGCAGAAGACATTTCTATGGTAAAAAGCGAAAGACTGTTAATAAAATTTAATTTTCCTTCCAAAATATCAAATACTGTTGCAAAATACAACATCATCATATCTACTAAAAGTTTTAACTGACAAAAAACTGAGAAAAGTTTAAAAACTGTCACTTAAAGACTAAATACTGCTTGTAAAACTTTGCTCGTTTTAACAGACTTTTTTTGGAGAGTGCAAGCCAATCCCTTTTAGGCATTACAACTGCATCTTATTATGTAATTAAAAAAGTACAGCAAAGCGTTGCTAATTCGTACAACCCCAAATCCGAATTCCCTGATAATCTGAACAAAATTGAAAAACGTAAAATTTGCATTATGTCCCTTGTAATCCGAATTGGTAAGAGATTCGCGAATCGGAAAAGACTATTCGTTCTATCTGCAGAGAAAGACGATTAATTCCAAAAGACTGAAGAGCATTTCTATCAAAAATGCTGAGTCCATACTTTCTAAGGATTGCAAATTATTGTAATTTATTAATAAAATGGTAGAGACGTGTATTTCAAAAATTAGTTGAGGAAGAAGAACCTGATGGCGGCATTCACTGTCCATTCAATAATTTATGTATCATGCTGCAGCAAATAATGCAATTTCTCCATAAAGATGTTGGGATAACCGAATTAAAAGTGAGGAAGTTAGTAAACGTTTTAGTGTATCATGTATTACAAGATAAACAGCAGATAATGTTATTATCTAATACAATTTGACTCTATAATCCGCATACTTCCATCATTGAAATTCAACTGATTTTCATTGATTCGGATTAGCGAAGCTTTACTGTAATTAGATACTTAACTACTAATTGTAGTAGCTGTAATTATTCTATGCTTCAATTTTCGTGGAAATAGTTAGTAATTATATATAGGGTTATAATAAACTGCGAAACTAAGTCGCTTATCGTTCATATGGGATAAAACTGTTCTTAATTTTCGATAAAAAAACACTAGTTTAGAAATTTTCAACAACTTTTTCCTGGGAAACTGCGATATTTTTTTATAACGTAAAATCGTGAGCTGATTATGTCATCAGTTTTCTCCATCACGTCTAGGTTTCAAGATATTCCCAAAAATTTTGCATAGTGTGCTTCTGTAATTATATGGACATGAAAGTACAGATGCAGACGAACATTTTGAGATATCGATGAGATAAATCGAACTCTTTGTTGTTTTGCTACGGCCTAAAACAACTCAACCGAATCAATTTTTTGGCATTTTTTCCAATTTTTGTTAAAATAGATAATAGATTTCGAATTGTAGACTTTATGACTTTATTAATACTTATTTTTAGCGTGTCACTAAGTAAATCGGAGAATCATTGGAAAAAGTATTTCCTTGTTATGAGTTATAAATTTAATAACATAGAATATTAATATTTTCAGTATTCAACCTGTAACTAATGTGGACGTGGACAGGTAAAACTAAACTCGGCTACGTAAACGTATTAAAAAATTGTTTGTGCTCTTTACCATTTCAGTGATAATGATTATGTTTGTTTAAAACCTACAAAGGTTTATACTCGAACCATATCAATTGGTGACAATTTTTTGTCTACTACTGAGTTTAATAGGTATAGCCAATTATGTTAATTTATAATGTCTGTGAAGTTATCCCCCCATTTTCAAAATTTAAAAGAAATAACTCTTCGGGGTGCTTTCAGAACTCAAAATTTCCAAAAAAAAATTTTAAATGCTTAACAGTTATACAAAAATTCAATCGATTGTACAAAAATAATTTGTTAGTATTATGTTTTTAAAATTTTTAAATGAAATATATGTTTAATAAAATAAGATATATTTGTAATTATTAAGTTTCAGAAAAAATATATATTTTATGGAAACCGATAAAACAGTTTTATTTATACTTTTTTTTCTTTTCTTACCTAAGTATGCAATAGCTTTGTTCCAATAAGCATAGGAACTCGTCAGTTACAGTCGCACCAGTCAAATAATGTAATGAAATCTGATGAAATATAACTGCATTATTGACGTGTGTGTGGAACAAAGCTAATAGATTAATAAAACAAAAGATAAATAATGGTGAACATGAATTAAGAAGACGAAGAGTTCTATTTTTTGTGTCCACTTGAACAATAGTGGATGTATTGGATATTCACCATGAAACTGTTGAAATAATAAAGCAATATTTTATTCTCTAAATATTGCCATCTATAAGACGATTGCCAAAATACCAACATTAAGTTGTTCAGCAGATTCCTTTACATGTTTCAATAATTACGTGAAAATTGCACATTCTTACATAAAACACAATCCTGAGATAACAACATATCTATTGTACTTGCACAGTCCCGGCATCTCTTCTTATATTCCATGTCTAGTGAATGAAGCATTGTCACCTCATTTGAGTGCATAATTTGTCACAAAAATCCTTTTTTATTACGCCTTTCTTATGACAAAGTTTAGTAATTTATTATTGTTAATATAACAACTATTTTACAAAATAGATTATGTCATTCACTACTTTAATTTGTGTACTTCAATCCTATGTATTCACTTATTTGTAATAATTTGACATAAAGTCATAATTGTGATAGAAAGTAACCTCTATCAACCTGTACGGGTCCATATAAAAATCTCCATTGAACGGCGACCTAAATCGCGGCACTCTTATATTAAACTGGGATAGAACAGTTGACGCACTCACCACACCCGACATCACATCGCACACAAACTTCACAGACATATTCTTTCTTCTATCTTCCAGGCTAAGAAGATTGTAATGATGTAAAAGAGCGGATAGAAACCAAACTCCAGAAAATGTAAGAATCTGATGAACTTACATTGTACTTTTTCTAAAGAAGCGATTTGTGTCAAAAGAGTCGGAGACCAAACGTTGCTACAGTATTCGAGTTTGCTTCGTACAAGCGTAAAATAAAGAATAAGTATGGTTTTGATGTCTGCAAACTCTAAGCTATTTCTAGTAATAAAGCCCAATGTTTTAAGAGCACTAGCAGAGACTGTATGACCACAGTAGAGATGCGCGATAGATGATCCGTTCCAATTGTATATTCAAAATTCACAAGGTTCCTCTTCTGGCTATATGATATCTTATCACTGCCTGTTTATGCAACCCAATCCGCATATTCATTAATTTCATTATTTCCGTAATTAAACTTTCAATTTCCCCGGTAATCATTTTAAAACCGTTAGCACAACTCCCGACAACAACACCTGACCGAATACTCAATAAATAGGAGTAATTAACCGAGACCCTAAATTACCGAAATACACGTGTCACCGAAAAATATTATTAAATAATTAAATATTACCGACATTAATATATTTTCAAATAAAATCCGATAAACAACATCACCCTATCAGAGCAGCCAACCGACTCGAGGAAGTTCCAACAACCAGCAAGCTACCGTTTGACTACCGTACACCGACTATTTTTTATGATGCGGAATTAGAAGACCTACAACGTTAAAACTGATTCCAAATGATGGAAAAGAATCTGAAATGACTGCTGAACGATTTTAATGATGATCCGATCATTATTAACCGAGATTCTGTAATACAGTCAATTAGCATCATAATTAAGTAAATTGCTGTATTCCTGATGTCATCCATGAAAAATATCTCTTGTGGAAGTTTGCCCCGAAGACCGCCGATCTTAAGAAGATGTTTAATCTGTGATTATGTTGTGATTAGGGCCGTTTAATGAAACATAACGTAAAGCACGTGGTCTAGAATTTGTTTAAATCCGTGGGAGCCGTAAACCGTAACCGATGTTGTTGTAAATATTTTTGTAAATTTAGTAAAATAGGAGTATCTTTTGTTATGTATTGTTAATTTTTCTGTTAATGTATTTTAATTAATTGTTAATTACTCGGTTGTTTGTTAACCGATTTTTACCGTTCAAAAATTGAAACTATGTAATTTTAAATCCCGCATCCGACAGTCTCATCAGAAAACCGTTTGTTTCATTAATTAATGCCGCGCATTGAACTTTAAATTTTGATAACTGTTATCGATACGATCCCCCACGCGGAGAAATCCAATTTTCGCCTCGATTTGGTATAAATAGCCGACCAAATTTCGAGAATTATTCATTCAATTCCATTCATTGATTCAATTCAAGTCAGTATTTTAGAGTATTGATTCAATTCAGTTATTGTCACCGAATTTTCCGAACCGTTTTCCGAAATCTTAAAGGAAGTACCGTTTGTTTTATTGTTGTGGATATTTTGTTTTGATTTTACCTATACGACCTAGTACTACTGTGAGTTTTCCCGTAGTACTTCCCGACCTAGTACTACTGTGAGTTTTCCCGTAGTACTTTCCGACTCAGTACTACGCGAGTTTTCCCGTAGTACTTTCCGACCCAGTACTACTGCGAGTTTTCCCGTAGTACTTTCCGACCCAGTACTACTGCGAGTTTTCCCGTAGTACTTTCCGACCCAGTACTGCTGTGAGTTTTCCTGCAGTATTTTCCGATCAAATTAATTTTACCGAAAATCACGAAATCAAATGTCCGAGCTCCGCAATAATATTTCAGACGAAGCTGAATACCCAATTAAATAAATAAAGAATTTTTTACCGACAACCATAACCAGTCCCAATAGAATTTCTATATACCTGTGTGTTAATTTTCCGTCTAAAGATTAATAAATATTTTTATCTTATGTCCTATCTCTGTCTCAATTTATTACCGCCTGCACATCACCCTGATTTCTCCGACTGTAAGCCCTAAAAGCTACTTAGGAGGCGAAAGAGTTCCTTACTTTTTAGTGAAAAAAAAAACACCAAAGACAATCCCTCACCTTCTGGACCGAACCACAAGAAAGAGGGAACGTCACATATTGTAGTAAAGGGGTTTCTTTCTATAGGTTTCATTTTGATATAAAAAAACGAGTAAATTTTAGGAAAAATGAATGGATATTTATTTCATCGTAAAGAGAAAACTTTGCCATTAAAGCTGGAAAACGATATGAACCAAATCGCCGCCACTGCTATGATTGCAGCATATTCTTTTCATGAAATTTTCCATGACCAATAATATATCGATAGCGCAATCCATTCACCGTAACAATTGCATTAGCTTCATTATGGAATAAGTAAGGTTCGATCCCATCGCCACACAGTGGTCCGAAATCGCTCAAAACCCGATCAAAAATAATTATTTTAAAATTTTTTTTTGTTGTTTTTAAATGTTACATATATTTTAACTATTTAGAGACTCTAAATTATAATTATGAAGACTTGGGTGTTTTATTCGTGTTTTATTTCGCAAAATAACTTGCTATTGAAATTTGTTTGTTTTGTATGATGAAATTTTCTACAAAATGACACAACTTTGGGTAAAAAGAAAACATGGTATACTTCTTCATCTTTTACAAAATAGACGCACTTGCATTTGTTTAAAAATGTCTTCTTCATTGTTTATTTTCTTGTGAAAAAATCAAGTTTATGCCGACATTTTTGAAATAGTGTAATTATCTCAAAAAATACACATGTTAGATATACCCTATATGCTTAACAAAAATGAAAGTTCCATTTAAAATAACAAAGTTATGGTCATCCAAACATTTCATAAATTAACCGGTTCTGGTAACCATTCTGTATAATATTATCAAATAGTATTAGTGGGGTTTCAAAGACCAAAGCCTTGTTTATCGATATGCCAAATTGCAATCTTCAATATTTAATAATAATGGAGATAATGAATTTTAAGTCAGGACAAGATTTTTCAAAAATTTTCACAAAATGATTAATAACTTGACAACCTTGCATTCAAAATTTGAGAGCAAGATACGCAATTGTAGCATTTAAGGTAGGTAATCAACATATCTAAAAAGATGTGTAGGGTTCTATTTAAAAAAATGAAGTTGAGTAGGGTTCTGGAATTGTGAAACACCTGTATAGTTGAAAACAATTTTAGCCGCAATTTTAGGCCGCATTGTTAATTTTCAACAGTGCGGCCACAATCTTCCGTCCTCGCATATTGACTCACTCTGTACATAAATATAAACAGTATAAAGAAAAAACAGCAGAATTAAGAAAATATGCCTCAAAATGCAACACCATTTTTATAAAGAAACTTATATTTGAAACAACTTCTTCAAAACCATGAATGGTGAAGTTATTTGCTATGTTCTAGATATTTGACACACCCTATATATATAAATATAAACAGTATAAACAAAAACCAGTAGAAATAAGAAAATATCGCTTCAAAATGTACCAGAATTTGCAGACAAGAATTTTCAGACAAGAACGCAGGTTTAGTGATCTTAGATAAAACTCTATACATTGAGAAAACTTTAATATTTTTTAACGAAAACAATTTCATAGAGATCAAAAATAATCCTACATCTCTTTTTCATACTAAAATCAAAAAAAATAATTAAAGATACACAAGATTTTCTTAAGGAAAATAATGTCAACGTTTTCAATTTCCTACCAATGAATCCAAAGATTCCTCTACTTTATTCCATGCTTAAATTGCACAAAAGTAACTATCTAATCAAACCAATAATTTCTTCTATCAGTTCTAGTACTTACAACATTTCAAAATTTTTAATTCTGTTTTTTAAACAGATAATTGATTTTAAAGCAGATAACTCCATTTCTAACAGATATGAAATTATCAACAATTTACAAAATTTAACGTAACTAAAAATTATACTCTGTTATCGTTCAATGTTACTAACCTTTACACCAACATCCCCATTAAAGAAACATTATAGATAGCAAAAACTATACTTATAAACAAAATTAAATTGAAAGATGCCGAACATGTTTATAAATTATTAAAAATTTGCACTGAAAAATTTCTGCCTGTTCGACGGTAAATTTTATAAATATGACCAAAGTCTTCCCATGGGATCTCCCTTAAGTAATCTTTTATCAGACATTTTTCTTAACAATTTGGAAATAGAATAATTAAAAGTCGGTATCACCATTAATGATAATATTATTGATATATTGTAGTAAAGGGGTTTCTTTCTATAGGTTTCATTTTGATATAAAAAAAACGAGTATATTTTAGGAAAAATGAACTTATTCCATAATGAAGCTATCATTATGGAATAAGTAAGGTCCAATCATACCGCTACACAGTGGTCCGAAATCGCTCAAAGCCCGATCAAAAATAATTATTTTAAAATTTTTTTTTTGCTTTTTTTAATGTTACATACATTTTAACTATTTAGAGACTTTAAATTATAATTATGAAGACTTGGGTGTTTTATTCGTGTTTTATTTCGCAAAATAACTTGCTATTGAAATTTGTTTGTTTTGTTTGATGAAATTTTCTACAAAATGACACAACTTTCTGTAAAAAGAAAACATGGTATACAGCTACATATGCACGCATGTGTACTTTTCATCTTTTACAAAATAGACGACCTTGCATTTGTTTAAAAATATCTTCTTCATTGTTTATTTTCTTGTGAAAAAATCAAATTTATGCCGACATTTTTGGAATAGTGTAATTATCTCAAAAAATACACATGTTAGATATACCCTATGTGCTTAACAAAAATGAAAGGTAATTCCATCCATTTAAAATAACAAAGATTAAAAAATCTTGGGAATAGCAACCAATGGATAAAAAAATAACTTGCTTTTTCGCTATCCGAGCTTTCGCAATTATTTTATTGCTTTATCAGGGAAACACTACAATATTAATAGATTGGCAACGTTACAAAAAATCTTAAAAATAAAGTCGACTTACAATGGAAGTAAGAAGGTTGACTTCAAAATTAGATAAAAAATTTTAAAAACTTATTTTTATAAAATTAAAAAGAAAATTTTCTTGACACATTAATCAATGTAGAGGCCAATGACAAGGTTAAAAATAGAATGATTTTTTTTTGTTTTTTAAAAAACAAGAACAAATCTAGTAAATTTTGAATTTTGTTAGAAAGGAACACTGGAGGGGCAAAAAGGAAAAAAGCGGTTCAAAAGTTAAGGACGTAACTCTCGTCGTGTAAAGTCGTTGTTAATTATAAAACTGTAGATTGAACTTATCCCTTCTGTATCCGTTCTGAAATTCACTGAATTTGTGTCTTTATTAATGTAAACCATTTCAAGAAAAAGACGTTTATTATAAACCGACTCTCTGTCTAAAATTTTAGCGTTGTTAAAATCAAAATGGCGACCTTCCTTAACATGATGGTAAACAAGAGCACTTCTGTTCTCATTTCTACCCCTACAATCATTCCGATGTTGTTTAAGTCTATTCCAGAAATACTGCGCTGTCGTACCAATGTACGTTCCTTCACAATTAACGCAAGGAATAGAGTAAATGATGTTAGATTGTTGTAAAATAGGAACGTTGTCCTTGGTTTTTGAAAAAACTCTATTAAGTGGTAAGTAATTATATTTAGCAAATTTAATATTGAACTGATTGAAAAAGGATGTGAACCTAGATGTAAAGCCTTTGATGAAGGGTATTTTTGCATATTTAAACTGTTTTGCATATTCAACAATATCAGACCTTTGGTCACCATCAAAAGGACTTACGGAAGTTACTAAAGAATGATTGAGAATTCCTTTCAAAAGACGCGGAGGATAACCGTTATTAACAAAAACATTCATCAGTTTTTTTAGATTATGTTTATGAAAGGAAGGATGAGAGAGTTTCAGAACTCTATGCTTCATCCCCACAACAGTATTAATTTTTTGGTTCATTGGATGATTAGAAAAGAAGTTGATGTATCGACCCGTGTAAGTTGGTTTAGTATATCAATCCAGGAGGATCATTTGATCCTCACTTCTCATTACTCGGGTATCCAAGAAAGGTACTGAACCATCCGTCTCCGTCTCTATTGTAAATCGAATATTAATACTGTAACTATTGAAAACATCTAATATAGTGTTAAGATGATCACTTGGTACCGAACAAATTATGTGATCAACATATTTGAAAATGAAAGGTAATTCAAACGGTAATTAGGAATACAATAATCCAGTAAACTATCCATCACCATAGTGGCCAAAATTGGACTGAGAGGACTCCCATAGGCGTACCAAAAATTTGATTGTAGAATACACATTAAATGTAAACGACGACGTATCAAAAAGGAATGTAATTAAATCAATAAAGGTTGTAATGTCTAAACTTGTGTTATCTTCTAGATAGTTCCAGTTATCAACTATAGTCTGTTTTACCAATTCTAAGGGGATGTTTGTAAATAAGGAAACAACATCAAGAGATATAAGCACGTAGGTGGGAGGTAGAAGAAAGTTCTTCATTCTTTCAGAAAAAGTGAAAGTATCTTTAATATTATATTCAGTCCTTTCCGCGAACGTCGACGTTAGTATATTAGCTAGAAATTTAGATAGTTGCGGACGTAATGGGCAGTCCAACTTATGCACCTTAGGCAATCCATAGTATTTTGGAATTGTACCATTGTGACAAATCAGTTGTGAATCAGTATTCCTATCGATGTATTCTTCATCTAATAGTACTTTTATAAGCTTATTCATTTTTGTTTGAATTTTCGTTGTTGGATCTTTGTTAATTATTTTATAAGTTGATTGATCGTTTAAAAGTAGTAAAGATTTAGTAATCTATTCTGATTTGTTCATAGCGACTGTAATTTGACCTTTATCAGCTTTAAGCAATAACAAGGGATCATTACTTTCTTCCTTGATGAAGGAAATAGTCTTTTTTAAAGTTTTCGTAATAAATGAATTAATTGGATTAGGAGGTGATGTGTTTAACAAAAAATTAGTTGTTAAATTAGTGCATCTAGCAGTAGCATTAGTGCATCTAAAGTCTTGAATATTAGTTGGTACTAACTTAATTATAGATTCGATATCTATAATTACTACTACGACTAGTAGATTGTTATCTATACCGTACTTTTTAAAGATTTACAACTGCACTATGCTTAATTTTGCTTTTGATGCTTGTTGATTCAGGGAACATTTTTTAGAGTTTCTGTTGGTGTTACCTAGGCTCGAATAAAATTTCTGATATTTTCCAGATTATTAGCAACATTTTCTGTAACTAAATGTGGAGGCCATAATTCTAATCAATTTTTAAGTAAATACGATTTTAGCGAAATGCGTATTTAATCTAAAAACTTTCTATAAACCAATGAAATAGAACAAAATTTAATTTAAATCTACGATGAATGGAGGAAGATATTTGAAGCGTTAAAGGAAGCATTAAGAATATTAATATTGCCTATAAGAATATGCCAGCTTTTATTAATTATTTTAATTTTATAACAGTCTCATTTATTTCAGAACATAATAAATAAAACTAAACAGTCTGTTAAATCTGTCGTTCTGTCACACACGATTAATTAATTATCAAATTAATAAGTAATCAAACATGACTTATACATATTATCACCTAATCGAGTGTGAGTTATGTGATTCATGTATGCTTAAACTATTGTCTATGATATTAGCAATATATATAATCTATATCTCAACGTAGTTTGCAGTTAAGTAAAGAATTAAATAATCATTAGGTTTGCAATTTTTCTTCACTATCAATTGTAGAAGCAAGAACTTTTAACTTCAATTCAAAGTGGCAACTATGAAGAGATTTATAGTTGCAATATGCGCATGATACGGGTTGCATATGTTTAAAAATTCCAATTTTCTGGGTTAACTACATCAAAATTTTATAAGAGACAAAGAGTTTCAGAACTAAATGGGCTATTCAGAAATTTTAATCAAGTAAATTGGCCTGGTCAGACAAAGAATGGAGTAATAACTTCTGAATACACAACTTTTCCATCATTTTTGTGTGTTTAAAATTGTATCCAAAACCATAAAAAGATATTTAAACTAGGAACTCGCGTTTTAATTTATTAACGCGTTTTCATGTAATACAAAATAAAAGAATGAGTTATAAAGGATTTTCGAGTTATAAAGAATTAACAACTTAAGTTTTGCAAACTTTGATGTCCCCTAACGGCGAAATGAAGCAACTTTGGATATAAAAATTAACTTCAATCCTGTATATGCTATATTCCATACATAATGGGCACGTGTATAATGTATTCATTATGTTCATAACTTCGTTGAAATTAGTTAAAAAAAGTAATACAGGTAGATCAATGAGTGGACTGGTAATGTAGAAGGAAACTAATAAATTTTGCAAGGACCAAACTCGTCTATACAGGTGAGTCGAGAAAATGTAGATTTCCAACAAAATTTTAACACCTTGAATCTCGAAAACTGTTAATTTGCGAACTTATGTACAGGATGGACCAAATTAGACACTTTTTCTATAAAGGGGAATTCCTCTTTCTATAAGAAATAGAGTTAAAACGATATCAGTATCTGAGGCTTGATTTTTATAAAAAACTTAATGGTGAAAATCATATATCGATATCTCTTATGATTTGAGAGATATAGGTGTTTTTCAGAAAAGTGCAATTTCGAAAAGTTGTCATAACTTTTTTCTTATTGAAAAATCTTTGTTTCTGTGAAAACATCCAAGGCAACTTTTTGTGTGGAATTCGATGAAATACATCAGCTTTATCTCAAAATATCGATCCATATTAATAAAATGTCGATTTTATTAATAAAAAAATGATATTCATATACAGGATGATTCAAAAGACCGCTGACAAATATCTAGGGCAAGTAATGTATAAAAATTAAGATGAATAGTCTTAATATACATGGGCCCAAAAAAGCCTCCTAAACGAGATATAGGATATCAAAAGTTATTTTTTTTAAATATTATGTCTAATTTTGTCAGACAGAATTTTCGTCTGAAGCAATCAATTGGTTGCAAAACATTGATTAACGCAGCAGTTTTTTAGTTATTAACATGTCAATAAATTTTGTTAAAATGAAATACGTTATTTCATTAAAATGTAGACAATAAATATGTATGAAATAACGTAGACAATAAATAACAAATTTATCAGAGTAAGTGTTGAAATTGTTCACCTTGTGATATTCAACACACGTTGCTATTCGTCAAGATAAGAATCTCAAAATTTCAAAAATTGTTCCTTTCATCAAAGGAATTTGGATATTTTTGAATTTGAATACAACAAATTTGGTAGATAATTGGTCGCATTACACAAAAATACTGCCTTTTCTTAGTGGCGTAGAAAATATTGTTAACAAATAGCTTTCATTGCAGATGTATATTAAGATTATTCATTCTAATTTTTCATGTATTGTCTGCTCTAGAAGCGTGTCAGCGGTTTTTTTGAATTAGCTGTATAGATAATAATATATAGATAGTACAAAAATGACTTTTTTTGATGGATTTTTGCAAATTCGAAGGGTGCATAAAATTTCCTTTCCAAAAATATGGCACACTTAATATTTTGTTCAAGTCTTCTCTGATATACAGGGTCCTTCAGCTCAGTTCCCGTCTTCTGTAGCTCAGTTATTAATTAAGAGTTTGATAATTTGCAGGCTTGTACTGCATCTCAGACCGCACTTCAGGAAATGGTCAAAATCTAGTGTCAAAATTTTCAAACCTTAAAACAGATTATCTTTCTTATTTTAAGTTGGACTCCCTTACATATTTTTATATTAATCAACAAGATACAATACAAGCCTACAAAGTATTAAACTCCTACCTTAATTAATAACCGAGCTACAGAAAACGGGAGCTGAGGTGAATGATCCTGTATACAACTTTAAAACTTATATATGCACAATTTGTGAAAGTATGCATTGAAAATAAAATAAAAAAATGATAATATTTTCATACTAGTATCAAGTAAACTGGTTACAATGAATTTAAAAACAAATTCATAAGCAATAAACAGATTAAATTAATAAAACTTATTATAAAACAAAAAAAAACTTATTAAAATATTAAAAAAAAAAAATAATGGTAGTTAACAATAGTTAACAAAAGCAGTTTGTGTTAATCACAGTCGATATATTCTTTTAACCGTTTTTGCTAAGTTGATAAACCCAATGGGCCTTTACAGCAAAGTACTGTAAAAGTGTTCACAATTTATTGGCTGTGTATAGATAACATCTTTCAAATTTTACCATTTCATTCGTGATTCTACTAAAACGTCAAAAACACATCATCCTTTAACATTTTTAAAAGGAAATGATTTCAAATTGAAACAAAGAGTTATACATCATTTGCAAGAGGAAGGTTCAATCTGCAATTTGATATGGAAGTCATTTTCAAAAATAACACCTCCACGATCCTTCAAATTTTATAATTTTTTCGTTATTCTATTTAAACGTCAAAAATACATTATTCTTTAACCTTTTAGTAACTTAAGTGTAGGGATGACACGAAAATCCGGCGTTGATACTGATCTGTAAAAAAATTTATGCATTAAGTAAATGACGATTCCAAAGTAGCAAAAGACACGAAAGAAATCTTCTTTTTCCATCAGTTCACTTTTTTGACGTTAACAGGTGGTAATTTAGAGAAAAATGTTTTTAAAAAGACGCAAAACAAAACTTAAGTTATAGTTCTAGTAACAGTCCTAGTAATAGTTCTAGTTTCAGTTCAATTGTTACAAAACTATTCTTGTTTTTAGAACATTTCCAAATATAAGAAGTTAAATTAAGTCTCTAAGTTATCAATATCAGATGTTAAATTTTTCATATAGTTCCGAGAAGGAACTGTATACTGTGGAACGTATACAATATGGTAGATAATAAACGAGAAAAACCTTTATTATCAACCAGCGAATACGGTGGTTATCTAAGTAATTCATTCCAGCTGTTTTGATAGTATTCTTTTAGCTTGGCGATCATTTATATCACAAGGATATTTTTCGTCTGGTGTAGTTGCAAAGTTTTCATTTTTGTTTTTAATTTTATCTCTTCCGTTAACGTTCTCTCAAGTTTTGATAGTATTCCTTATATTCATCTTCAATATACGTCGTATTAAACTAAACATTAAAAGAGTGAACATATTTCAACTTGCAAGTGAATTTTTTAGATAGCAGTCGCTACAGTATAATTTGTAGCGAAAAATAACGAATGATCCGGCTTACGAATTGGCCGGAGTTCCGGTTCCGGTAATCCGGTCAAACCGCGATCCGTGCCATCTTTACTTAAGTGGAATCGTTTTTGAATTGAAATAACGATTATTTAGGTTCAACCTTCAATTCGATAAAAATCATTTTATTTTCAATAGTAAGACCTCCTTGCACTTTAAAATTTTATCATTTTTTCGTGATTTTACTGAAATATTTCTACAAAAAATTTAATTCATTAAAAGCTTGCCTTCCTGGATATCGTTCATGACATAAATTTCCTGCAGGCTCTGTAAGAGCCGTGAAAGCCCACTTATCTAGTAATACGAAATGGAAATCTTTTGGAAGTTTTCAAGTTCTGTATTTCAAAGAAAACTTGAACGAGATATCAAGTGTGCTATTATTGGAAAGGAAATTTTATGCTCTCCGCGAATAGGCAAAAATATATAGGTGTTCTATTTAAAAAAATCATTTCTATGTTAATAACTACTAAAATATAAAAAATTTTGAGAAAAGAAGTTATGACGACTCTTCGAATATACACTTTTTGAAAAACATCCTGTATCTCTGAAACTGTATGAGTATTCCTTTAAATTATTTAATTTCACTCACCTGTACATTGAGATTTTTTGATATTTGAACATTATTTTAAAACACCCCTTGAATATTATCAAAACAGTTATACAGATTATTTCATTATTCTAGGACTGCACTCTACTCATTTTTTTGGATTATGTTTAGATTAGGTCTCTCAAATGCTACAACTGCATAATATTTGCCAAATTATTTATTATTTAATATTCACATTAATTATAATGCGAGAATAGCATAAGCAAATGTTGAAAATAAATTGTGTAGTTTTTAAAAGAATATAAAATTCTTTTTCAAGAGGACCAAAAATATTAAAATCGGTGCACTGCTCCAGGAGATATTAAAATTTTATGACCATCATTATGACAGTTATGAAAAATGGCGCAAGGCAAACGGATGTGGTATTATCTAAGCTGACAAATGATGATATAGTGTACACAAAATTGATGTAGACAACTGCATAACGCATCTTTTTAATAACAAATTTAATAGTAGATAATAAACGAGGAAAACCTTTATTATCAACCAGTGGATACGGTGGTTATCTAAGTAAATCATTTCAGCTATTTTGATAGTAATTTTTTATCTCGTCGATCGTTTATATCACAAGGTTATTTTTCGTTTGGTATTGTTGTAAAGCAATAAGTAAAGTTGGTTCTTTCTTATCTCTTCCGTTAACATTTCCCCAAATTTCTTATTACTAGTTTTGTTGATATTTCTTATATTCATCTTCAATATACGTCGTATTAAGTTGAACATTAAAAGAGTGAACATATTTCAACTTGCATTGAGATTTTTTGATATTTGAACATTATTTTAAAACACCTCTTTAATATTATCAAAACAGTTATACAGAGTGTTTCATTATTCTTGGACCGTACTTAATTTAATTTTTTTTTGGTTATGTTTAAATTAGGTCTCTCAAATGCTATAACTGCATAACGCTTGCCAAATAATTAATTATTTAATATTCACGTTAATAATTAATTATAATTATTTTCGCATATGAAAATGTTGAAAATAAATTGTGTAATTTTTAAAGGAATATAAAATTGGTTTTCAAGAAGACCAAAAATATTGAAATCGGTGGACTGCTTCAGGAGATATTAATATTTTATGACCCTTATTATGACAGTTATGAAAAATGGAGCAAGGCAAACTGATGTGGTACTATCTAAGCTAACAAATGATGATATAGTGATGGTTATCACAATTAATTACCTAGTTTTTTAGTAGATAATTAATTAAGAATTTAGTATTTTTTTTTAGTTATCTAATTTTTCGAGTTTTATATTTTCTTATGGCATTTATGCTTCTTAACAATCGAATTACGAACATTAAAACACTTTTCAATTATTCCTCTTGCTTACTTTGAACACAAAGATTTTGTTCCCAAACCTCTAGAACGTATCATTGCCAAAAAAAAAATGTTCCATATAATTTATGAGGTAGTAAACAACCACAAAGTTTATAAAGACCCAAAATTCATGTAGACAAGTGCATAACGCATCTTTTTAATGACAAATTTAATAGTAGACAATAAACGAGAAAAACCTTTATTATCAACCAGCGGGTACGTTGGTTATCTAAGTAAATCATTTCAGCTATTTTGATAGTAATTTTTTATCTCGTCGAGCGTTTATATCACAAGGTAATTTTTCGTTTGGTACTGTTGTAAAACAATAAGTAAAATTGGTTTTTGCATATTTGTTTTTAATTTTATCTCTTCCGTTAACGTTTTCCCAAATTTCTTATTACTCTAAAGTTAAACATTAAAAGAGTGAACATATTTCAACTTGCAATTGAAATTTTTAGATAGCAGTGGCCACAACATAATTTGTAATGAAAAATAACGAATGATCCGGCGGCCAGAATTCCGGCGATCCGGCTTAGGAATTCGGCCGAAGTTCCGGTTCCGGTGATCCGGTCAAACCGCGATCAGTGCCATCACTATTAAGTGGAATCGTTATTGAATTGAAACGATTTATGCACCATATTTGAAAGAGGAATATAAATATTTCATTTTCAATATTAAGGGCCCTCGCCCACGGCATGTTCGCATCGATACAGTCGCGATGCAATCGCTAGTACCATATCGAGATTCAGTCGCGCTGAAAACGTGATTCATTGACGGCATTAAAATCATTAAAGCATTCTTTTAAAGTTTAGGAAGGCGCGAGTCCCATATTACAGGACACACATATTACAAAAAGTCTCCGTGGGCGAGGGCTCTAAGACCATGGAATGAAAGAGTATGGACTCTTTCAAATTTTATCATTTTTTCATGATTTTACTAAAACATTTGTAAAAAAAATGTCATTAAAAGGTTGCTTTCTTGGATATCGTTCATAACATAAATTTCCTGCAGGCTCTGTAAGCTTCGTGAAAGCCCACTTATCTAGTAATACGAAATGGAAAATCTTTAAAGTTTTCAAGTTCTGTATTTCCAAGAAAACTTGAACGCGATACAGTGTGCTATTATTGGAAAGGAAATTTTATGCTCTCGGCGAATATACAAAAATATATAGGTGTTCCATTTAAAAAAATTATTTCTATGTCAGTAACTACTAAAATATAGCTTTGAGGGAAAGTTAATTTATTCCATTGGATTTAAATAAAAAGTTGCTTTAGAAATATTTTCGCAGAGAAAAAAAATGTTCAATTAGAATAAAAATATGATGATTTTTCGAAAATGTACTTTTTAAAAAACATCCTGTATCTCTAAAACCGTAAGAGTATCCCTTTAAAGTATTCAATTTCGCTCACCTGTACATTGAGATTTTTTGATATTTAAAAATTATTTTAAAACACCTATTTATTATTATCAAAACATTTATACAGAGTGTTTCATTATTTTATGACCATACTCTACACAATTTTTTTGGATTATGTTTAGATTAGGTATCTTAAATGCTATAGCAGCAAATCTTGTTTCTAAATTTTTAATTCAAGGTTGCCAAATTATTAATTACTTAATATTGACGTTAATAACACTAGTTTACAACAAAAATCTCAAAGACTGTGATAGTTTTTTTATAACGTAGAATATTGTGCTGATTTTGAAACTGTCTTCAGTTTTTCACCATCACGTCCAGTTTTCGAGATATACCCAAAAAATGTGGAAAATCGTAAATTAAAAAACACAGTAACGGTTCATGTTCAGTATATTTGTTATTTTGCATAGTGACTTCTGTAGCTATATGGATGAATGTAGAGATCCAAACGAACTTTTTGAGGTAGTGACGGAATAAATCAGACTCCGTTATTTTGCTACAACTTAAATCAACTCAACAAAATCAATTTTTTTGGCATTTTCTCATTTTCTTTTGACCTAATCGCACTGCAGTGAAAAAGAATTTTATATGAATAAAAAAGTGAGCTATTCAATCCTGTAGAACATTTAATTATTTAAATTTCGAAGCATTGAACATCATGGTCGAATGTATATTACCACAGATATCGTTAATTTACGACAATCGTACAAAATTTCATTTTTTGTCATTTTCACTATGTTGTTGAGACATTATTACAAACAATTTTTTTAATAAAGAGGTATTTTAATTGTTTCATGCACTAAGTATAAACATTAAATTTATTGAAATCAATATTATCATTTGGCATTAATTCAATATAACGCATTTGAATTTAAAGTTTCTGCAGATTTAAAAGTAATTGCTGCAGTAAAGAAATTTGCTTCTATTTTTTTAATATTGACTTATATTTATATGATTTTCAGGTAATTGTTACAGGCTTAAAAAGCAATTTTACAAAATATTGCTTCTGTGTTTGAGGGAAGCTGAGCGAGATAGCATCATTATGTACGCAAACTGGTCTTTTAGAAAACATTACGATGCTGGTGCTTTCAATGTCTTAAATAAACCTCTGGTGAGACCAGAATCTGTCATATTGCCTCCACTACGCATCAAACTGGATTTAATGAAAAACTTTTGAATTCAGAAGGCCCAGTATTTAAATATCTCACCCAGCTCTTTCCATAAAGTACTTTAAACTAAAAGAAGGCATATTTGTTGGCTACCAAATAGAAGCAGTAATAAATGTCAACGAATTAATGTTAACATTGACAACAAAAGAAGCAAGGCGTAGATTGGCTTCAAACAAACCGTCCATGGATTTTTAAAAAACCATGAGAATGAGAATTCTCGCGAAATAATTTCTGTAATTTCTAACTTATGGCACAATTACCATGCTATAAATGCAAACATGTTGTTTAAAATCCATTTCCTCCATTTGCACTTAGATTTCTTTCCAAGCAATCTTGGAGTGGAAAGTGACGAACAAGGCGAGCGGGTCCATCCAGATTTAATGACATTGGAAATATGTTACTGGGAGACACAAAGATAATGGGAGATTAACTCTGGAGTGTTATTAGAGAAATCGACCCAAAGATATACCAAAAATTATCGAAAAGTAATCATATCCCTAACAATAACAATACATATCATTAACAATAAGTAAAGTAGTATACATTAAATATAGAATTTAATTCCATAAAAATTAAAGACAGAAAAGACAAAGAAAAGTATCGTTTGTAAGATCAGCCAAACACCCAAGAACGCATAGTGAAACTGGCAAAATCAAATCATCTTCACCAATTAATTAATAACAACACAGTGAAAATGACAAAAAATAAAGTTTGCACGATTGTCGTAAATCAACGATATCTCTGGTAATATAATAGTAATAATGACTTTATTTACGTATAAAACACAAAACACAATTAACAATTCAACAAAAAATGTAAGCGAAAATTAATACGGAAAAAGGCGAAGTTCACTTACATAGCTGGTTTTCAACTTAACCATACTTAGCAAAAAAACAAAATCAATACGTATATCTTTATAGATCGTAAACATTGTGCTCCTTAAGCACAATGTTTAATATACACATAATCAATAGCACACAATAATAAGAAACATTGAAGAGAAAAACAATGTGGAAACTTCAAATACTCTACAAATACACAAACATCTCACAAGGGGACCGTACGGGTTCGGCATCACCGATTTTGTTCATATTTGCAGGGATTAAAGATCAGTACTCGAACATTATTTTCCTGAAGCAGTACGATGCAATGCTTAAAAATACTCGAGAACATCGACTTCAAAGTTTCGTTCAATACGTCGATTAGCCTAGGGGACTGTGAGTTCGGTTATCAACACTGAGGTCATAGGTTCAAGCCCGCTCCTTTTTACTCTTTTTCTATTATTTTTTTATTATTATTCTTCCTTCTTTATCCAAGCGTGATGATTATCAACAAATTAATACATTTGTTAAGTATTTTAGCTTTTATTGTCAATATTACCTGTTTTTGTTAATTAAATAAAAATTAAAAAAAAAGACTTAAGTGCATTGGCGTTTGAACCTGAAACCTCAATTTTGACAGCCGAACTTATAGTCCCCCCCGGGCTAATTGATTAGGCGAAAATTAAAATATATCATACTTCTACTGTTGCGAAATATTTTGAGTACTTTGAAGTCAATTTTCTCGAGTATTTTTGAGCATTGCATCGTACTGCTTCAGGAAAGTGATGTCCGAGTACTGATCTTCAATCCCTGCAAATATGAACAAAATCGGTGATGCCGAACCTGTAAGGTCCCCTTGTCAGTCCGATATCAAACCATGACACCTACGTGCTACCTACGCAGGAAGTATGCTCCATAGCCACGCTTAAAGGTCGAAACATTCAAGGAGCATTTTAATTCAACTAACTAAATGTTTTTGAAAACCTCATGGGCATGAAACTGTAACCTGTAATAGATATACGGCGGCTTTTCAGTTTTTATCACCTTCAAAATCAACACAGCATAATGTAAACATATGATAGATGCTCGATTCATCATGTCTAGCCATTAAGTTTCAAAAAGTTTATCACTAATATGGTCTCTTCTACGAATTCCATAAATCAGTTTTAAACATAAATTTTGTATCTTTTGTAGATTTTTACTAGATACATAACTTATGAATGGAGAATACACTGCGTTACAATAATTGAAATGAGATAGTACTAAGGACTCACATAATAGTATTCTATACTTTTTATTGAGGAATCGTTTAGTATTGAATAACATTTTTATACACCGTGTTAAATAATTATCGTAACCTACGTCACGTTGTAATGTTGGTTATCTATCTCATTGTGTAGTGGTAACGGCGATATTTTTAAATTAGTAAACAGATTTTAACCAGATGTTAACAGCAGATCGAACGTTATTAGGTTATTATTGTCGCGATTGTCGTATGCTTTGTGTGTTTCCGGATTTCTTTATTCTTTACCATTTTTTGTTGCCTTTATATTTCTTCAAACAGTTCTTCTTAGAGATATCGTTGTTTCTAGCGATTGATTTAAGCGGTAAGTCAATAAACAAATTAAAATAACGAAAACGTTCAATGAGAATTTCTTTCAGATTTTTATTTCTTTCGTTATGACGTTCACACCGGAACATGATGCCTTTATTTTAATGGCACATTATCGAAGCGGTACGCAGAATGCGGACGATAGTTGGGTTTATTCCTTATAAAGCTGTATACAGCAATTCAACCAACGTTTCCCAGATTTCGACGTTGATTATGACGCTTTTAAGCATAGGAAACACGTGGTTGTAACTCGTTTTGAAGAGCGAAGTTGCATTTGCAAACAAAAACCTGATGGTAGAAAAGTTAAAATCACTGATGATGTGGTAGATAACATTCATGGGCGAATGGATCACAGTCTTAACAAATCAATGAGAAGGTTATCTGCCGAGACAGGTTTGTTAATCTTTTTTAAATTAAAACGAAATTGCCTATCTAAAATATTATTATTTTAACAGGATTTAGCGTTGCAAGTTGTCACAAAGTAGTTTCAAAACAACTTCAAATGTATCCCTATAAAATTACTGTAAGAATTGCAACAAATAATTTACAAAGAAGAATTAATATTTGTCTAGAGAATAATGGAGAGCATTTTCAACACATGATGTAATAATTGCAATGTAATAATTATAATGTTCTTTTAATAAATAAATAACCACATCTTTCAATATTTATTTTAACATATCACTGAATGTTTATTTTTGATTCTAGATAGCGAAATTACACAAAAATCATTCGAGCATGCAATAGAATATCGCAATCTGTGTTTTTTAAACTTTATAAATTAACAAATCGGCGAAATGAAACAATGTTATTTAGAATTTATGTCCTATTTTGTTAATTGACTGTATAGTTTTGATCCATTTTGATTCTTACATATTTATAAATGTCACAAATTAAAAAAAGATTATAATTTTGCATTTAAACGTGAAATGAAATGACATACCATTAAAAGTGTTAATCATGTTGTGTTTACAATTTGTCCATGACAATAATACCAAATTCTTTGATTGTCGTAGCCGGATATAAATTGTTTACGACATTCAAACAAAAGAAGATCAATTTGACAGTCGTTAATTGCTATACAAAAGTCAACTTTTAATAGCATTTTTCGAAAAAATTACTTCAAATAATAGGAATATTCGTCGCGTTGCAATACCAATACTATGATTTTGGTTGCCTAGATTTCGGGTACGATAATTAGTTAACACACTGTATTCGCATAAGCTTTCTGTGTGCATTTGTTTATATGTTCCGCAATCTTTAAGGATTCATCTATTATCAAACCTAAACCCTTTACAGATTCTTTGCATTCCAATTGTGAACCATTTATCGAAATGATTAATTTTGACTTAATAAAATTTCTATGTCGTAATATACGTTCGACATGCTTCGAAATTTAGAGAGTTAAATGTTCTACAGAATAGAATAGCATAGCTAACTTTTTTATTCATATACAATTCTTTTTCATTACGGTGCTAATCGCAAAAGTAAAAAAAAAGTGAAAAGTATGTAACTGAAAAGAAAATGAAAAAAATGTCAAAAATTTGATTTTGTTAAGTTGTTTTAGGTTGTAGCAAAATAGCGGAGAGTCAGATTTATCCCGTCAATACTTCAAAATGTTTGCCTGAATCTCTACTTTCATGTCCATATAGCTATAGAAGTACACTATGCTAAATAATAAATATACATGAACCGTTACTGTGTTTTTTAATTTACGATTTTCCATACATACATTCTACGTTATAAAAAAAAATATCGCAGACTTTGAGGAAAAAATTTGATTAAAATTTGTAAACTAGTGTAATTAATTATAATTATTCTCGCAATTGAAAATGTTGAAACGTTGAAAGTAAATTGTGTAATTAAAACAAGTATATTAAATTCTTTTTCAAGAAGATCAAAAATATTGAAATCGGTTGAATGGTCCAAGAAATATTAAAATTTTATGACCTTTATTGGGGTAGTTATGAAAAATGGCACAAGACAAACTGATGTGGTATTATCTAAGCGAGATAACGGTAGTTTTATATTTCATTATGGCAGTTATGCCTCTCAATAATCGAATTACGAACATCAAAATAATTCCCTATTGTTTATCTTGCTTACTTTGGCCACAAAGTAGAGGTTTGTTCCCAAACCTCTACAACTTATCATTGTCAAAAACTTCCGCTTTTTATGTATAAGAAGTAAATAACTATAGACCACATAAACACATAAAATTCATTTAGACACGTGCATACAGCATCTTTTTAAGTACAAATTTAATTCATTTCCACGCTTTTCTAATACTAAAATAACTGTATTGTGTATAAAAATACTTACTTGTTTCGTTAACACAAAATAAGCATAACAAGCCATTGCAGTCCCATAAGTAACAAAATACGTAACTGGTTCCATTATGTCCCAAGAGTATTCCCACCATGTTAATCTGGCCAAAATTCCAAATTGAACAGACATTAGGCCTAATCCCGCCCATGCTAACCAATTACTTTTTCTATGTGCGACTATTTCCAATTGCGATTTAGCCTACAAAAAATAAATAAAGAAAAAGTCGTGAAAATACTTAGAAACATCATAACCAAAGTCTTACTTTGTTATAAAAACATAAATGTTTGTCATAATTTAAAAGATTTTTCGTTTCCATCTCCATATCAAATGAATTTAAATAAAACTATGTTTCTTAGATGGATCGTTTTATTTTAGGCTCTACCAGTTTCGAGTGTTTTTTCATTCATCTTCTGGAGCATGCCACGTCATTATCTTTAAAGACATCTGTGATTATTATATTTTTTTCACTTTTATTATAATAGTTTCTTGTAATTCGCGCACTTATAAAAGTACACACTTATAAAAGTAAGTGCGCGAATTACAAGAAACTATTATAATAAAAGTGAAGTAAGTGCGCGAATTACAAGAAACTATTATAATAAAAGTGAAAAAAATATAATAATGACAGATGTCCTTAAAGATACTGACGTGGCATGCTCCAGAAGATGAGTGAAAAAACACTCGAAATCGGTAGAGCCTAAAATAAAACGATCCATCTAAGAAACAGTTTAATTTAAATTCATTATATACAGGGTATCTCTGAAATGCGTGTACAACGGAAGACCACAGATTCCTTGGCTTAAAATAGACCGATTTAAGGTAACTTATCTATATCCAAAGTTGCTTCCTTTCGCCGCTACAGGACTTCAAAGTTAGCAAAAAAATTCGTTTATTCTTTATAGCTCGAGAACACGATAAACAGTCTAAACCATTTTTGAGATGTGAGTTCCTAGGTTCAGTTAACGTCTTTTTATGGTTTTAGGTGAAATTTTGAAAACACAGAAATAATCGAAAAGCTATGTCTTCAGCAGTTATTGCTCCATATCTTTTTTGTTGAGTAGGTGATGACTGCATAATTAAAATTTCTGGATAGCTCGTTTAGTTCTGGAACTTTTTTGTCCCTTATAAGATTTTGATTACAATTTTTACGTCATTTCAATCACAAAATTTTACCGTCATTGGTACTGATTTCTCTGGGAGGCGTTAAAATCAACAGTCCTTGCCTCTACAGTTGATTATGAACAAGAATTATAAGGAAAAAATTCCCTACTATTCAATTTTGTTACATAAGTGCCAAACACCTTGTGATTTTGTAGTCAAAATGACGTAAATAAGGGTTGCAGGTACTCAAAAATTCCTTTGTTCTGGCTTAACTACTTATGTAATCAAAATCTTATAAGAAACAAAAAAGTTTCAAAACTAAATGGGCTATTCAGAAATTTTAATTATGTAGTCATCGCCTTCTCAGCAAAAAGATATGGAGTAATAACTGCTGAAGTCATAGCTTTTCGATCATTTCTGCATTTTCAAAATTTTTTCTAAAACCATAAAAAAACGTTAATGGAACGTAGAAACTCACAGTTCAAAAATGGTTTAGATTATTTATCGCGTTTTCGAGTTATAAAGAATAAACGAATTTTTGTGCTAACTTTGAAGTCCTCTAGCGGCGAAACGAAGCAACTTTGGATATAGATAAGTTAACTTAAATCAGCCTATTTTGAGCCAAGGAATCTGTAGTATTCCGTTGTACACGCATTTCAAAGACACCCTGCATAAATGTTTGTGTTTATATTGATTTAACAATTGTAGCTACCATTTAAGACAAATTACACCTTTACCGTCTTAATTGTGTCTCTAAGACCCGATTAAGGGCTTGTACGGGGTGTTTAAACTCCTTTATGGGGGTTGTTTTATGGCGTCTTAAAATTACAGTTATAAAACGCAAGCTATTCGCTTTATGGGAATGGTAACTTTAACGTGGAAAGCGTGACATTTTATGATAAAGCCTTTTACATTGAAATAACAATGAAAAGGGGGTGTTTTGTTTGTTTCAAAAAGCTTTGACGTTTGTTTGTATTAATTATGAAAATATATAACACAAAAACGTATGACAAAAAGATCTCGAACATATCAACAAAAATTAATTTTAGTTTTATTAATTTAAAAAATGTGAAAAATAAAAATAAAAACATTCTCCAAAAAGAAAGTCACCTTTGATGGTATAAAAATATCATAAAAGGAACATTTTATTGGATTTTATATTTTCATATTTTTTCCTCGAGGGAAATGCTTGAGTATCCTCTTGGCTTTTATGTTTACGAAACGAGGTATGATATAAAGTGCACAGGAGATTCTTTTTATAAACTCTATTCATGTATGTTCCTCCGTCGCATTTACACGTTTTATCCTTTTATTTTTTGAATTTAAAGTTGAACTTTATTTTTCGACCCTTCTATTTTGGAAGTACCCAACCGCATCCCTCATTTAACTTCCTGTTTCAAACAAGGGGGGCGCACAACTATTTCGTTTCGCGCTGTGTGTAAGTTGAATTAGAGACCGCGGTTTAGTTTGTACATTCAACTAAAAGAAGATGAGAGTATTTTAAAGCAAACCGTATTTAGCGACGATGCGGTGAGCAGCTTTTGGGTTCAGACTTCACGCAAAACTGTATATCAAGGGAAAATTTATTTGTTTTACTTACTTCTTCTAACGGTATTAATTCTTGTTGTAAAGTTTCCAATTCGGTACAAATAATTCGCTCCTTTTGGACTTGGTGCTCTTTGACGTTTAGTGCCTCGTACAGTTGACCAACTAAATTTTGTACATCACTTAATCTATAAAAATAATTAATTAATTTTAATTACTTCCTAAATGCGATTTACCTTTGAATTTCTTCGCTAGTCACCCTTTCTTGTTTAGGACTACAAACGTTGTAGCATTTATCATTAACCACCAGCACAAAATCTTCTTGTAATAAAGTTTCTATGCTGGTAGAAGCGGCTATCCTGATATCATTTTTCGTACTTTTAATAACCACCCTATCGATGCCTTTATCTTCATTTCGAAGCATCGTTAAAAAATCCCCGACTGTGTGCGAAACGGGTCTTAAAGTGAATCGACACTTTTCTCTTCGACTTGGTAACGGCACAGTGATTTGCGGCAATCCTCTGCAGTATTCGATCGATACGTCTGCAAGATTAAAAAAAGAAATCAGAAACCCAACAAAATCGAAAAGATAAAAAAGTAGGGTAAATTGAAAAGTACGTGGCTAAGTTTGGGTAGGTGATGCAAAAAGGAAAGGAGAAAGGTATATTGGGGAAAGGTTGGATTTTCGGACGAGATTAAATGGGGAAGTTTGGAAATCTCTCGATTGGTGCGGTTGCAACAAGTTCCTTGGATGCAACAGGAAGGCCATTACCGAGGCGTAACGCTGTGCATTTTGAAAACAAGCGGATTACATTTGCGTGACTGCAGGGGGTTGTGGTTTCTCGTTTAATCTTACCTGTTATAATATCGATTAGATTAGATGGCACTTAGAATTTGGAGTTCCAGAACATTTAGTATAATTATCGTAGTTTGAGGAAGTTTTGGGTTAATTCTAAGTTAATGAACTAGGTTTTATAATCTGGCTTAATAATTCAAATTTAAAAAGAATTTAAAGTTTTATTAAACTTCTAAACACAAAGTGGTGGCATAGAGGTCAGATACGTGGGTCAGGGTGCTCAAAAATCCATCCAATTGAAAATGGTTTGGTTGTGATGGTCTGGATTGAAGTTGCCATTTTCAATTATTTTTTTTATCTTAATACACTATTGAGTTTTTGTTCTTTCTATTCACTCCCAGCATCTGATGCAAACGAATTTTCTCTTTTTTGAGAGCACGTATTTTGAATGGAAGCTTGATACTGCACGTAGGAGATTTTAAATATTTCCAAAAGACTTAATTTTGTTTTTAGAAGAGTATAGAAAATATGAAATGCACCCGGAAAATTTGAAATGCTTCCAGAAAACTTGAACTGCTACTAAAAGACTTGCTATTGTCCATGGACGACATCATACTGCTTCTAGAAGGCTTGATATCGCTTCCAGAAGACTTGAAATGCTTCCAAAAGATTTGCTATATTTCTAGAAGACTTGATACTGATCCTAGGAGATTTAAAATTTTGTTAAAGATATAATTCTGGGATACTGATATTGCTTCCAGAAGACTTAAAATGCTCCCAGAAAACTTGAACTGCTTCTAGAATACTTGCTATTGCGACTGGAGGATTTAATACTGCTTCTAGAAGACTTGATATTGCTTCCACAAGACTTGAAATATTTCCAGAAGATTTTATGCTGCTTATAGAAATATATGAAAAGAAGTCTCTTCAAGTCTTTTGGAAGTTTTGATATGCAAGACTTGATATTGCCTCGGAAACACTGGAAAAACTTCTAAAGGATAATAGTAGTAAGAAGAAATACTTCTTGATATTGCTTCTGACAGACTTGAAATGCTTCTAGAAGACTTCGTAATGCTTTTAGAAAGTTTAAAATGCTTCCAAGCGATTGGATATTACAAGTAAAAGACTTGATACTTCCTCTAGAAGACTTGAAATTACTCCCAGAAGACTTGAAATACTTCTAGAAACTTGATACTGCATCTAGAAAACTTAATACTGCTTACAGAAGACTTGATATTACTTTCAGCAGATTTGAAATATTTCTAGAAGACCTGATACTGGTTATAGAAGCTATGAAAGTGAAGCTTCCAAAAGTCTTGATACTGCCTCTGAAACAGTAGAAATACATTTAGAGGACTTGATATTGCCAGAAGGATTGATACTGCTTGTAGAAGCTATGAAATGCCTCCAAAAGACTTAATATTGCTTCTAAAACACTGGAAGTACTTCTAGCGATAATAGTAATAAAAGGAAATACTTCCGGATATTACTTCTAGAAGACTTGAAATTCTTCTAGAAGACTTCACTGCTTCTAATAGGTTTAACATGCTTCCAAAAGACCGGATATTGCCTTTGGAAGTCTTGAAATGCTCCTACAAGACTTGATATTGTTTCTAGAAGATTTGAAATAATCTTCCAAAAGACATGACATCGACATGACACTTGACACAAAAGACATCGACATGAAATCGCCTCTGGCAGACTGGAAATACTGCCAGAAGACTTGAAATGCTTCAAGAAGACTTGATACGTATTCTAGAAGACTTGATATTGCTTCCTGAAGACTTGGAATATTTCTAGAAACTTGATACTGCGTCTAGAAAACTTAATATTGCTTCTATATTGCTTTCAGAAGACTTGATACTGTTTCTAGAAGACTTGGTACTGCTTATAGAAGCTATGAAATGCTTCCAATAGACTTAATATTGCTTCTAAAACACTGGAAGTATTTCTAAACGATAATAGTAGTAAGAGGAAATACTTCCGGGTATTTCTTCTGGAAGACTTGAAATTCTTCTAGAAGACTTCACTGCTTCTAATAGTTTAACATGCTTCCAAAAGACCGGATATTGCCTTTGGAAGTCTTGAAATTCTCCTACAAGACTTGATATTGGTTCTAGAAGATTTGAAATGATTCCAAAAGACATGATATCGCCTCTGGCAGACTGGATATACTTCCAGAAGACTTGTAATGCTTCAAGAAGACTTGATACGCATTCTAGAAGACATGATATTGCTTCCTGAAGACTTGAAATATTTCTAAAAACTTGATACTGCGTCTAGAAAACTTAATACTGCTTCTATACTGCTTTCAGAAGACTTGATACTGCTTCTAGAAGGCTTGATACTGCTTTTAGATGCTTTGATATTGCTTCCAGAAGATTTGAAATATTTCCAGAAGACTTGATACTGGTTACAGAAGCTATGAAATCGAAAAAAAATCGAAAAAAAGACTTGATATTGTCTCTGAAACACTGGAATGATTTCTAGAGGACTTGATATTGCTTTTGGAAGACTTGAAATGCTTCCAGAAGAATTGATACTGCTTCTAGAAGACTTGACACTGGTTCTAGAAGCCTTGATATTGGATCCAGAAGACTTGAAATATTTCCACAAGACTTGATACTGTTGATAGAAGCTATGAAATGTTTCCAAAAGACTGAATACTGCCTCTGAAACACTGGAAATACTTCTAAGGGATAATAGTAGTAGGAGGAAATACTTCTGGATATTGCTTCTTGAAATTTTTCTAGAAGATTTCATACTGCTTCTAGAAGGTTTGAAATGTTTCCAAAAAACTGCCTCTGGAAGATTTGAAACGCCCTAGAAGACCTGATATTGCTTCTAGAGGATTGGAAATGCTTGCAGAAGACTTGATACTATTTCTAGAAGATTTGATAATACTTCCAAAAGACTTGAAATACTTCCAGAAACTTAATACTGCTTCTAGAAGACTTGATATTACTTTCAGCAGACTTGAAATATTTCCAGAAGGCTTAATATTTGTTATAGAAGCTATGAAATGCTTGCAAAAGACTTGATATTACCTCTGAAACACTGAAAATACTTCTGGAGAACTTGATATTGCTTCTAGAAGCTTTGATATTGCTTACAGAAGACTTGCAATATTTCCCGAAGACTTGATACTGCTAATAGAAGTTATGAAATGTTTTCAAAAGACTTAATATTTGTCTCTAAAATACAGGAAATACTTCTAGAGGACTTGATATTGCTTCTGGAAGACTGGAAATACGAAAGACGACATGACTGCTTGTAGAAGTCTTGATATTGCTTCCACAAGACTCGATACTGCTTCCAGAAGATTTGATATTGCTTCCATGAAACTTGGTACTGCTTTTAGAAGATTTGATATTTCTTATTTGAGGCTTAATATTGCTTTTAAAAAATTAGACATGCTGCCAAAAGAAAGTTTGGAGAGCACGTATTTTGGTTTTTCAGACCTTTTCAGACACAATTCAGTCGTTTTTCGAAACCTGTCAAAACCAAAAACGACTGAGAAAACCAATGAGTCTTTTCTAAATTCAATTTTTTCAATACCCAACATCAATACGTATCTTCAAAAACGGGTAATTAATAAGCAGCTAATTATTGGGGAAGATGTCACTTTAGTCATTAAATTATTTGCCACGATTCTTTGGAATCACTATTTATTTCTATACTTATTTGGAAATCCACGGCTAAACCTAAATCTTTCTAGTACTAGGTCTAGTATTAGTTCTAGTTTTAATTGCCACTTAGTGCTGGATTGTTGCAAATTCTTCTAGAACTAAGAGTATAACTAACTGCACAAACTGATATTTTTATTTGTTTGTGAATAAATTAATACATTCGTATTAAAAAATATATTCATGCATTACTATGAATTTTTAATTGACTAAGTACCCACTGTTTGGGTATTTACTGCGATCTAGGGATAATGGATAAATAAGTGATTTTAGGATTTTGGGAGAGTATTTTAAGGAGCTTAAAATGAGAGTATGGGTAACAAAAAAGAAGGAACTATTATAATCAACAAAAGAAAGACAAAGAAGGAGAAGGGAAGGGACAATACCATGGAAACTGTTGTAAGACTGATACAGCTATAGAAAAGCAGGAAAACATGCAAAGGTGAAAGAGACGAGATACATTACTAAGTAATAATAGTAAGTCATAATAACAGCATAAATTCCGGAGTAGTTGATGAAAGAATGTAAAGGGATGAAGAAGCACAAAGTATCAATTTAGATGAACGCGGGAATAAAGAGGATGTGTAGGTTCTATGGGACCATTAATAGGCAATTGATTATAAGCTATGATGTGATAATATGAAATTGGGTCGTATTGAGTGGGAGCACGTACTGGATGGATGGATTCATTGCATACAGAAAGTAACAATCTTAAATTAAATACAGTCAGATCTAATTCACTTATGAATTTTACATTTTCCATGTATTTCTAAACCCGTATATTTCAGCGTATAAAGCTTTAGAAATCAACAACTTAATCTCGCAACAAATTCCAAAGCAACATTCATTCATTCCCAACTAGAATTGCACCGAGATTACATAGAATCGTGTCTTTGTTTCCATAACGTTTTATTCAACCCCATTTACATTCGTTTGTGGTCTTCTACTCGACAACCCTCCATCTTCGCGATTTTCACTCGACATTTTCCGGAACCAGAAAAGATCCCTTTTATTTCACTTTAACAGCAGGTGGCGCCCGTAAAAACGAAATGCATCGCGCGTCGTTGAAAATTTAAACCCACCACGAGCTAATCCCATGGAAACCCCGTCACCTTTGTGTTTTATCGCCTTCAATTCCCCTTTTTGTTTTATACCTTATTTTACCTCTTTTTGAGCTCACGTTGGATAGGAGAGTAAAAAGAAAATTGCGCTTTTAACGAGCTATAATCCATAATGCTGCGGATAATCCGGATGCAGTCGTCGTGGGCCGACTACTTTGCGAGATCATGGTCGAGAAATTGGATGGATCTGCCAACGGGAAATAAAACTCGGTGAAAGGTACCGAAGGATGAGAGAAAATAAAAAGTAACAACGGATAATTTGATTTCCTGAGGCTAGGGGGGCAATTAGTTTTGCAAATTATTTGGATTTGGCCCCTGAGTTTTCTATTATTTAGTTTTAACTTTTAGAAGTCGAGGAAGTTCTTTGTAAGAAAATAGTTTCGACTTCATAACAATGTACCAGTAGAGTCGAAAGAATTGGAGTGAAACGTTAGAATTGGGTCGTTTCCTATAATATGATGTGGTAATTATCCTTCTTTCTTTTCTTTTTTATAAAATATAAAAAAATAACCTACAAATTTAATTCTGACAATTTTTAAATGTTCTAAAAATACCGATTTTATAGAATTATTTTACAATTCGAAACATTAAACGATGATATTATTATATACCTTGTGTTCCATTTCTGAGAGAATTAACAAAGCATAACACTTTATTCTTCTCGGTTACTTAAACAATATAAATTTTAAATCGAAATAATTTAATGTGATGCAAAAAGTAATAACAGTATTTTATATTACCGTAATATGTTCAAATGAAACACTCAATAATAACGAGACCGAGATTACATAACCAAAACGAAAGCCCCAATAAATTTCAACAATGACGCCTTTTACCTAGAATCCAATTTCGCAATTATAATTTTAATGTAATCCAATTAAGGCATCGCGTAACTGATATGAATATAATTTCAATACTTTGTTGAGTGATTAATAATTGTTAGTATCTAAGATCGCTTCATTTTGTATCATAAATTTGTGTTTTATTAAAATTGAGTTATGTATTATTAGAAAATTTGTCATAAAGAAATTTATGATCATTAATTGATAAATTGTGAGCTTTTTTAAATAATATTAATGAATTTTGTATTATTGTAAATTATGGAAATTTGACATATTAATTAATTAATATAATTTCATCACCTCATTTATGCACAGTACTTGTAAATGATTAATAGACCAATAAACCCTGTATTGGTGGTACCATAAAGAACAATTTTTATCAGGAAATGTATCACTAAATTTTCAACAAAATTCACTGTCTCTACTTATTTATGTGACACCCTGTATATGCAGTTCATTTCTATACGGGATGAGTCAGAAAGAATAAAATCTTTATTCTTATCGATTTCTTGCTGATTGGTTTAGTATTGTTTTTAAATGGTAACTTCTAGAAAATATTAGTTTGAAAGAATTAAAAGTAGATAACTAATATATACACAATATATACACAAACAGTGGGTACTTAACTAATTAAAAATGTATAGTAATAAATGGATATGATTCTTAATTAGATTGTTTTAATCTAATCACAAAGAACTTTATAGTTCATTTATACTTTTTTAAATAAGCTTTTTAGGTTTTTAAAACTGATGAACACAGTAATCTTAATAAAATAATAACTCATGTTGATAAAAACATTCTTGAAAAATTGGAACTTTTCTTTTTAAAAGCGATTACCCATGTTTCGCGGCGCTCTTATGATGGTACTACGGCGCACAGTGGTGGAATTGCGAAAAAAAGTCGTTTTACCAAAACGCAACCTAGGCTAATTCTTTTTATGTCTTATTACTTTCAAAACATTGGGGCTTCCTGAAATATATCATTTGATTATGTACGTACAATGTTTATTTAACTAGAATCTTTCAAAGTTGAACTAAGATACAAAAAAAAATCAACAATTTTTTACTCCAACTTTAGCATGCATGTTTTTTATGGAAACGCAATCATTATCACAATCTTTTAATATTATTTTGTCAGGCTATATTTGTTAAGGTTAATATTAACCAAGTATAACTTATACCTGGTTAAATTGGTTACGATTTATACTGTATAAGTCGTAATCAATTTTAATATAATCTGTACCACGAGAAGTGAGAGTGACTCATCGATTTCTGTAAGAATTTTGCGCGTACGTTAAAAATATTATGCCTGTGCGTTTACGTGTGTTGATGATTTTAATGCTTTTTGACTCTCGTGGTACAGACTATAGCAGTATAACTCGGTCCTTACGCAGAGTTGCTTAGAAACTACACCCTTATTAAAAGATTTGAGTATCAAATTTAGCTACACTTGCCTACACGTACTGACATATACCAATGGGTTCTTTATATGTTCCTTTATTATCCCTAAAAATTTCATTTTCCCCTAATCACCATTCTTAGAATAATCGCAGTTTAAGTATAGATAATTAATATACGATCAAAATTGTACTCCTATTATGTTTTCTTACATTAGTAATAGCCAAATTATCAGTATCATATAGATAGATAGATATAATAGAAAGTTCTGCAAGTATAAAATTGTAAAATGTATTGGATTATATATGGTTACAAGGCTGTTAGAGGAAGGGTCATTAACGTTGTATATCAAATAGGGTTGTGATAGTGCTTCTGAACAAAATAAATATTATCAGAAATTCTCCGAAAGTGAAAATGTTTCAGACGCTAACATGTTTATGATGTCTTTGGTGCCGCTAAAATCAACTTTAAGAAAAAATGAAGATTGTATAATGTGGATTACTACAATTTTCATTAGAAAGGGAAGCTGCTGAAGTTGAACGTACTGAAAAACTCAGAGCCGATCAAGAAATTTGGAATTTTATTGAAACTGTTGTTAAGATAGACAACCGCATGTTCATGGTTAAACATATATTAATGTTTACTATGATTGACGGTAAAATAGCTCAATCAGTGATCGGAACTTCAGCAGTGTCTTCGTGTTTTATTTATGGCGTCATCACTTCACGGAAGAATAAATTGAAATAAAGGAAACATCTATCAATAAACAAATCGTAAAATTTGGAATAACTCCTTTACATGCACGCATCAAATTTATGAAGTGCATTCTCCATCTATCATATAATTTAAAATTTTCAGCCTGGAGAAAAAACAGTGTACAAATACTGCAAGAAAAGTTTCGAGAAATATTGGGGATTAGTGCCGATATGGTAAAACAAGAAACAGGAACAAGTAATGATGGTAATAAACCGAGATTTTTTGCCTATCCAGATTTAACGGCAGAAATAACTGAAATAAATGAGGACTACATTTAATGGTTTTCTGTCATTTTAGAAACAATAACCTGCAACAAATATAGTGGTAAATATTAAGAGATTCGATGATTATGCTTAGGAAACTACACAGATAACCTAATCCATAGATCACAAATAATTGAAAACTGTACATTTCATGTGGGCTCGCTCTCAGAAGGAGCCCAAGAATGCAGAAATAAGGAATTATAAACGTTACCCCAGCCAACAGTCTAGAAAGAGTAGCAGAATAACCACAAACGAAGACATTATGCACATGATTCTTATATCTTCCGATTCCGTTATTACAAATCTAAGACTAAACTTAAAAAGAAATGCCCATAAGCGACGAAATCAAAGAACTCATTATAGAAAACTGACCATAATTTTTTTTGTATTTTTTTTAATAAATGTTTTAAAATAAAAGAAAAAAATATCAAAAATTTATGTCTTCGATCGTTTCGTGAATTTCTTTAGCTTCAAATTTTAAGTGATGTTATAAAAAGAATAGAATTAAAATAAACGAAATGTTAGCGAAATAACGGAAGATTTCCTTTTCGTATATTGCCTTTATTATATATTTTTTCGAGAAATAAACTTTTCATTACTTAACTGACGAAAGATATATTTATCATATAAAGATATAGAATAATAACATTATGATATGATTAAATTTGATTAATTATCATTATAAAACCTACACATTATAGAAAAATCGCAACATTAAGGTAATTTATTCCCAATTGAAAATGCCAGTTTATATGACTTCCGGTTTTGCTATTTGTTGGGTATTTACCTCCCCAACACCTCCAAACCCACCCTAATATCTAAATGTCTTTTGCGAATACAAAGTCATACAACATTTTACTCATTTATACCAAATTAATGAGTCACGCTTTTAAAAAAGATTGGGTATCGTTTCGGATAAAATATCTAAATGTTATCTGAATGCTATTCATCAGTACTAGGAATTGACAACATATTATTCATTTATCTCAATTTTAAATAACACTATTTGCAAATGGGTGGTTATGTGTTCAGGCAAATTACCACTTTCGGTTGCACGGTTTGATTCAAATTTAATATTTGAATGTTTTTTATGATTACAAAGGCTTGTACAACATTTAACTCATCTATTTCTCTTTAATTGGACTCTAAGAACTACAAAAGTAACGATATTTTTTCCATTAATATTCGATTCTGAACCCTTGTGCGTCTGAAAACGCACGGCTAAACCGAAACTTTCTAGTTCTAGGTCTAGTGTTAGTTCTAGTTTTAATTACTATTCAGTGCTTGATTGTTCTTCTGGATTGCGCTAGTTCTTCTGGAACTAAAAGTATGACTAATACTGGACCTACAACCTAGCTTTAGTACCAATACTAGACCTAGAACTAGAAACATTAGGGTTTAGTCGTACGTCTCTTAAGACGGCTAAACCCTAATGATTCTAACTCTAAGTCTAGTGTTAGTTCAGAAGCTAGATTGAGTTGGGTTGGGCATATTTGCATAATTCTAGTACTAGATCTAGTGTTAGTTCTAGTTTTAATTCTTATTGAGCTTTAGACTGTTGCAAATTCTTCTGAAACTACAAGTTTAACTAATACTAGACCTACAACCTAGCTTTAGTACTAACATTAGACCTAGAACTAGAAACATTACGATTTAGCCGACTATTCGGAGAGTAGATAAGAAAAATTGATTAGATATTACTTTACGATGATCCCGCTTCGATCATAACACTTATAGCGAGAGTCATAACAGGAGATTAAAGAAGATATTTGGTGTCTAACAATACAATACTTTTAGATGAATCTGACGTAATCTACATTAGATCAAGGCATTATAATTATAACTTAATGTATTATTTAGAGTTTATTATACTCTTTTTATGAGTTTATGTGTAAATAACCATTGTTATTGCCTTTTATTAAAGAAGAACTTGTGTTTTTTGAGTTACTTTGGTTACTTTCCTAGTGGTCTTAGTTGCATTTTAGATTTTATAAATATCTTATGCATTTTAAACAATAATTAAATAAGGGTATATACCCTTGAAAATAAATATCCGTGTATTTAACGACACTGGTTTTTGTATGCATATTTGTCAAAGTGTCTCAAAGCAACAAATTGGTTAGATACGTTTCAATTATTAAGCATGGAAAGATATACAATTGTTGAACAAAATTGTAATGATACATTTTTTGGAAATTGGTGTTGATTTATGAGATGTTGCTGTGGTGCACAATAAACAGCTTTTATTTCAAATATTTATTATTTAATGTTTTATTAGTTCGTTTTTTGACATCGTGTATGTTTCAAATAAAACAGAAATTTGCACTTTAAGACGATGTATTTTATTATTTTTAATTTTCTACTAGTTTCGAAGTACTAAAGACTTCATCTTCAGGATGAAGTAAATATCTATAGAAAAACACAAATTAAATTAGTTATTACAAATGAACAATATTATTCTATTAAATTAAAAAGTCATTAACTGAAATATGAGATACATAATCATCAAGTATTCATCATCAAAATTCATCTATTGAAAACAAAATATAGGCTGCTCAGAAATTGGCTACATAGTGACATCTTCGCTTAACTCTGAATTGAAAATCTTCATGTTAAAATGTTTTGTCTTGCTTTGTATAGTCTCAGCAAGAACTACTATATACTAGGTACCTTAATATTTTTATCACTTTCAATCTACAAAATATTTTACTCTTCATTTTGTTGTATTATAGTATCAGATAAAAGATTATTTATTGTTAAAATAATACCTATCAAAAGTAAGACAAAGTAAATATCTATATAACACAATTATTTTTTTTACATTTAGCAACAAAATGGTTCGGATTGAAAATGAAACGCGTATGTGTCTAAACATTAATGTAATCTACGAGGTATCGTTTGTGATAATTAACATTTTAACTAGTTTCGAATACAAAAGATACAAATCTAACGATTAAATTTGGATGACATTAAAGCTTTAAAATTACAAACTTGTACAAACTATGTTGTCAAATCAGTTCTTCATGAAAATATAATATTTAAAAAAATGTTAAAAGCGACCTTTAAATCTAAAGAAATGAATTTTAACCAAAAACCTAGTGTTCTAAATTCTTATTATACTAAATTACATCTTATTTATCAACAGATATTGAATACTAATCATTATTTATGACAAATTATCCGAACTTTGAGAATCCCCTGAAAACGTATGAAGCATTTTACAACATTAAGATTTTCGCTTTAGAGTCAACGAAGAATGTCGCTACGTATAGATTATCCGCCAATTTCTGAACATCTTGTATATAAATAAAACAAATCACATTAAAAATTAACCGTTGAAAATGAATTAATTGCACGGTAAATCAACATTATGAGGTTACATTCTGTTCTGTTTTACTATATTACGTAAATATTAAGAAACGAAAAACCCTAAAAGCTCAAAATAACAATGAAATTAAAAATCTTTGTATCAACTTTATGAGGGGGTTGAAGGTTATGGAAGTTTAGACAGGAAACGGGAACCGGGTTTGGGGTAAATTTGGGTTAAAAGAAAAAAACGGAGAAACAAGAAGGAGGGGAAGGTGAAAGGGTATTTGGGGTAAATAAGGTTACAGGAATAGGAGCGGGAATGATAGCTTAGGGACTAGAAAAGTTGCAAGGTACGAATGTTATCTTGTCCATTCGTTCTCGTTCTTTTCTAGATAGAGGAGTAAAGGGCTAGTTTAAAAATGTATAAAGTGGTCTATTAATAGGTTGGATCTATTCATTTAAGCGTTCGTTGTTTTTGTAGTTTTCTTTGAATTTATTAATTTTGTAACCTTCTAGTAATTCCATCATTGCTGGATATTGTATCGTTTTGTACTCAATTTGTTCGCCTTTTTTGGTTGTTATTGTTTTTTAATCATTTTGTTAATTATTTCAATTGGATATAACCATTCTCTGCAATCTGTTTAATAATGTCTATTCCTCTTTGATGTACATTTTATGTTCGTTACAATCAAATGATTTAAATGGGATAATATTGTCTGTATGTACAATTTATTTTCAAAGTTAAATAACCTAACTTTTTAATTTAATAGAATAATTTTGTCCGTTTTATAACTTTAATTTAATTTGTGTTTTTTATACATATTTTCCTGAAGATGAAGTCCTGAAGAGTAATAAATGTGCAAATATTTGTTTTATTTATTTTTATTTAGCCTGTGTTTATAGATAAAAACGTCATGTGGTTTCATGAACCGAATTATTTTCTGTTGATGATCATCAACCTTGAATAATTGTTTCACAATACAAGAAAACGATTCACAGCATATGATATATCTTTATACATCTGACAAAAATGATATGATATAGCTCTGGCTACTTCTTCATAACAAAAATTGCTTCAATTTTTTAATTCCGAGCTAAATTAATGAACTTAATGACTGAATTTGTTGCTTTGGGAAACAACCACAAGCCATTATGGCCACCTTAACACTTACTACTTGATGTTAATGTTGGTATTTTATGGCTACAGTTTTAATTTTTATATTATGTTTACGCGTAACATTCATTAAACAAAGAAATGTTTCCAATCAAAAGAAAAATTAAATTAATAAAAAAGAAAATTAACAAGCGAAAGACATGGATGGTGCTTATAAAATGTAACGAAAACCATACAGAATATTTTCAATATTTATATGATGAAACTTTTACATAAAACTTTTTTATAAAATTGATAGTCTATGAGTTATAATGTTATTGTTTTGAATCAAGTTTTATTTGTGGTTTAAGTTGTTATTCGGCGTTAGTTTTTTAGTTTTTTCTTATTCAAGATCTAGTCTTACTTCAAGTTGAAGTTGTTAAGTCATAAAGAAAAAATATGATAACATTAATTTATTAGGCTGTTTATCATGAATATACATTTATTTTTAAATGTTTAATATTATGACTATCATTTAGAACAATCTTTCTGATAAATCAAATCTGTTTTTACTCGAGCCAATATAGGAAACAAAAGTTTATTCTAAAAGATTCTTTATACTAAAGAAAATTAAGGAAGAAGAACTATGTTACCGAATGCAAAAAGCGTTACACTTTCTAATCCTATCTGCAATTTCGTTTTAATTTACATGCTACGCTCGGTTGTTTAATGTGTATTATTAAATAGAATTAATTATCATTTTTAAGACTACTGCCTTTTTAAAATTTATTACATAATTTCACAAAGCTTCTAAAGAGCTTTGCCGAAAGGCTTATAAATCTGTAAAGCTCTTTAGAAATAAATTTAAAGACTTTATATCACGAGAATTCTTAAAATTAGAATTCTTAAGAACTCATTTAATAATTAACTTATCCTGTCGATTATTGCGATACGCTTTCCCGTACGATAACAACAATAAGAAAGCAAAATCAACGCCGCTTCGGGTGAAGTGTAAACGTACATAGTAAACTAAAATGCGAATAATAATAATAACAATAGCTCGGAAATTAGATTTCTAGGTGCGCCACTTGATTGTCGACGATTTAAAAGTAACAATTTTTCAAAGTGTTACTCTCTTCCACCTAGATTTTTATTTTATTTTCATCTCTTCGTTCCTATTTTCCCTTATAAAAAATACTGAGCTAAGATAATACTCCAATATATTACCATCATCACAATGCGCTTAGCTTTATCCAATTGTTGGGGCTTTTGTAGAAAATCTAGAAGTACGCTTCAAAACGACGTTTTCTTCATCCCACGTTTTAACAATGAATTTACGATCCTATTCAAACTGATTTAAAGCACAATCAACTCGTACTAAAATGTTTTCAAAGTGGATTAATGAAGCGATTCATTAAATTTAAGTTTCATTAGCGGGAAATGAAACTTTTCAGATTGAACGATGTTATAATAACGATGAATACAACGATCGCACGCACGAGTGTGACCATTAGCGAAATTGGGACTTCAACGTTGCGCACATAACTAAAGGGGGATTTCATCAAAAAATTCGTTCGTATTCCAAAAAATAAAGTGCGCCCGGTTTTAATTTCTGGTGTTTGTTTAATTCAAATTTATAGCGAAATAGGATTCACTTCCATTCATGACGGCTTTATTTAAAATTTAAATGGTTCACGTTTCGGGAATTTTTTAAATATTCCGTAGTTTTATTTGCCATTATTGAATATGCAATTTGAATACCAACATTTTCAATCCACAAATTATTAGTGTAAAGGTGATGATTCCAAAAATTTTTCTTTTAGTTATTTAAAACTTGTACTGGTTAATTTCAAAAGAATAAATAACAATAACTAGCCCTACACGTAGAACTAGGGATATTTGGTTTAGCTGTACATCTCTTAAGAAGACTACATGCGACCATTTCTAGTTCTAGGTCTAGTTTTGGTGCAAAAAAAAAACTTTAATGCAACTAACTTTGCAAAACAACCAAAACTAGAATTAACGCTAGCTTTAGAACTAACATTAGATTAAAGCTAGAAACATTTGGATTAAACCGAGTTGTACGACTAAACCCGAATGTTAGGTTAAGGTTGCGTTTAAGAATTCATAAATCTGGAATTTGAAGAGATGAGCAAATGATGTTGAATGTGTTGAATAATTAATGAATTTGCTTTAAAATGCTTTTTATTCCATGATGATATCTCAATTCGTTCTCGAGATACGTAAAGATGAATTAGCCTAATTAATATGATTAAAATTGGTTAAGGTTGCGTTTGAAAAATCATAAATCTGGAATTTGATGAGATGAAAAAATGATATTGAATGTGTTGAATAATGAGTGAATTTGCTTTAAACTGTTTTTGATTCCATGACAATATCTCAATTCGTTCTTGAGATACGTAAAGATGAATTATCTTAATTAGTATGATTAAAATTGGTTGAGGTTACGTTTAAAAATTCATAAATCTGAAATTTGAAGATATGGAAAAATAATGTTGAATGTATTGAATAATAAATGAATTTGCTTTAAAATGCTTTTTATGCCATGATGATATCTCAATTCGTTCTCGAGATACGTAAAGATGAATTATCTTAATTAGTATGATTAACATTGGTTGAGGTTGCGTTTAAAAATTCATAAATCTGAAATTTGAAGATATGGAAAAATAATGTTGAATGTATTGAATAATAAATGAATTTGCTTTAAAATGCTTTTTATGCCATGATGATATCTCAATTCGTTCTCGAGATACGTAAAGATGAATTATCTTAATTAGTATGATTAACATTGGTTGAGGTTGCGTTTAAAAATTCATAAATCTGAAATTTGAAGATATGGAAAAATAATGTTGAATGTATTGAATAATAAATGAATTTGCTTTAAAATGCTTTTTATGCCATGATGATATCTCAATTCGTTCTCGAGATACGTAAAGATGAATTATCTTAATTAGTATGATTAACATTGGTTGAGGTTGCGTTTAAAAATTCATAAATCTGAAATTTGAAGATATGGAAAAATAATGTTGAATGTATTGAATAATAAATGAATTTGCTTTAAAATGCTTTTTATGCCATGATGATATCTCAATTCGTTCTCGAGATACGTAAAGATGAATTATCTTAATTAGTATGATTAACATTGGTTGAGGTTGCGTTTAAAAATTCATAAATCTGAAATTTGAAGATATGGAAAAATAATGTTGAATGTATTGAATAATAAATGAATTTGCTTTAAAATGCTTTTTATGCAATGATGATATCTCAATTCGTTCTCGAGATACGTAAAGATGAATTATCTTAATTAGTATGATTAACACTGGTTGAGGTTGCGTTTAAAAATTCATAAATCTGAAATTTGAAGATATGGAAAAATAATGTTGAATGTATTGAATAATAAATGAATTTGCTTTAAAATGCTTTTTATGCCATGATGATATCTCAAATCGTTCTTGAGATACTTGAAGTTGAATTATCCTAATTGATATGATTAAAATTGTTTAAGGTTGCGATTAAAAATTAATGAATCTGGAATTTGATAATATTAAAAAATGATGTTGAATGTGTTGAATAATTGGTGAATTTTCTTTAAAATGCTTTTTATTTCATGATGATATTTTAATTTGTTCTTGAAATACGAGTCTGTAAAGTTTATATTTTATAATAAATCGTTATTTATTGCAATTTTTAAAGATTGTTATGGGTTGTTGAAGAGTACAGTTGTTGTTAGTCGTAGTTCAAATCATATTACAAGACTTTAAAAGAGAGAGTATCATATTACAAGACAGAGTTAATATAGAAAGTTGGAGATCTTCAGATTTACTTAAAATTTGATAATCTGCAGACGCACTGCTAAACCCAAACATTTCTAGTTCTAGGTCTAGTGTTAGTTCTAATTTCGATTTTAATCGTTTAATTTCGATAATCCCAGAGAATTTTTGTCCGGTATAGAAAACTGATATTGATGGTAAAATACCGGTATATCTGTATTAGTACTAAGAAAACACTCTTTTAATCGATTCTGGTGCATCACATTGATAAGATTAAGATATTATATGCTATCACAAAATGTAAAGCAAGTGATGGCCACGTTTCAGTGAAAACGTTATTTATACAGTGTAAGGAGTGTATCAGGAGAGGAATACTGTTGTAGATGCCAGATATCAAGGCCCCTCACTTTAGAGATCGATATGTTCAAAATCGTTCCATGAAAAAAAAATTTTACCAAAATATGTTGAATAATGTCGATAAAATTAACATATGATGATACACAGAAATGATCACTGATTACAATAAACTTTATCGCAATTTGTTTTTTTCATCGAGCGATTTCGATGATCTAAAGTAAGGGGCCTTGACATCTGGTATAGATAATAGATATATTAGAAGTTAGCTACCCTATGTATATGGTCGCTGACGAAGTTTAACAGCAGTCAGTGTGAAACATACTACATTCATACTGTATGAGTGTGCCCCTTTTTTCTATATTTGTTTCTGATATTGGAGTGATGCCATAATTATGTTTTGCTAAACAATTATGATCAGAAATTACAAAGAAAATATTAGTTAAATCCATGTAGCGAGATTAAACTTGACCCTACAATGGGTCGAAACCGAGACAACCTTTGAATTAAGTATTGAGTCAAGTGTTTCTCTATTTTGTGAAATTATGTTTAAAACATCCGTTATATGAGATATTTTACTTATAATAACTATACAAATGATTTTAATTTTATTTTAGTCTTTATTTTTGACCATTCGGCTGATGATGACCCAGTGTAAGGTCGAAACCGGTTCCGAGGAAATATAATAATGAATGTGAGTAATCTGAAGTTTATAAAAACATCACTGTTTTATTTTGTCTTTTTTATTGTTTACAAAAAAAATGTTTCATTAAGCTTTAACAAAACAGCAATGAATGGTTTAGGTAAGAAGACTTTCACGGTGTTGATTGAAGTAAAATTATAGTAGAATTAATACTAGGACCAATACTGGAACTAAAACTAGAATATTTTGGATTTCACCGTGTGCCTCTTGAAAAAGGTTTAACGTTTCTAATGTCATGTTGCAACCTCCTTCAGAAACTGGTTCAAATGAACCAAAGTTTTTTCCAACTGGACCAAATAGCTGTTAGAGAAAGTTATGTGATGCAACGAGAACAAGTTTGATATTTGGAAATGATGGCAACCATTACAATATGAGATGATTCAACATCATCGAGACTGATCAACATGCCTTCATATACTATTACCTGTAGGTGACCAACGATTTGATGTTAAATAATCTACCGCATACTATGTATGAAAATACCCCACTATTTTATACATTTTGATTTTTTGAAAAAGTGTTACAAAATACTTGTAACACTTTGGATTGACTTGTGATAAATCAAGATAGATGTCAGTACTCAAAGGAATTCTATAAGACGAAATATAAAGTAAAAATTGTATGAAGCTGCCCCACTTTTCCCTACTTTAAGTTAACCAACTTAAGCCAAACAATCTGAGGAAGATCTAGCTATACTCAAAAATTAAAGAGTTTGGAGCAAAAAAGCATAAATTTTTTACAATGGTGTAAGATCACACAATCCATAACATTATATGATTATATTCTAGCTAGAATTTGGAAATCCATAATACATCAATATAGATCGAGTTCTTTACTGAAGTTATGACCATAACTCAAGAAATAACGGTGATTGAACAAGAAATATTAAACACAAATTGTTTATATTAGTGTAATAATACATAATTCATAACCAGGCATTGTACAGTTAATACCGGTATCTTGGTTTTAAAAATTTTGTATACTGAATACCGGTATTCAGATTTTGCTCCGGTATTGCAAGCCCTAATGCTGAATAACAATTAAAACTGGAACTAACGCTAGATCTAAAAGTAGAAATATTTAGATTTAGCCGTATTAATAGTTGTACGACTAAACCCGAACGTTTCTAGGTCTAGTTTTAATGTAATAAAATATATATAACAATCTAATGAAGAATAAAACCATAAAAAAGAATTAACGCTCTAGAAAGAAAGATCTAGAATTAGAGATCTTTGGATTTACTTGATAACAATTTTTGTTCACTACAGAGTCCCTCAATCAGAGAAGTAAAAATTTGTTGAGTTGGCTACAATGGTAATGGTTATTTCTGATAGACGGTTAGAAATATGAAAAGAAGTGTGAAGTTATTCGTCAGTATAACAGTCAGTTATTCGTCAGTATAAAGAATTCTTTATTTTATATAAAAATGCTAAATGTACACATATGTGATGACATAACCGTCGCTACACGACGTGGCATGCAGTCGATATACGGCTATATTGCAAAGGGAGGGGTAGCCAACCATATTGTCTCAACTTGCCTCCATAGCTTCTCACGTTCGACGGTAATGTTGAAATCACCGAAACATCATGTCCCAAACATGTTCGATCGACCAATCACATGGTGTACATAAGATACTCGTCTGCCAATCACATGGTGTACATCGACCATGTGTGCATGTGGGTATCAATAGAATTTGCTATATTATACGACGTGGCACCACCTTCAACCATCACCATGGTATGGACTACGATTGCACATGGTGGACGTACACATCGCCAGACGATGATGGGTCTACGATATGTAGATGAGGTGTAGCACCATCCTGTATCGTTCTCCGAATCTGAATCCGATCGAGCGTGTTTAGGATCAGATGGGTTGGAGACTTGAATGTTATCTGGCTATGGAGCTGGATAACTATGGAGCCGAATAACATTCGCCTATGGAGGCGATCGTTGAGAAGCTATGGAAAAACTACAAGCAAGGACTACAATATAGCCACAAATCGACTCCATGCCTCGTAGTATAGCGATGGTACGCGCCCCTCACGTAGGATACTTTAGCCATTACTGCACCTGTGATGGACATATTTTAGTGTTCAAAGGGTCGCCATATATTGGCCCTCTTTGGATCTCCAGGTCTTTAATAATATGCAAACACTTTTAACTTCTTATTTTTATTGCGGCTTGTTGTTGCATGCCCTTCCTTAATTATCTACTTAAGATCACCTGACTACGAATAACGTTGTCGCTCCGAATTATTGGTTACTTATTTCATTTGTGCCAACAATCCTATTGCTCAGCGTTATATTATACAGGAATTAGGTGCTGGTGAATTATTTCCAACAGTGTACATCCATTGTTAATACACGGATTATTTTCAATGAAAAAAACATTAAATCTCTTAAAGTCTCTTCTAGTGTTTAAAGCATCAGTAGCTATCACAAAGATAAAAATGAGCGAACATTTCAAGTTCTGTGTATGAAAAACAATCTAAAAAATCCAGGAGAAGTTGAAAGCGTCCAAGATGTAAAAATAAAAATTGCGTAAGACGAACTCGTTACATTTGCAAAAATGTAAAGAGTCTTTATGTTTAAAATGCATAAAATCATTTCATTCATAAACTATTACTAACGTTCAGTGGCCACAAATGTGAACGTTATTTTAACAGCTACAACTAGAATTAATATTAGCTTTGGAACTAACACTAGATCTGAAACTAGAAACATTCGGATTTAGCCGTCTTATATAAGCACAACAATCTAACGTTGAATAAAAACTATATCTAGAACTAACAGCAGATCTAGAACTAATTATGAAATGTCCACGCCTTTTTTTTCTGTTATTTATATAGCAAAATCAAAAAAATCACTTCAATTCATAACGGTTTCATTTAAAATTTAAATACCTTACGTTTCGGAAGTTAATATTAAATAGTCCAATTTTTTATTAGCCATTATTGAACAAATTCAATTTAATAAAATTATTTAAATATGAAAATTGTTGATGATTCCAAAAAAAACTTTGTTCAACAATTAAAATCCATAACTGGTTAATTTCAAAAAAGTAAATAGACGTTTTATTTTCTAGTTCCTAGTTAACCAAAAGAATAACTAATCATACATTTTTCTCCCGTTACTCTAAATCTCCCGCGAAGCAGAAAGCACGAAAGCCCCCAAGAAGCTCGCACTAATTGATCTTCGCCACACCATATCTTTTCTCGTATCCATTCATTTGTGTTACACACCGTACTTCTACGTCTAGATTTCTTATTGCACCCGGTGCCGTACCGTGAAGACGTCGTCGATCACCGCGCCGCCAGTGTACGAAACGTCAGTGCATTATTAAACCGCGAAGAAAGAAGCACATTGCCGGCCGCACAAATACCGCACGTCGCATAACAGCATTTCTTTCGCGTTCTTCAAACGGACACCTTCTAGACATTCAAGTCTCTCTCATTACCGTTCTTAACCTAACGATATACTTAAGAATCGCAACGAACTTACAAAAAAAATATATCAAAATAATTAAGTGGATGTGTTTAAGAGATACTGTATAACATTAATAGTGCGGGTTGGGTTTTAAACGAGCTTTTGGTGGAAGCTTTCGAAGGGGTTTACAGTTAAGAGGCTCCAATTTGTGGGAGATAATTGCCTTAGGGAGTATTTTGAGGGGCTTTTGATTGTTCGTCACAATAGGAGCTCAACACAGTTCGCTGCTTAATGGGCATGTTGCCAATTTACCTGAGATACACAAGCAGTTTTGTCTGCAGGATCATCTTCAAGTCAAAAGTTCGAATCAAAAGAAGTAAGTGAAATTACAATATTCAAATTTTAGTAAATTTATATAATTATGTTTATAAAAATAGTTGTACCTTAAAAAAATTAGGAAGAATCATTTTGCCTGCATTTTCAGAATGCCTGCATTTTTTTTTGCATCGCCATCATCACATTTCGTATTTATCACGTGTTCGTCAACTCTGTAAAAACTGTTATCCATGTTTAATTAGTTTTTTCAACGAAAGAGGAAAAGTTTTTGTAATTGTGTGAGTGAGAAGAAACTGATTTACATGAAATATGTTAATTTCTTATTATTGACTTATCTCTGAAGATGGCAACTAGCCGAAACTAGTAAGATATTTTATAATAGAAGACCAGTTAAAAGTACAAAACAAGTTTTTTTTTTATATATACTTCACAAAAATTTCAGTTTTCTTACTTATTCTTGAATTATGTACTCATCCCATTAAGTATGATATCATACCTTTTGCTGATTTATATCATGATTAAGTATTCCTAGTATTTTATTCATGTGGTACAATGTGATATTTGTTAAGATAATGTTATTCCAAACTCTAATATCATTGATTCCACTATGTATGCCATCTTTACTTGGTTAGGTGTGATATTTTAGTATTAATTAAAGGGAATACAAAGCATCTTGGGTTTTGAGGTTAATTGCATCGCATTAGTCAACGTAACAAAACATAATTCTCAATAACAAATTTTGCCGAAGAAAGAAAGTGACTATTAAGTATTATAACGCATTTTAACATTTGGACCTCCTAAAACCATCCCTTGAATGACTTGAATAGCTTTAGAAACTAAAATAGAGGTTTCTATTTTGCTAGTGTATACAGGTAATCCACGTAAACGGTAAGGAGTTACAGAGTTACTACGAGATACAGAGTTCTTTTTAGACAAAACATTAGTAAGAAATTTACCTTACGATAAATGAACATATTTTCATATATACAGGCTGTTTCACAACGCTGTACCGAAATAAACATATATTTTGTTATTTTAAGTGGCATGATTATAGTTTTTGTTGATAAGATACACTATGATCAAAAAAGACGATTCATAAAAAAAACTACTTTCCTAAGCGTTTGATCATTACTTTAAAGCAAACGCTTGGGAAAGTAATTTTTTATGTACGGTCTTTTTTGATCGATCGGTATATCGATATATTTGATCGTAGTGCTTTTGGTTTTTGAGTTATTTTAGTTAGAAATATTTCTTAGCAATTAACACTGTGTCTTTTGAATCTGAATTTCTTAGGCACTGATTGAGCTAGAGAGTAAAAATTTGTGATAGTTGCTGCTTGTATGTCCTTAAATAGAGTGGCATTGGCATCATTGGCCTATGTTATGCAAGGAGTTAAAAAATGTTACTGCTGGTTTACGATAATCATTTGCAAAAAAAAATTTAAATGGAATATAGAGTGTTCCATTTGACTAGAATCATTGCTACAACGTCTCTACACCTACCTGTGGCAGTTGTTGAGATATCACAGAATTAACCAAAATCATTCAATTAATTACACCTCTTGGTGATTTTCTTATTGGTAGGCTTTAAAATAAGATCATGAAAACACGTGATTAAGCATTAATAATGATTTACAAAAAGAAGCGATGAATAACTTCAAAAATTTACATTTATTGCAATTTTTGACATAGATTTAAATTTTTTTCCATCATTTTTAAAAAATGCTGTCAACATTTTTTCAAATATCAATTCTTCATGTCTTTGCGGGATATGAAATAGATTTTTTTCTAAATATGGTATTATCAAAACCGATGTTAGTTACTTAAGAACATATTCGAAAAAAATTACCTTAAAGTTTCAAAACTTTCCATTCATTTGAGATATGGAAGTAGTAGTAGCCATGCGTAACCATGGCAACCAACTGTTTTAGATGTCAAAAATTAATCATTAAAACAATTGGTTAACGTGGTTAAGCACTGCTACTTTTGTATTTCACATGAATAGGAAGATTATGAACTTTTGAGGTAATTTACTTTTAATCTAAATCTTTGCCAAAAAATGGAAATAATTGAAATCTTTTGAGGTATCTTAGAATTTTTTCCATAAACTATAGTAAAGCTTCGCTTATTTGAATCAATTAAAACCAGTTTAGTTCAAATTAAGGAAGCTTTTACTAACTTTCTCACTTTTAAAATCGTTTGTCCCCAAGTCTTTCTGTAATCTCTATAAACATTCTTCTAATCTGTATAATTTTTTTCTTTAATTTATTTTAATAGTTGAATGGACAATGGAATGTCGTCATCAGGTTCCTATAGAGCTGGGCCCTAAAACTTTTTACTTCTAGGTCTAGTGTTAGTTCTAGTTGTTTTAGTTTTAATTGAAATATACAGGGTTGCCAAATCAGTGTGTTCTATTTCAGAAATTATTCATTCTAGATGCCTTCGTTAAAAAATTCTTCAGAATTGAAGTAAAACTAGAACTAACGCTAGATCTAGAACTGGAATCAGTCGAATTTAACCGTCTTGAGAGATGTATAGCTAAACGCGAATGTTTCTTGTTCTAGATCTAGAGTTAGATCTAATGATATAAAACTAGAACTAACACTAGACCTAGAAGTAGAAAGATTCGGGTTTAGCCGTGCGTCTTCAGACGCACGGCTAAACCCAAAACTTTCTTCTTTTAGGTCTAGTGTTAGTTCTAGTTTTACTTCAGTTGAAATATACAGGGTTGCTAAATTAGTTTGTAAAGTACTCTATTTCAGAAACTATTCATTGTAGAGGCCTTTGTCAAAAAAAATCTCTTCCGGTGCGCTGCTAAACCCAGCTCAACCCAACCATGTATATTTGAATTAGAACTGTCGTAATACATTCTAAGATAGCCTTTAAATACAATATTCAATGTCAAAAAAAAAAAAGGTTCGCACTTCAGAGGGCACACTGGGTGCATGTATAATGGGGATTCCACAATGAATTCCATTGTAAAAACAGGCACCCCCAGGACTTTGCGCCCCATGGGTGTAACCCTATTAGCCTTGGGTTATTAGGGGAATTAGCGGAGCTTTATTGTATCTCTGATTTAATGAATTTATGCGTTACTTTTGGGATGCACTGTATATCCAATTTTGTGTTTGCGATTAACTAAATAATTTCTTGGCGCCACAAAAATTGGAATTCATTGCAAAACGTTTGTTTCAAATCAACTAAAGAAGTATTTTTAACTACATTAATGACCTAAGTCCCAAATAATTTAACATAAATCGTTTAAAAATACTGAAAAACTATCGACAAATCTGAATTCAATACATTTGACGCCTTGATGTGTTAAGCTTCATCAATAATACCGTTTTTAATAAAACATGCAAGACTCCTAATTGGAGGGACGAAATCCACTTTGAATCCCTGAAATAAACAATCGAGGTTATTCATATTCAATGTGGATTTATGGGGAATATTTTGAGTTTTGTTGAAGGAAGCTTAAAATTGAATGTTCTACATTAATAATATCTTTTTATAATAACAAATTCCAAATTGTAATGATCCAGATTTTTATGGAGGCCATAAAAAATAATATTTTGAAATTTAGATAATAAATGATCAACACAAAATTTGCAGTGAAAACCTAAATTATTTATTAATAATGTATCTGGTTTACACGGTACACGTGAGAGTGTATATGAAGGTTATTCTAAATTAATTTTCCGGCTCTCTTCACCAGTTGAGTTCCTCCAAGTTTTTCTGTTACCAAAATTAATTTCAACTCTACATTACTTTGATAAACACAATGGTGATAATCTTATTACTCCAAATGTTATTCTTCTCAAATCCGAGATTTAATTATATTTTCATTGTGCTAACTCGCTTATGCATACAAATTAAAAAAAATAAATAATAAAGTATAAAAGAAAATTTAAATAGTTAAACTGTGAGAATCGTTACAAAGATTTACGAGAAATTTATAGCCTCTCTCCGATTATTATATTTCAGTAACTACCATCCCGCAACGGTATTTACTTTATAGTCATACGCTCCATAGAGAATTATCCTCTTTTTCTTGCAATTTCGCCATACCCGGTTTAATATTCTTGTTAACACATTATACACGGTCGAAACGAATTAATAATGATACAATTAAGTTTACAAATGTCCGTGATGACCCGGTTTTGCTTAAATGGTTAATTGGAAATTCGTAATCCCATTTTCGAATCGCACACATGACGTGTTATTAATAATTTTATGAATAGAAACGTTACAACGTACGGCGATTAAATAGTTTTACGCGGAAATTATTGTTCGATTAATTTCATCAATTCTATTTAAAATTTTAAATTGATTGCAATTGATAATAAATTGGTGAAATTGATTGAATGTCGAATTCAATTGTACGTTACTAATTTAGTTTCGAAATTAATTTGGAAAGATAAAGCATTAAAAATAAAGAAATTATCAAATTGGTTAAGTATGAGTCATAAGTTGATTAATAAAAAATTTCAACATCACGTGATTTATCTATATGTATGGTTTTTTGAAAGAAAGTTGAACGAAAGCCAAACCATCCATTATAATTAATTAAATGTGATGACAGCTGTGTGTAATAAATTTAATAATGCAATTAATAAATGGAGTAAAACCTCAATATAAGTCATAGTATTTAATATATCAGTATATTTTAACATTAATATTGACGTTTATTGGTTGAATTTTATTTATTAAATTGATCTATTTCATATTAATTGATTATCTCAGGGTATTCCCCGAATTGTCTGTATGATGTATAAATTAAAAGATTATGGATTATTTTAATTGTTATTTAGTTAGATTTTTTATGGTTACAATGAATTAAAAATGAACTAATACTGGTTATAGAACTAGAAATATTCGAGATTAGCCGTACGTCTCTAAAGATGGCTAAATCTAAATGTTTCTAGTTCTACATCTAGTTTTAGTTGTAAATTTAGCACTGAATAATAAGCAAAACTAGAAGTAACGCCAGATCTAGAATTAGAGATCTTCGGATTTATTTAAAAATATTTATCTAACACTAAATAATAAGTAAAACTAATTAAGAAAATTTCGTTTACATTTCTAGTTCTAGTGTTAATTCTAGTTTTAGTTTAATAAAGAATGTATTGCAGGCAGTGATGTGAGTTTGTAATTAATCTTGTAAAGTACCAGCGTATTAAGAGGTGTTCACATTTCCTCAGACGTATGATAAGATAAAAGAGCAAAAGAACTTATTTCCAAAGAAGGGGATATGTCAACCAGCTAGAAGGATTAACTAACAAATTAAATGGGACATCTAAAAAAATATCAGATATCAACTGCATACTAAAAAACTAACAAGAAGAAGAAAACAAATCCCTGTATATGTAAATTTATTGAAATCTTACTATGAAAAACCCGATACAGTTAAGGTATATGTAACATCTTCGGAGGAAGAAGAGATTGAAATGAATACATATATGAATTGGAAAAGGAAACGAAAGAAACTTTGGTGGCTATAGAAATTTTACAACATGTAAAGCAAATTGGACAATTTCTGGACGAACAAAGGAGAGATTCGAAGAATTTAAATGTAAAATTTCCTAGGTTATTTTTAAATCGAGCTGGAAGAACGAATTTGGTTCAATATATTGTTTTGAAATGCTTCCAGAAAACATCCAATGTTTCCATCAAAACTTGATACTGCTGCCACGAGATTTAAAAAGCTTCTAGAAGTCTCGATACTGCCTCTGGTAGACGTGACACTGCTTGCAAAAGACTAGAAATGTTTCCAGAAGATTTGAATTGCTTCCAGAAGACTCTGGAAAACTTGATACTGCTTCTACAAAACTTGATATTGCTTCCAGGATAGATGAAATCCTTTCAAAAGATTTGCAATGCTTCAAGAGGACTTGACACTGCTTCTAGATGACTTAATATTACCTCTGGAAGACTTGAAATGCTTCTAGAACACTCAATACTCTTTACTCAGTGTGGATTCGAGGTACAACGTAGTTTTAATTAATAAAAGTTACAAAGGAGATGATGCAAAATTCCTTTTATTGGTTATAATCTGTGCTACATATGTTTCGAAGAATTGATATTGTCTTTGAAGAAGATATATCAAATCTATCAGAAGCTTTGGTACTCTTTCTAGAGATTTGAAATGTTTCAAGAAGACTTTTGCCTTTGGTAGGCTTGAAATGCTTAAGAGCACTAAATAACATCTTTATTTATGGACAAATTGTTTAAACTTTGGAAATTGTCTAAACCTCTTGAAGTATACAAAATAACAATATAGAATTAAGATTTTCACTTTAGAATCAAACGACTAGTTTTACTAAGGATTGTTTGTCCTTAACTAATACTTTTATGTTTGAATAAATGCAAATTAGTTAGTCTTGCTTAAAGTTTCTATAACGAAGGGAGAGACGCATCTTGTTCATAACATGCCTAAAATCTAATTAAGGGTGTGTTACTGAACGAAGGGTTCAGTAACACACAGTAAATTAAATTACGCGAGAATAAATTTTGAAAAAAAAAAACACGTAATTTACAGTAGTTATTTACACAAATTATTAATTACCGTAATTTTACATCAATGATTACAGGTAATGCTGAATAACCAGTACAACTAGAATTAATATTAACTTTGGAACTAACATTAGATCTAAAACTAGAAACATTTGGATTTAGTCATCTTAAGAGCTGTACGACTAAACCTCAATGTATCTAATTTTAGGTCTAGTATTAGTTATAGTTTTAATGCAATGAAAGCTATATAACAATCCAACGCCGAATAAAATCATAAACATGAACTAATACCAGATTTAGAATTAGAAATCTTTGGATTTACTTAAAAATATTTGATAATTTAGCACTAAATATTAAGTAAAACTAGAACTACACTACAACTACCTAGAACTAGAAATGGTCGGTTTTAGCCGTGCGTCTGCAATTTTGCTAACAGATGCTTAGAAAGACTTAGAAGGACTCAACTTGCGAAAAGAGTCGGAAAATTAATTTTAAATTACCAAATTTACACGATAATTTGGTATCATAGACATCATTAATAAATAATTTAGATTTTTACTCATTATTTTAATTCGGTATGTTGCATATTTTATGATAATCATTTATTATTATCTAAATTTCAAAATATAATTTTGTGTGTCTGTTGTATATTCTTGAAAAAGTATAAATTTTGATATATTAAAGGCTTGACATTCCTGGATTTACTTTTATAAAATCTTGACTTTTGAATCTTCGACAAACCTTGATTTATTATTAATAAATTGAAATAAACCCATTATTTATGCTGATTTTAAATAATAATAATTGTAATATTTTTCAGAAGCATACCGTAATTGTAGAAGGGTATTCTTTAATTGTTTCATGATGATTTTCCTTGTAATGGAAATGTAAAGATTTCTTAAAGACTTGCGTTCGAGGTTACCAATTGATGTGGTAATTACATCAAATTATAATTAAATTCAAGAACATGAAAGTGTTATATATTTGTGCTTTTTGACTTGATTGAAAAATCGTTTATTTGTTTATTATTAATAGAAACTGGAATCATATAATGTCATGAAACATAGATAACTTAATACAGGTTCCTGCACAACAGGGGATTACAACAAAGATCATAACCTCCAAACATCGTGTAAATTAACCGGTTGTGGTAACTGTCCTGTATAATATTATCGAATAGTTTTCGTGGTCAAAAGATCCAAGCTTTATTTAACAATATGCCAAATTGCAATCTTTAGATATGTTGCTTTAGCATTTAAGATAGCTGACCAGCATAAGTAAAAAGATTAATTAAATGATTTGGTGATTCATTTAAAAAATATACATTTTATATCGTCACACTTCTTTAGACCTCCCCGTGTATGAGTATCCCGTATCCCGGCGGACGATAGTCACTAAACCGTTTGAGGAAGAACAAAATGTTTTTTACAAAAATTGTTTAACTCACCACTTTTTATTACCTAAAACTATTTCTCCTTATATAGGATGTTCTATTTAGGTGTAACAGAGAGTACGTCCTTTTTATTAAATGGAACACCCTGCATATTTTATCATATTATGAATATTACTAAATTTGTTATTAGAACCGGATGTGTTACTAACTTATAAAATATATAGTTTCTGAGATATTCAACTGTTTCCCCAAAATGTACCCATTACAGAACAATCTTCATTATTACACAAGATCTTTTTAAAAACATTGTAAAAACAACATTTTATCCGATTTTGCCTTGAAACTGTGTCAGATAATAGTCAAAACCAGTAGGTATATGACAATATCCAAAGATCTGTTTATAAAGCTCACTTGCTTTTGATGTTTTTCAAATGATGTTTTTTTTAATGGAGCCTCTGAAAATACAGGGTATCTCTTGTGTTGGTTGAATTGCCCTTCAAGTTCCCTTTAATTAGTAATAAGTATTTTAGTAATTCAAAGAAAATAATAAAATAAATAAATGTGTAATAAAACACGCCATTATTGTACTTAATATAATATTCTGTCTATTTTTATCATTTTTTGTAGTTTGTTTATTATTTGATTAATATTTTATAATTTAACATAATTTTTCTGCCATATATATATCCAATTTAAATGCGACTTAGTACTTTATGAAATTTAAAATGATTCATGTTATAAAATATGCAAGTGTGATGCAATATAATTTTATTTTTTGTATTTTGATAAGGCTTTGATCATTTATTTATTACAAATATTTTGCAAAATAAAAAATGAATAAATTAACTTGATCTACATCTATGGCAAAATCATAGATTTAAACCACATGTAGTTTAAATGTAGTGTTTACTTAAATTTTAGCAAAATATTATTTTTGATAAATAAATAAGCAAAACCTGATAAAAATATAAAAAATAAATTTATATGGTACCACAATAACATATTTTATTACATAATTCTTTGTAAATTTCATAAAGTACCAAGTCGTATAAAAATTTGGTATATGACAGAAGAATTATTTTACGTTATAAATAAAGTATTAATCAAATAAAAGGAAAAACAAAAAAAAACTAATAAAAATAGACAGAATTTAACATTAAGTGCAATAATCGCATATTTTATCACACATCTTTCTTTAAATTCTAAATATTAGGAAAACATATCATACTTACCATTAATTAAAGGGAATCTGATGGAACACAATATATAGGGTGTTTCATTTAAAAAAACATAAGAAAAAGCCATTTGGAAAACATCAAAATTAGCTGATCTTTATAAACACGCTGTAACTATTATCTGGTATAGTTTCAAAGCAAAATTTGAAAAATACGTCGTTATTAAATCATTTTTAAAAAGATACTGCAAAGGGTATATTTTGGTGAAATAATTGAATAATTCAGGAACCATGAACTATGAGTTGATAACGTATACGGTTGTTTAACTGTTTAATAAGTTTAGTAATAATCATAATTTGATAAAATATATTGGGTTTCGTCATTGTCAAACGGTTTAGTAATTATCGTCCGCCGGGATATTAATAACTCACCCTATATAGTATAAGCTTACGTTTGAAAGAAATTCCTAACGTAATTGGTATAGGAGCTATGGATGCCTGACGCACTATTGCAGGACCCTGTATAATACAACTAAAATAAGGCCACAATCTCCTCCACAAGGATCATTACATGAGCATTACAATCTGGAATTTGTTATCATAAAAAGATATTTCTAATACAGAAAATTCAACTTTAAGTTTCCTTCAAAGAAACCCAAAAATATTCCTCATAAATCCACATTGAATATGAATGATATCAATTGTTTAGTTCTAGGACTCAAAGTGGAGTGTTGTCCCTCCATTTAAGAGGCTTGCATGTTTCATTAAAAACGGTACTATTGATTTAGCTTTACACATCAAGCCATAAGACACTGCCATAACACCACATTTAGAATCAGAGATCTTCGGATTTACTTAAAAATATTTGATAATCTAGTACTCAATAACAAGTAAAACTAGAACTAACACTAAACCTAGTTCTAGGTCTAGTGTTAGTTCTAGTTTTAGTTTAATCAAGAAATGTATCGCAAGCAATGCTGAATAACAACTAAAACTATAACTAATGAAAACAAAATCGGAAACAATCGGATTAAGTTCTCTTAAGACCTGTACAGTTAATAATGAATGATTCTAGTTGTATATTTAGTGCTAGTTGTAATGCTAGTGTCATTTTTTTTCAATAGTTATTTATTATTAATAACCGAGTAAATTTTTCATACAAAAAACTTTTAACTATAACGAACACTCCTTTTCCCAAATTAATCTGTTATATCAAACTTTTACTGTACCAAAAAAATAAAAATCGAAGTTTTAAAGTAAAAAAATTTTGTTGGTGTAATACTTTATTAAAATTAACTCCCCAGTAAAAAGATTATTTGGTGTTTTCGTAAGTTCGCGAGAAAGATTTATAAAGCTTCCCAAGAAGTTGTTTTGCAACACATTTCCATAATAACTTTCCGATTTTACCAAGTTACGCTTCTCCCAGTTTACAGATACTACACTAAATCCAGTGCGTTACGTTTCTTTAACACAATTTTAACAAGAATTTTAAAACAAGTTCCACATTTCGTGATACAAAAACCCGGTTTAGATGTTTAAATTCTCGGTTTAATTACCTAAATTCATTTATTACAACTTTCACCACCAAACTGGTAACGTTTCGCAATTACAAAAGCCCCAAAAAAAGCGCCATATAAATCCTCTTACACAAATCTAGTTTTTTTTACTATTATTATTATTGTTATTTATAAATTTAGATACGGTGATCGTTAAAAAATATTCCCCAACAGTTGTGGTTTTAAGTGCTTCGTTGGATGTTGGTACTACAACTAGCGGTGAAAGCGATTAAATTTTAAAATTGCAATTACAAACGGCGCGACTGTCGAACGACTATTATAGTTGAAAGTCGGCTGAGTTTCAACAGTATATGGTTTCAACCTAACAATAGCCAATTTGTTCGCACGATCTCCCGTGGTAGTTGACATTACAAAACGTTCTCATGTACACACATGAGGGTGTATTGACATTCCTTTACACCTTAATTGTTATTTAATTGTTCCTTATGGGATTGGAATTTTATTTTACTCCGTAGTATCATTGTGGTTGTAGACATATAGATCGTAAAATTGGCGGATTTAATAACTTTTCATTTTAATTTTAACAACGAACTTTTAATTTGAGATGTCGACATCATTTTCTATTTAATCTTAAAGCTTTTCTATTACCTATTTTAATTTCAACTTTAATAACTCCGACTGTTTGCAATATGATATTATCGACGAACTAAATATAATCTTTTAGATTTAACTATTTCTAGAAATGCCAAGATTTACCATTAATTATTCATTTATTTTAACATATCCTTCTTATGCACCCAAAGCAAACTCCCTTATTCAAGGACTGCACCTTAAACGCGAGCGAAAAAATGATCTTCTAAACTACTATACAGGAATACCTAAATGTACTAACTGGTTTATATCTGGAAGGTAGAAAATAAGAAAATTACGATAAAATTTTATTATTTTATTTACATATGCCTATAAATTCGAATCAAAACTCATCAAGATCCTCTCACCATTACCGTTTAACATCTGTTTACATGATGTTCATTAATAAAAAAGGCTGAAACGCCTAATTTGCAGATGACATGCTTACAATAACCCAAAATAAAGATCTAAAAAAATCCATTCAGGATCTCTAAATCTCGGTTAATGGGATTTATAAATCTCAATACACACTTGGTGATTTCTCTTAAATGTGAGATCAAAAAATTAAATGAAGCATCATTGAAAATCGAAACTGAAGATTAAGTTGTATCAAGGAGTGCAATTCCAGTTGTACTCCTGTAATAACTGTAATAACCAATTAGTTATCTATTAGATAACAGCTCAGTTTTTCATAGGGAAAAACTTGGGAAAAACGCCCTTCCGTTAGCCATAGATCTCCATTCTACCATAGATAGATAGTCCGACTATAGATAACTACTAATTCTCCCCTTGTTTTGTTGTAATCAACCATAATTTGAGGTCTATCATTATTATGAAGTTAATATTATAAAAGATCAAAATTAATTATACTCTGGTAATATTTTTTAATGTTTATTTCTCTAAACTCGTTTCGGGCACAAGCTCTCATTCCCTAGAATTACAACGTCAAGTAAACTTTTAAGTTACATTTAAATACAAAACTGATTTTATGAGAACAATAACGAAGAACACAAAACGTACTAGTTCAGAGAAATAAGAATTAAAAAAATATCACAAAAGTATAATAAATTTTGATCTTTTATATTATTATCAAATAAAGGTGAAATGGATAAAAACCTGATCTTATTATTATGAAGATTTGACACAAACATTTTTTTTTGATTCGCATTGTAGGATATTAAAGTAGCAATTTTTTAATAGGTAGGTACTTAGGTGATGATATAAACTGGGGTAGTAATTCTTTCTTCCTTTCTCTAATTGAATCCAACTCAGTTTATTTTTTTTTCATAGAGTTTCTAATAAATGCTTACTCATGAAGCAGTCTGTTTTGATTACGGTTTGAAATACCGACCGAAAATTGAATACCGGTACTTCTGTCTATTTTCAATGTAATACCGGTATTGGAAAAAAAAATATGTATAGAAGCTAAAAATGGAGAAGTGAATTAAACGAAATAAAAATAATAATTATTCTTTTTGGGAAAAAAGTTAAGAATGTCAAGAAAAAACATATCTAAAAATAACTAAATATTAGTGATGGAACGGATAGTGATATTACAAAAAACCGGATACTGGATATCCGGCATCATCTTCAGCTGGATATCCGGCGTATCTATTCGGCTATTTTGTGTAACTGTCATTTTCAAGATCAGTTATATATCATATACAGGTGATAGGTGATAAGATCAGAGATATTTAACAAAACCATACATGAATATTTCAATTTTTTTTGAGATATGTTTTGGGAGAAGTTTATAGCATTTCATAAAAATAACAACATATTAAATACTATAGGGTGCTACATATGTATGGAATATAGTAAATAATATACATTTAGTACATTTTTAACACATTTTTCAAAAATTTTCTAATCCAAGGGAACTAACATTTTACGTCGTCGTAAAAAGAAAGAAAATCTCGATGGAATGAGCTTAATGAAAGGGTACTAATAAAATACCAAATAACTTTTGTATAAAAAGTTTTTTTTAGAAAGTAGATATTTACCAAGATATATACTATATTCCATACATATGGGATCTTGTATATTATACTATATTAAATACTATATTTTATGATTTATAAAGAAAAATACCTCAATTCGTTTTTGAGATATCAACTTTTAAACTCAACCTAAATTTGCAACATTTCATATTTAAATTAGCAAAAAAAATGCAAATTAACAATTTTCTTGATTATTTTTCAAAAAACCGTAGAAAATCATATTGTTAAGATATCTGAATAATATTTTTTGTGATTTATAATGAAAAATGTGCGCTTTTTCGTAAATAAAACAAACCATACTTGCTATCTCAATTCATTCTTGAGATATAAATTTTCAAAAATTGATACTCAACCTAAAATAGTAGTATTTCATAAAAATAAAATTTCCTTAATAATCTTTAAAAAATCGTTGAAAATCGAGTTCTTAACATATCTTTGCGATTTATAAAGAAAAGTATGTACTTTTATACTTACAAAACCATACCTGAATATCACAATTCGTTATTGAGATATCAAGTTTTCAACTCGATCTAAATTTGTAGCATTTCTTAAAAATAACAGATTCAGATAACAATCGAAATTTTTTGACTGAAGATATGATAAAATTTGTGGTCTCTTAAAACATATGTACTTTTCTTAAAACAAAACCATAAATGAATACCTCAATTTGTTTTTGAGATACTTTTGAGATATGTTTGTAACATTTTTCAAAAATAATAATTCTCTTAATAATCTTTAAAAATAGAATTCTTAACATATCTTTTTGAATTTTTCTTTCATTTGTAAAGAAAACTATAAACGTTTATACTCACAAAACCATGCTCAAATATCTCAATTCGTCTATCAACTTTTAAACTGAACCTAAATTTGTAGCATTTCATAAAAAAATTTCGTTAATAAATAAAACCATAAATGGACATCTCATTTTTTAAAAATAACAATTTCGTTAATAATTTTGGAAAAAATTATAAAAACTCGAATTCTTAAGATATTATGATGAAGTTTTTTGTAGTTTATAAAGAAAAGCATGCACTTTCTTTAGAATGAAACTATACTTGTATATCTCCATTCATTTTGGAAATATCAATTTTTTAACTGATCCTAAAATTGTAATTTTTCATGAAAATAACAATTTCTTTTTAATTTATAAAGAAAATTATGTACTTTCCTCGGAACAAAACCATAAATGAATATCTCAATTCGTTTTTGAGATATCTTTTGAGATAAGTTTGTAACATTTTTTAAAAATAACAATTTCAAAGATTATTAAGTCTTTGGAAAATTGTTGAAAAACGAGTTCTTAACATATCTTTATGAATTTCTTTGTCATTTATAAAGAAAAGTGTACTTTTATACTCAAAAAACCCATACTTGAATATCTCAATTCGTTTTTGAGATATCAAGTTTTCACTTCAACCTAAATTTGTAGAATTTCATAAAAATAACAAATTTATTAGTAATTTTTCGAAAATATTTTAATTATAATATTAAATTAAATATTAATATTATAAGAACTCGAATTCTGAAAATATCATGATGAATTTTTTTGTAATCTTTAAAAGAAAGTATGTACTTTTGTTAGAACAAAACCATAAATGTCTCAATTCGTTTTTGAGATATCTTTCGAGATAAGTTTGTATCATTTTTTGAAAAGAACAATTTCCTTTTAATAATCTTTGAAATCGACTTCTTAACATATCTTTATGAATATCTTTATGATTTACAAAGAAAAGTATGTACTTTTATACCAACAAAACCATACTTGAATATCTCAATTCGTTTTTGAAATATATCAACTTTCAAACTACAAAATAGCAATTTTGTTAATAATGTCGGAATTCTTAAGATATCATGATGAAAGTTTTTGTAATTTATAAAGGAAGGCATGTACGTTTCTTAAAACAAAACCATACTTGTATGTCTCAATTCATTTTCGAAATATAAGTTTTTGTACTTAACCTAAGATTGTAGCATTTCATAAAAATAACAATTTCTTTAATAATTTTGGAAAAAAATATAAAAAATCGAATTCTTAAGATGTTATGATGAATTTCTGTATAATTTCTTAAAGGAAATTACGTAGTTTCCTCAGAACAAAGCCATAATTGTAAATTTCAATTCATTTTCGAGAAATCCAATTTTGAACCCAACTTAAAATTGTAGCATTTCATAAAAATAACAATTTCGTTAATAAGTTTTAAAAAAATTGTAAAAAATCGAATTTTTACGAGATTATGGTGAAATGTTATAAAGCGTATTATTTGTAACTTTAAATGAATCAGATTAGATTTGATCACATTTAAGGCATCTATGAGAAAAATAATATACATATTAACAGGTTAAACAGATTTATATAGATAATTAGTGGCATACCTGAAGAAGTGTATATTATTATTTACTAAGCACGTTGTTCAAAATTTGATTAGCCTCTAATCAACTACAGTGATTTCACTGTAGTTCCCTAAGTCTTCATCACTAAGGGAATTGAAGAAAGCTGCGAATTATGGAGAATTCAAGTTAGAGAAAAATTAGTAGAATTTCAACTGTAAAGAAAAATAGAAAATTGTTCAAGTATTTTAAAGTAATCAGTAATTTTTTTTTGGCTCAAAGTGGACAACCACTCTTTGTCGAAAAAATCTTCTTACAAATTTAAGGAATTATGAATATTGTTTGGAACATTCTCTCTTGATATTACGAAGGTCTCAAGCTTTCTAAGAAAGAAATAAGCATCATCAAATATAGGCATAGCGATAAGTATTTCACTTTTAAGATTATCATCACCCTCATCTGATTCCGAAATAATAAGAACATTAGGTATTTTTTGGTCCAAGAGTCTATTGTTTCCGAGTTTCTGAGCCTAAGTCTATTGACTGTATGTTGATTCCAATGTTTATTAAGGCATATAGAAGTGGTGATTTTTGCAAGTAAACTTGATAAAATGGAATTAGTTAGTTTTTAAAGTATGCCCTTATGATTGAACAATACATTTTGTCGTTTATAATGTCTAATAACTTCGTCGTGGTCTATAGGTGCAACTATTGTACCAATAGCATTGAAATATAACTTCCTTTCTTCTACATTTAAACAAAATTGAAACACCAAAAAAAAACAGATATCAGAATGTGCGCTACTTTTATATCATATTTATTTGGCTTATTTGATAAGTACTGCTGGAAACTGCATCTCTGACAAAGAATGGAGACTTTTCCTCTACCGTTAGAAAATAAGGAGGAAATGCAGTCTTACATTGTTGATAAATAACTCGAAAATTTATATATAACCGCTACTTTGTCGACTTTTTTCTCACTTTTCTCGTCTACGCATCATCAAATTTCAAATGTCTTAGGATAAACCTTATCCGATTTCGGGACATTACTAAACGAAACATCTCAGTTCCTGTTATACTGTATATGTCTTATGAATTTAGCTTACTTAACCTCAAACCCCTGCTAAATATAGCAATCCAAAGAGAGCTAAAAATTTTCAGCTATTTTCGTGATATGCTGATTCGTACATTCCACAAATGTACTTAGAATTTTGTCGCCAAAAAAGTATTTTGAAATTTTGATAATCTCCCTCAAATTTTCTGTTGAACCCGGTCGACCTTTTACTATGTTATGAGGTTGTCTTCACTCTTTTATTGTTTATACAATACAGTTTTCTTATTTTTATCGAGGAAAAAATGGTCCTTCTAAAATTTTAATTTCGCCATCCAAGATTTATGTCCGACATCGGAATCTATTTTAAAAAAATTAAGTCATTTAGTGAAACCTTATAATTTAAAAAGAATCAAATACATTCTTCGTCATTTTAGGTCTTTGTGGAATACATTAATAGTCAGCTTACACATAGGTCGTATATTAGTATGCCTCCAAACTAATGCACCTATTTTGGGTGTAGGAATTCATGTTGCGAGATTAATTTTATGAGAATATAATGAAAATGAAATAAATCAACTTCTCACTCGCTTACAGATAACACGAAAACACAGAAATTTTTATCGTTTTGACATAAAAGATCTTTTATCGTTACGTTTTAGTCTTATTTAGATTTCTGTGTTATCTGTATTGTATCCGTAATTTTTAACTCTGTGTAATTTTATATTTTATTAGACTTTTCTAATTTGACTATTCGGCTGATGATGGCTTTATAAGCCGAAACTAATACCGAGCAAATAAAAGAAGCGAGTGAGAAGTTGATTTATTTCATTTTCATTATATTCTTATAATGCACCTATCACTATCAACACAATTAATAATGGTGTAACCATCAGTTTAAGAAGGTATTATGAAGGAGAAGATGATAAAATGAATATATTTTATAATATTTCTGAAATCACGTTCGGTTGGTATTACTATTGAAAGTTAATTAAATTAATTTTATGAGTTAATTCAAAAATAATTGAAATAAATCACTTTTAGGACATGTTATATCAAACTTTATCCTTTAAATATATCAACGTCTCTCCCTTTCGTTTTAACGCCACCAACCCTTTCCACCGTACATTAGTTTTATGTTCCTAGCATTCAACTACTTGCAGTAACGAGCTTTTGGAAAGTACATTTTGAGCTTCTAAGCCAACCGATGCGTGTCCTGTCGTATTTCAGAAGAGCATCGAAGCGAAATTTGACGCAAATAAATTTGATGACACGAAATAAATTATCTTAATTTATAATACGACAAATTTAATAGCTTTACCGATTAAATCAGGTTGCAATTTCAATAATTTATCACTAAAACTCCCTTTTAAAAGTCTAATATTTACGTGTAGCCATCATTTTACATTCATTTTAAACTCGAAAGCGACAACTTTCAAGTTTCAGCGCTGCGCATATTTGTTTTATGCTTGACACGTCTCCGCATACCATTTAAAGCGCCGAGCTTTTCGAAACTACGTTTTGGATTTTCAATCAAAACGAATTTCGCGTTACGTTCCTCAGAAAATCAAAGTGAAATCTTATTCTACCCTTTGTTAGCACAACGTTACGGTTCAACAAAATGTAATTCAAATTGTCGGCTTCAATGCGCTCACCGTGATATTCTGTAGTATCTAAAAGCAGCGCTTTAAAGTATAAATATTTACGTTGGAACGAATATATTGATAGCTTCTCTGTTTTTTGCTTAAAAAGCGACTTCTACGTTTTCGCATTGTACATATTTGGTGTGTACAAGAAACGTTCTCCTTGCGCAACCATTTAAAGGAACGAGTGGATTTTGGAAACTTCATTTTAGCTTTTCAACGGCTCGATGCACAAGCGTTCGTATATATACTTCTAAAAAGCACCGAGGCGAACGCTGATATGATTTTGTGGCAAGATGTTCCGGTTCTGTGAATTTTGCATACCTACTTACTAAGATTAGATGAAATAAAAAAATGAGATGAAACGTGAGATAAAATTGTCTTATAAATATTTTAAATGGCTGTTTTAATTATTTAGTACTGAAATAAAGTTTTTTGAGGAAGTATAATAAGTTCTATTTCTTTTATAAAAGAGCTTTTAACGAAGTTTTCCAATAATCCTATTAAAGCCGACATTCTTCTTTTCATTTTAATACCGAAAGTTGTCGTCTGTATTGAAAATGTCCGGATTCTCCGTAAATATTTGTTTTGCTCTCAAAGACGGGTTCTGCAAATATTTATGGTAAGAAGCTTTTCAAAATTTCGTCCTTTTGCACATAAATGATGCAGGTTACTTCATAACATTCTGTTTGAAGCATGAATAGCATGAATATTTAAGCTTGTACAGTCATTATAGGACTAATTAACTTAGAACTTTCAAACCGTAAGTTGTCTTAAAAAGATGATTTCTCCAGTACTATAGTAGAACTTCGATAATCCGAACACCAGTATTTTTAGAACCTCAGATTTTATTTTTTTAGTTAATTTCAATGAATTGATGTTGTAAGTCGTAATTGTTCGGTTTAAGAGAATAATATAAAGACTTGTTACTCCCTGAGAATTAAATTTTTATAAACGAATTCGGGATCTTGCAGCAAAGAAAACGGTGGCGACAGCAGTTTAAAAGATTTCCAATTATATTCATATTGTTAACTAAAAAACTGCGCATGTATGTACACACTAGAGATGTGGAAATTATGTGAGTCCCACCGGGTCACGATGGGTCATGCGTCATCGTGGACGACTTTGGTTTCGACGTGACCCGGCGAGGGAAAAACCGATGTTGATGTGAAAGACGTATACGTTGTTATTTATACCAGCAATTCTCAATCGCCGGTCCGCAGAGAAATTTGATCGGTGGTCCCTGGACAATTTTTGTCCGTCCCAGTTCCCATTTTTTGAATATACACTGCATTCGCGACGGAAGGAATAAATTCGCTAAATTTTTAGCAATTGCTCTTGGAACAGAAATAATGCATCAGACCAATTTAAACGTTAAACGTTATTAGATATTAGTTGAAAACCTCAACCCATCCCAACTAGCCAGTTAGCATAAAATATTAGTTGTGTTGGGTTGCGTCATCAACCTTATCTGAATCCATCCCAACCCAACGAGCTACTTAGCGCTAAATATTAATTTTGTTTGGCTGAGCCATTAATTTTAATCCAACCCAATCTAACTAGCCATTTAGCATTAAATATTTGTTGGGTTGGGTTCATCAATCTCGGGAATGCTATAATGAAGTAAAAGATACTGATGAAGCTATAGTTTTCCCATAGCTTCATCACTAGATCGGGTCTTCAATTTAACTAACAATGAAATTAAGGAGATTATTTTATTCGTGAAGAGTATCAAAAAATATGTTCCATTATGCAGTTGAGCGCAATTAGGAAAAGACCAAACCTTTACTAAAAGACGGGAAGTGTTCGTATTTTTGCTAAAATGAAACTTTTCTAGTACTAACATGATATTAATACCGTTATTTGATCAAGAAATTGAACAGCTGCTGAACAGCAGCAGCCAAATTCGCTGCTAAAATATCTATTTTACTGATCCAGCTGATTTGCCTACTATGGAATTAATAAAAACTCAATTTTGCAATATTTATTTTCGGTTCTACTGGTTTCGATCAGTCATATCATCTTCAGGAACCATCTATTTATAAAAGTATAAAATAGAGACAAATTAAAAAAATCACTAAAGACAATTTCATTTTATCAAAATATGCGAATATTATGCTTAATTAAAATGTTTTTCTAAATCTTACGTCAAATGAAGAAAATAGGAAATCTGATGCGAATCGGATGATAAATGGAGTAGAAATTAGACGAATCGACACAATCAAATAAGACCCGACTAATTTATAACATCCTTATTAAAAAGTTTATAAGACATACAGTGTCCGTAAAGTCATGGTGCATTTTTGATAACTTCAAAGTATTCAAAGTATAGTGTGAAAGGACACACCACACATTGCGCAGATCGAATCCTCCACAATATTGTTCGTGAGTTTCACCATTATTAATGTATAATCATGTGTGGGAATTTTTTAACATATTAGCTATTTGGACCAAATTTTTATCATTTTTAGGATGATCATCTGTTGTGGTATTTATAATAATTCGGTAAATTTTTGGCAATTGCTCTTTGGCAGAAACAATGCAGCTGACGAATTAAAATTTTTAATTTGTGATTTATTTAAATACTTTACGTTAACAATAGATATTAGTTGAAGATCATGGCACCAAAGGACCATATTAGCATAAAATATTAGATACGGTTGGGTTGAGTGATCAACTTTATCTTAACAAAACCCAACTAGTTAATCAGCGTTAGATATTAATTGGGCTGGGTTGAGCCACTAACTTTAATCCAACCCAACTAGCAAGTTAGTGCTAGATATTAATTGAGTTGGGTTGAGCCATGAATCTTAACCCAACCCAACCTACCTAGCTACTTAGCACTAAATATTACTTGCATAAAGCCATATCCTGAGCTAATGCCAACCTAACCCAGCTAACCAATTGATGCTAGATTTTAATTGGGTTGGGATGAGCCATTAAGTTTAGCCTAACCCAACTAGCTAGTTAGTATTAAATATTAATTGCGTTGGGTTAAACCAACAATCTGATCTGAACCCAACCTAAGTAACTAGTTATTAGTTGGACTAAGTTGAGCCAGTAATCTTAACCCAACCCAACTAGTTAATCAGCGCTAGACATTAATTGGGCTGGGTTGAGCCATTAACTTTAATCCAACCCAACTAGCAAGTTTGTGCTTAGATATTAATTGAGTTGGGTTGAGCCATTAATCTACCCAACCTACCTAGCTACTTAGCACTAAATATTAGTTGCATTGAGTCATATCCTGATCTAATGCCAACCTAACCCAGCTAAACAATTGGTGCTACATTTTAATTGGATTGGGATGGGCAATTAAGTTTAGCCTAACCCAACTAGCTAGTTAGCATTAAATATTAATTGCGTTGGGTTAAACCAACAATCTGATCTGAACCCAACCTAAGTAACTATTACTAGTTGGACTGAGTTGAGCCAGTAATCTTAACCCAACCCATCTCAATTAACTTGTTGGCAATAAATATTAATTGGGTTGAGCCATCAACTCGATCCTAATTAGCTATTTAGAACTAAATCTAAGCCGTTTTAGGTTGAGCCATCAAAATTAAAAATTGACCAGACTAAAAATTTTGTAGCATTCAAAATTTTATTGAATTTATTCCTTTCATCATGAACACACTGTATTATTTATTATTATTCAAAAATTAATATTATTACATTTTATATAATTTACAATTAACAGAACACACAGTATTAACATTATACATTGTTCAAAATAATTAACCGATTCAAGTAATTTTTGGACAAAATCTATAAGTCCGCAGATCCAAAAAGGTTACGAAACGCTGATCCATATCGTAGTTTTTTCGAATTATTAGTAACATTTTCAGTAACTAAATGTTGAAGTCAGAATGCTAATCAATTTTTAAGTAAATACGATTGTGGCGAAGTGCAAAATTTAATTTAAATTTATGATAAATCGAGGAAGATCTTTAAAACGTTAAAGGAAGTGTTACCCATAAGAATATTCCAGCTTTTCTTATTTCTTTAAAATTTTATAATAGTCTCATTTATTTCAGAACATGATAAATAAAATTAAACACAGTGTTAATTCTACTATTCCTGCCAAACACGATTAATTAAAAATCAAATTAACAGGTAATCAGGTATGATTCATATATTTGATCACCTGCTCGAGCGTGAGTCACGTGAATTGAAGTGACCCACGCGTGAATTCTTTTCTAAATTGAAAATTTATTCAAGTTCAATTTATAATATGTAACCATAAAATCTATGAAATTAAGTTTTTCCGTATATTAGAATTCCATTTAACTTGGAACTAGAAACATGGGTTTAACCTAAGAGACGTGCGGCTAAACCTAAATGTTTTTAGTTATAGGTGTAGTGTTAGCTTCAGTGTTCGTATTAGTTCTACTTTTAGTTATTATTCGATTTTAGATAGTAGTACACTTGTATTGAACTAAAACTAGAACTATCGTCTAGTACTAGAAAGATTTAGGTTTAGCCATACGTCTGAAGACCTAAATCAAGCTAAATCTAGTCTTTATTTTTGATTAGCTCTAGACTGTTTTAAATTCTGCTGGAACTAAAAGTATAACTAATACTAGAAATATTAGGATTTACCCGTCTTAAGAGAGGACTACTTACAGAAATATATTGCTTTTAAATTCTAGTATGTGCAGGTGGTTTAGTTCTGGTATCTAATATTTGTATTATCAACCACTTAGCAGCAATATGTAGTAATCCGAACAATTTGATAATCCGAACTACCTTCGGTCTCAATTAGTCCGAGTTTCTCCTATAAATCTGAATGTTGTATCGAAAATTTTATTGCTTTAAACTAAATTTTAAAAAAATTAAGCGTTTTAAAGAAAACAAATAACCTATTCGATAGTATTGTTTGCATTCTTTCTCATTATTTTGTGTTTTGTTACGCCATCTGAACCGAAGGCCGTATTAAGATTGGCGAAAGAGTTGTACTAAGAAACATCAAACTCTTTGAAAAGAACGCTATCGGAAGTTTTTGTTTGGCTTGTTCTATTATCTCGGAAGGACTTGCGCAAGTGTATCCCAACAGATGAATGCAGACGAGTATTTCTGATGGCTGTATTAAGTGAATGAACCCTTCGTTATTAGGACATTTCAATTCTAATAACTCAAACAAGATTAAAAAACGATTATATTACACATATTTAGTGCATTAATAGATATACAAATTAAAGAAACGTTCAGTTTTAGATAAACATGGCTGCAATTCAAATGCAACGTGGAAGTGTTTTTCCATTACCACACGTCATTTTAAATTCAGCACGGTTTCGTTGCAATTTTGTAGCTGTCTACAGGGAAATAGGTCAACGTGTACTTGAACAACACATTGTAATTGACATCACTATACAAAAGCAATAATTAAAAACAAAACTATTTGTAAAATTCGAACCGTTGCGGAATTTTATGCTCATTCACTGAACCATCGATTTAATCAACAAACTCGGATGTTTGGGACTAGTCACTGAAGTAAAGGTTCCAATTAGTGCTCGCGTTACGAATCAAATACATACCCCCCGTATTTGCAAGTACCATAGAATACCCTGGTTACTCTGCTCCAATATCCCTTTGTTTTGCACAATGATTTTAGTCTAAGGGATTACAAAGTCCAACACAACATGACGCTGAGAATTCATTAACTCCGTTTTAGGAATGTTAGGTAATTAATATATTTTGTAAAATTAAGGAAATGAAATTGAAGAGAAAATTATATGCAACTACTTCGGAATCGCATTTCAAAGAATCATAATGGGTTACCTGTAGCTGACTATCTTAAAAAAGATATTTAAAGTAAGAGAAAAATAGGACAAAATATATCACAGAATGCAGAAGTCGAACAAAAATAAACATGTTTTTATAAACAGTACTTCCAAAGATAATTACAAGGAAGATAGTTAATCAACTATTACAATATATCTGATGATTTTCTAATGTTAAGAAATAAGTTAATAAAATATTAAATATTAATGATCGCGGAAATGCCTTTTTGGATACAAGAGATTACTGACCGATTTTACGTTAATTAGCATTAGACAATATTGTCATCTTATGCTAACAATGTCTTATTAACGATGTCATAACTTTTTATTTATTTCTATAAGTTATAAGAATCACCCGCGTAACACTTCAACTCGAGAAAGAGCCGTTTTCCTTTGTATTAATAATTGGTTATAATAACACTATAAAACACTTTGTAATACATAACGAGATTTCTTAACTTTATCATCAGCTTAATATTTCCAGTTATCAAATAATAAGACCATAATTGGGATAACCAAATCTGTTCATTAAAACGGTTAACATTCTTTTCAATAGCAATTAATCCAAAAACTCTTAAACAATTTATTCTTGAAATTTTCCGTTTAAATCAATATTAATATTGCATAAGTTACGGAATGTAAACTTTGTAGCAAACTTTTCTAAAGCTTGGTATTTTATTTCCAATTTCTTTTCTATTGCATCATTTCGCCCCATTTCCCGTTTTCATTTTAACATGACAGGTTCGTCTTTATCAAACATTTTTCAAAGAAGTCTCCAATCTGAATATTATTTGTTATAGATTAAAGCGCCCTCGAAATATTATAAGTGTCAGCTTCGTATTTGAAATAGTTTTGTAAAATATTGATGTAAAAGCTTCTCAGTCCATTAGTCGATGAAAACTTTGAATCTTACTGACATAGTTTTCGTTAATCCATTTAAAATAATGAGACCATTAAAAAACTTCCATTATTTTCCCAATTTCGTTTGTAGTGTGGGGAATTTTTTTATAAAATCAAATCATTATTTGAATTTTTAAAGTTAATAATATCGAAACATCTCAACAAATTTTAAAATAACGATTGTTCGGAAAACTTTATTGCATCTCCCGCACCGAAGAATCCATAAAACCTAAATATTCGTATTTCGGAAACTACTCCCACCAGTAAAAATCCAATCCTGTCTGTCGGGAAAAAGACGTCACGGTTCCACGAACTTTGCATTGCATTGGATGCAATATAAAATTAAAAAGAGGAATTTAAAGCCTAGAGTAGAATGGGAAATGGAATTTTCAGCGGTTAAATGACTTTCGAGATGGGAAGTGGTTGTTAGTGTGCTCGTGTACTGCAGTATCTCTATTTCACTCCATCTAACAAAGATGCATCGGTAATTATATCAATTTGCATGTAATTTGCAATTGAAAATTTGAAGGAGAACGTAAAAAGTTTCTCTCCACTAAGTAAAGTCTCCATCAAAAGCTCATCAAACTGTTTTCTTATTTCTATTTTACTTCGTAGCGGTCTTCATCGTCGTAGCCGGTGTTTCTCTTTTCGTTGTCTCCAAAACGATTCATCAACTCTTTAAAACTATTACACTATTAACAATGCTTGTCAATTTAAATCGTGACATACGACAAGGAAATCTTTTCAGAATCTTCCCCGTAAGCTATTCGAGAAAGCAATGTTCGCACGGTACTTAGAGCTCTACTAAGAATATCATCGTCACGGTCATTAAAAATGACCGCTTCTTAGAGCTTAACTTTGAACAAATGTAATTATTGTTTGGAACATTATATTATTTAAAACCGTTAACAAAATTGTTTCTTATTTTTTATCTAAATTTATTTAAGTATTAAAAACTTTTCTGTTAAGATACTTTAACGGATAATTTCTTGGTATTTCGTCTACATTGATAGTAAGACTATAAAATCATATATTATAAAATCACTCGAATCGATATTAATGTATTAAAGTGCATGTAAATTTCCTACAAGATACGTTTATTAATATTGATTTCCAATATTACCCCTATTTACAATATTCTACTTAATTCCTAAATTCGACATTTTTAAAATATATCGTCGATAGAAACTGCAGAAAATTCTTGGAAAACCGACAAATGTAAGCAGATTAAAGCAATGTTATTCTTCTTTTTTTATAGCGAGCATTCGGAATTAAACTTTATTCCTTTTTCAAGTTAAATGAGATTTAAGATAACAAGATTATAATTTAATTATAAAAAATAAATAGAAAAATATTGAAAAAATGGAAACAGATTAATAGATTAATAACAAGTACATATGGAACAATCTGAAAACTTGGAGACTAAATTGCATGATATGTTTTGAATTAAAATGGAAACAATGACTAAAAATTGAAAACACCGTAACACAAAGCAAATAAAAATTGGCAATGAACGTGTTGAGTTAAAAATACAAGAATGAATTTACATTAAAAAACCGGAAAAATAACAACAGGTGGTGAGTTAAATATAAAATTTTACAATAGGATTCAGAATATGTCCCTTTACGGATTCCATCGTTATTGCAGATGTTTCCATTTCAATGGCTGTGATTCTATTTTCGTATTTTTCAGGTATCGTCAACAGAAAATAATATACCCTATCTGATCCATTTACTATTGCCTCTGTTGATTTTGTTACTTCAAACTCTCGTAACAAATTTTCTATTTTTATGTTCGACTTTTCACTGATGTTATTTAATACTATATTTATACCGTTTGGTCCACAAACGTTTGTGCTTTTTGCACAAATTACAACACATAACGCTATCATCATTATTAATAAAAAGAACAGCATTAAAAAGTGTGCGACAAATATTCTCCAACTAACTTGTCATTTTAATTGAATAAATTCAGGACATACACGTTAGGTTTAATAACTAATATATTAATAACTTTAAATAGCACGTCTAACAATGTGTTGCCCTACTAATTGGTTTTGTTATTGCTTATTCTTCCCCGGACATGCTGCATATTTTAGTTGGAACAGGTGCATTTAACTGTTCTAAATATTATTTTGGTAGCTATAAAATCTGCATTATAAGCTTCTTTTATACAAATCAATCTTTATGAGATATAATTTTCTGTACGTTATGTTTTTGCATTTTATTCGATTTCCGCCATTTGATATTATTATATGTAGTTTTATCTTTAATACACAAAGCTTTGTTATATTTTTTTCCTTTGAAAAAACATAGGCAGCAATTCTCGATCCTTTTCGCCGCTGCTCACATATAATTTGACGCCACTGCCATACTCACACAAAACTCACAACGGCTGCTAGTCTATAATGTCTCTACATATAATGTCTCTACGGCAACATTTACAACCCATTCTGTTCTACAAATTTCTTACGGACTAGCCGTTTTCTCCATCTTTTTGCCATTTTGAATATTAATCTGCAATCTCTAGTAATCAGGGATGGCAAGCCTATGACACACGTGCCAGAAATGACACGCAAATAGATTTTCAATGATACACATCCACTGAGATAAAATCACTCTGTGAAAACAGTGTGACAACAGCTAATAAAGATAAACAAACCGTATCGTCAGTTTCTGCTTAGCTATTATCTTTTTTTTTGTATTGGCCGGTATTGAAGGAAGTCAAAGTATTGTTTCAGATCAAAATGTTATCGTAGTCAATCGCGTCAGTCGTCTAATTTCGAATGTCTAAATAAAAAACACTGGAGAAGCAAGCGAAGAACGATCTTGAGAACGAATAAGCACAGAAGAGTGGTGACAGCAGGGCTTTTCTGATCCGGGTCTCAAGTTACTCTGAAGTTGCTGTTAATCAAATGGCAGTTGAGCTAGTGCAAGAAGCGTTTGTGAGGCCAAAGCCAGCAATTTGTGAACATTTATGATGGCCAAATAGAGGATTCGAAAAATTCTGCAGTTAACTGATTTATCTTTGGAGCATCAGTGGTATATCTAACACTATCCTCGCAGGTTCATAGGCATCGATTTTTGAAAATAAGTATGGGTGCTGAAAAAACTATATTGGGTCAGACGACAAATGACAGTTCTCAAAAAAAAAGAGTGAAAACGCCGATGTATCTGACGTCTATGATTCAATACCAATGAAAATACCTTCTGCAAGATGTATTTACAGCCTTACAAGCAGTCTAGTCTTTAATTGATATTATTTGTCCTTTTGACGTGATTATTTTGTATATCAACAGTATTTGGTATTCTGGAACCAAAATCAAATCTTTATATCACTTTTTGTCTTTTGCAATAAATGTCTTCTTGACGATTTTGCATTTTGTCCAATAAACAGCATATTCCGCCAATAGTTTTATAAGCAGTATCAAAACTTCTAGAAGCAGTATCAAGTCTTTCAGAGACAGCATTAAATTATTTTTTGAAGCAGTTCAAATCTTCTCGAAGCAATACCAAGTCTGCTGGAAGCAGCATCAAGTCTTTTAGAAACAGTGTCAAGTTTTCTGAAAGCATTTCAAGTCTTTTAACAGCAGCATCACGTCTTCCAGAGGCAGCATCGAGTCTACTGGAAGTAGTTCAAGTCTTCTAGATGGAATACCAAGTCTTCAAGTCCTCCGAAAGCATTGCAAGGCTTCTGAAAGCTATATCATGTCTTGTGAAAACATTTCAATACTTCTGGAAGCTGCTTCAAGTCTGTTGGAAGCAATATCAATCATCGAAGAAACGAAAGGTCAAGTTTAGTAATGTTCTCGAACTAGGAACAAAGCAAGATCTTTGTTTTTAATAACCTACACCTAAAAATGTTTCAAGATAGATGACTATAAAGAAAAATACAAAAACAGCTTGATGTTGTCAAACGTATGTTTTTTAGCTTAGAATGCATTTACTTTTTGAATTTGATTTTTATCTCATTGTGTACTTTCCTAACAAATAATTCCTGTTTGTTTCGTATTTGTACGTATCCTTCTTTCTGTTAACTTTTTAGGGAACTTTTAAAGACTATATATATAATGTTTTTGGTTTTCACCATGTGACAAAGTTTTTTTTTTAGTTTTTTTTTTGAGTTTCTAAATTTTATGTCTTCAAATTTTTTATCTGACACGGCAGCATATTGTTTACTAAGTGTTTTGAAAATTTTGACACGTCCTGTTCAAAAAGTTCGCCAGCATTGTCCTAGTACATTCCATCTTCTATTACTCCTACATTTCCTTGTTTCGTATCTGTTCCCATAATGTTTCCACTGATTTTATTGCAGCTTAAATGTCTTATCATTAAACTATCTAAAATGTAGTGCTATTTCTTTAACCTGGAAGGCAAATATGATCAGACATGATTATATGATAGTATCATGCCTAAGGTGAGGCTCATGTCATTGATTTGGGCGTTATGTTTCATGGGAAACCAGCATTTAAGGGTCACGTTGATAAAGCTCTTGCTTGGCGCATGCTTGGTTTCGTAATGAGGGTCATGCGGAATTTTATAAATATTTATTTTATAAAAAGATTGTATTTTGTGCATGTGCATAGAGCTTTAATCTTCTACAGCTTTGTTTGGAATCCCCAATATCAAAGATATATTTTCAGAATTGAAAAGATTCATAAGAAATTCTCAAATTATTTTTGCTTTAAAAACAACATTACTATTATTATTACGTATCAACTTGTATCTACTTTAAATTGCTCCATCAGGGTCGTTCAAGTGGAGATGCTTGAATATTTAAGAATCATTAACGGTAGTATTGATCCTCTTTGTCTTCTTGAGATTGATCATCTTCATACGCCGTCTAGACTTCTCCGGCTCGAATATTAATTTATCGCCAACCGGCAGCAAAGCCATACTTCATGGTATCCATTTGCGGCAGTAAAGTGACACTTTATATTACTGTCTAGTAAACTGTGGGTTTAGCGGCAAAGTAGATTACCTGCCGCAAATGAGATACACACAATAATTATTTACGTAGCCAGTTATGCAAAGACTAATTTTATTTAACGAACGCAATATTTGTCAAAACGAGCGAGAGAAGCGAATGAGTTTCGTAAATTGTGTGGCTTAATTAAACAAAATTAATAGTTTCGTAACGGATTAAGTTTTAAAAATTTTATCTAACCACGCTTCAAAATTTAACAGAATCATACGAATTCAAATTTGATAAAGTTATGTGTCAAATAAATTTAAATTTAACGAATTTACTTGAGTATTTCTATGAATGTCATAGTAACACGTAAAACAAATAAATATTCAGTTTGGTACTATTTTTTACACAACTAGTGACATAATTTAAAAAAAAAACGTTGTGTATAATGTGACTGTATAGAGTACTTTATCTAACGTCGCTAGGAAATGGAAATCACATTTTACACAAGTGTCCTTTCATTACATCACTAGTGGTATAAAGATATATTACCTAACTGAATATTCATTTGTTTTGTATGTTACTAAGGAGATTCATGCAACTCCCAAATAAATTCATTCGATTTAAATTCATTTGACACACAAGCCTTGTGTCAGATATAAATTCGTATGATGTCGTTAAATTTCAAAGCGAGGTTGGATAAAATTTTGTACATAATACATTAAGAAACAGCTAATTTCTTTTCATAACTGGTTTTGTGAATAACTATTGTCTGATTCATTTGCGACAGGTGAAATATTTTGTCTACAGTTTATTAGACAGTAATACAAAGTGTCACTTTACTGCCGCAAAAGGATACTATAATGTATGGTTTTTCTACCGGTTGGTGATAAAATAAATACTAAAGCTGAAGAAGTCTGGACGGAATACGAAAATTAGCCTCTTCATAACTGGTTATGTAAATAACTATTACAAGCCGCTAATAACTGTTAATTTGAAAAAGTACAGCAAACAGCAAGATTCGAACCCGATACTCGATCTTCAATCTTTACTGAGGTATATTAATAAAACAAACAGTTTATCATATATATGTGATAATTAGCAAATTTCTGTAAGGTGCAGAATCTTCATATCTTTAAATTTTCCGGTGGGCGATAAAATGTTGTATACACCACGCCAGCAAAGTGTCTTTATCGAACTCGCCTTTTACTCGCCTCGCTCGCTTCGCTTGCTTGACTCGTAAACTCACACTTTTCCAATAAAATTTCATTTTGCTGACTTGGTACATAAATAACTATTGTATACCTACACCTCGTACTAATTCCAGAATTCTCCAATGTTAAGAATTTTGCCATGTTAACGAGAGGGTTGATGTCTTTTGTAACTCACTCTGTGTGTTTAAGCGTCTGATGTTTATGGCATACATAATAACCTGACTTGGGTACGTCCTGTATCCATGCTCAACTGTATGTATGTAAATAAATTAGTCCCGAAATCAACCCCTTTGATTTGCACTGCGTCTGCTTCCGCTACCGCAACATCTGCAATATTATTGACTTATTGACCCATTTAAGTTATTCGGCATATCATTATCTCCTTTAAATAATATGCTTACCAAAAAAAGTATAGTATATTGCTTGGTTTATCATGTATTCGTTCACTTTTAGTTTACACATCCGGCGTTCTTTAACTTACTATACTCAGTTAGGTAACTTGATTTTCATGATATGCATATACCATTATTTAAATCTTTTCCAATCTACATTATCCAATAGCTTCGCTCCAGTAATACTCCAATAATGATCCTTCTATCCTGTTCTTTATAGGCCACTTTTCATAGCTGTAAAATGCAGTGTTTGAGAAAGACAGATCTCATTTCCTTTCAATATACATGCATTAATTTTTTGCAAGTCAACTTTTAAGCCTGCTAAAGCCGGTTGGTTCTTCTACCTCATCCTTGCGTGATTATATTAGTCTCTAACAAAGAAATATTCTAAAATGTTCGGATTAAAACTTTCTTTTTCAATTAAAATAATAAAGGTAATTATTTTCTTTGAAAAGTCATATTTGAGTTGTTTTTAATATTTAATCAAATTAGAAATCTAGATCAAAGATATTTCTTACATATAATATTTAACAGATGTTGCATGCAAAGACGTGGGAATGAAATAAATGAATGAAAGAAACGAAAAGCAAGTAGCACGTGAGCAATTAAAATATTTAATCGACTTATTATAGTTTTTAGAACGCGAATCAAAGCGCGATCCTGGAAACTGACGGGTTTCTATTTAAATTCCGTGTACGCTCTGAATGTATTTCTCGCGCTATGCGTGTGTGGTGCTTGGGAGAAATTTTGTGACTAAAGACAAATTGGTGAAAACAAAGAGTACAATGGATGAAAATGGAAATTCGTGCGTGAAACAATTAAATACGACTACACTTATTACGACGACAAAGTGAAACAGAATTCTAAATATGTACAAAACGTAACATAGCATGCAAAAGTATACATTTAGCACCTGACATTAAGCTCTTGGAAGTTGATTTTTTGCATTACCTTCATCTGAAAAAAAAAATAATCAAAATTAAATTGATATATTTTATAAATTCGTTATTAAATTTAAGTTGAAGATAAATCTAACTAGGTAAAGATTCTCCAATAAAACTTAATCCATACAGAATTAAATCGTCAAGTTGAAAAATGGTTCGACGAACGTACGTTTTTACCATAGCACCCAATTTCCGATTTCATTCATTCGAACCGATCGATAAACTGTTAACGTACTACATGCCGCAATACAATTTCACTGCGAGCTGAACACCGATAACCTTTTCTCGAGTTGAATTAGTGTTCTTAGTTCACATCGAAAATCCCATAAACTCTACTTTTCCAATCACTCTTAAAACTCCTCCACCAATCTCAAATCGAACAATACGTTTAATGTTAGTACAACAAATCTCTCGATATAACGGGTTAATACGGGAAGTGTTTGTTTGAATAAATAAATGTAATAGACATTTACAAAAAGAGGCACAACTCCTCTACCCGTTCGCGACGTCACTTAATTAAATCTATTCGTGTTTTGTCATGCTGTTAGTTTAAGATTTAAGGTTGATAATTTAACATAAAGATCTTGGTCGAGTTTAGTGGTGCGTGTAAGGCTTAGAAAAATTAAAATATAGAGCAAATAAAGCAGAATAACAACTAAAACTAGAAGTAACACTAGCTTTAGAACTAACACTTGACTTGGAACTAGAAATATTCGAATTTAGTCGTCTTAAAACACGGACAGCTAAACTCGGACGTTTCTAATTCAAGGCTTACTGTTAGTTCTAGTTTTAACGAAATATATACAACAATCTGACGCTGAATAACAACTAAGCTATTCCTTTCTTACAAAATCCGTTTTATCGAGTACCATACGACGAAGAAGGGCTACTTGGCCACCATGAAGCTAAATGGATACAACGCATACGTGTTCAGTCCTCTATCACGAAAGCGATGATATTAAAGAAAGACACTAATTAAAAATGGTGAGTCAAAGTCCTACATGAATTACTTAGTGGAAAACTTGCAAAAGGCTATGGATGCAGTTCCGAAAGGGGATGTCAAGGAAAAAACTTGCAGAAAAATTCGAAGTGGAAGATGCTTGGAAGGTTTTCAAGACTGGTTGGAAATAAGACTGTTCTAAGTCTGAGGAGCTGTTGATTTCTGAAATTATTATTGTTGCGAATTGTGGGTCCCCCTTGACAAGGACAGATATTCGAGAAGTGGTGACAAAATATTTAGATAAACAAAGGAAGCAGATCAGGGTCTTCAAGAACAACAGTCCAGGTCCAAATTTCATTTACTCTATTATCGATAGAAACAACCTATTCATAAGAATAGCGTCAACCACGATGATATTACAACATTTTTAACAACGCTAATCTTGCCGTTTCTTCACTGAAAAGTGTAAACCTACATAATTATGATTAATATCACTGACCAACATCAGACTTCGATCAACATTATGGTTTGTGGAAACGCATATGAAGATAAACTTCCTCCTATAGTCCTCTACATTCTACATTCCCCTGCTCTGCTCTGCTCTACAGGGGAATGTAGAGGACGAAAAATTAAGATGATTTAACGAAATTTATGTCTATACCATGTCTATACCCCTGAGGGGTTATAGCTCTTCAAAGCTTTAAAATTCAGCTTTAAAGGGCTTTATTATTTAATATTATTTTTAAAATATTCAACATCTCAGTTAGACATTAAGTTAAAAAGACCAAATTTGGTATACGTCATAAGTATATCAAGGGTAAAAAGTTGAGATCAATTGAACCATCTCAAAGGATTAATTAAGGGTAATGGTGCCAAAAACTTACCATCATTTTAAATTATGGACTTTTCCGTCTTTTGACGAATTTCATAACGTATACCAAATATGTTTTTTTAGCTGTACCTATTACTGAGATATCCAATGTTTAAAATATCAGCAACCCAACTTATCAGGAGTACAACTTATTATAGCATCAAATCTTATGAAAATATTTCGTCTTTTGGAAGCAGTATCAACTTCTAGGAGTATTTCAAGTCTTCTGGAATCATTGCAAATCTGCTTCTGGCAGTTCAAGTCTTTTGGAAGTAATATCAAGTCTTCTAGAGGCAGTATAGAGTCTTTTGGAAGCATTTGAAAACATCTAGAAGCAGTATCAAGTTTTTCGGAAATATTTCATGTCTTCTGGAAGCAATATTAGGTAACTTTTCCAGAGGCTATGTCGACTCCTTTGGAAGCATTTTAAATCTTTCAGAGGCAGTATTAAGTCTTCTGATAGTTTTGCAAATGTTACAGAAGCAGTATTAACTCTTACAGGGGCAATACCTTTTGGAAGCAGTTTAAACACTTTTAGAAATAGTATTGAGTCTTCTGGAAACAGTATCAAGTCTTTTGAAAGAATTCCAAGTTTTTTTCTGTATCGAGTATTATGGAAGCATTTTAAAACTCCTAGCAGTCGTTTCGTGTCTCCTAGAAACAATATTAAGTCTCCTAAAAGCATTTCAAGTCCTATAGCAGTATCAAGTCTCGTAGAAGCATTTCAAGTCTTTTAGAAGCAGTATCAAGCCTTAATTGCAAAAACGTGCTCTGTAATAAGAACGATCGCAGCAGATATCAGAGACAGAATTGGGAAAAAAGCTCAATAGTACTTATACAACTTCAATTCAAATAAAAATATTAACAATTTTGAACAACCAGAGAACCCATGTATTTGTCTGTAAACGATTCTCGATAGTTCAGATGAAAGCGAAAGCAGCGACATACGAAGAAGAGTTTTCGACTAAACTATGCTACAACTGTTACAGGGGCACCGTTTCTGCGATAAGCCGAAAAAAATGTGAGGCAAAAGGATTCCAGCAGGTACAGATCTCTTCTCGGAAATCTTTCAAAAAGGAAGCCTGGAGAAAGATAAAAGGAGAATGATAACAGGAAAATAAATGAATTGGATAGAGTGCCTAAAATCCAAATACTGGGTTTGTAGGGCTATTGACCATGGAAGCGCAGATTCAAGGCATACCAAGATCTCATTCAAGATTAAAGAAATTTATGAAAAAATGAGATTCAATTAAATTGAAGATGAATTGTCCCTAATTTTTACGAAGTTTAGTGTCTAAGGCGTAACCCTAACAACGGGGCTATTCGGACATCAGTTTCTATATATTTTTTATTCTTTGTATAAGATATTTTTAATGTTTTGTGATATCTATATAATCCTGTTGGTTAGGTTGATATGATGAACAAGTTCATGTTGTTCTTATTTTATTTCTTTACTTTTAATCACGAAAACGTGCAAAAAACTTATCCAAGAGACCCCATCATCAAACGTTTGATTTTTTTAAAAAATACTAAGATCTTCTGTAAATACTATACTTAAATAAAAATATTCTTATAAATGAATAAACAGATATTTTAAAACTCTCTCCACCGAAGAAACTCAATTTATCTAACGAATCCCTTGAAACCTATATTTATCACGACGATGACACCATGAATTTTGAGGGCATAAATAAAGGGATAAAGAATTTATGGTTTGATAAAAGGCTTTTGTTGGAAAAATAATGCTGTTTTTATTATTAATTTCCCTTTCAAACTATTCAATATCAGTTTATCCAGTAAATCGTTTAAAACCATGATTTATAGTTGTTAACGGAATAGACAGAAATACATAAATCTCACAAAATGTTCTGCTGAATAAACTTTATCAAAAAAGATCCCTTTAACTTTTCCCTTGAAACCGTGATTTATCGATGATGATTCCGCAAATTTTCACAAAAAGGTCCAAATAAATGAATTTGTACTAATTTATTAGATAACTAATTTTCGGGATTACTATCCGTGATTGGTTTATATGTTTTACTGACAACCATTTGAATGGGGTTAACAAAACAAGATGACTGATGATAAACTCCCGAAGCTCGAAACATGCCCCTTCGCTTGTACAACGGACGTAATAAATTTTGCTCAGCGGTGTCGTCGGAAGTTTACGTCGTATTTCGTTACAGTAACACCCACAGCAATTTCATAGTAGAACGCTTACACCCTCTCTTTGCTATGCTCAATTCTGACAAGATAAATCGATTTCCTTTAAAGATATTTAAACCAGAACGAGCCCTCGATAACGAACATCTTTACATTTCTCTTGAATAATATGTTCTGTTACGAATCGTTTAACACTTTTCGTAAAACGAAACCGTCATGAATGATTTATACTTTCCTAAAGCTTTACCATTATGCTAATTTATTCTACTACATGTTCCTTTCAAGATAAACAAAGATAAATAATGCGTCATGGATTGAATACAACAATTTAAATCATGAAAACACACGAAACAACCCAAGTTTTACGTTAAAAACTAACGATACGAGTTTTCACAACAGATTCTTGAGGTGGCATATGATAATTAGTTGTCTAAAACGTTTGCCTTGTAATTGGCAACCAAGCTGCAGCGTTGCATAACGTTATAGCCGTTATATTTACAGTTAAACTGCGAAGACGGCCAATTGATACAACAATGCAATTAAGATATGATGGATTCTTTTCTATCCTCGGTCCGTGGTTTTGTTAACTTTACTTTTAATTGCATTGGTGAATTGAAATAAAAAAAAACAAATAAAGTTGCCTATATTAATGCAATATAAAAAATATGAAAATTAATATTAGTGTAACTTAAGCTGCCTATAATCCGAGATTCAAATATTTAAAATTTTAATTCGAAAAGATGAAGTTAAAACAGTTAGGAATTTTACGTTTTCGGGACTAATTGGATACTATTTTAGTAACTAGAACAGAAAAATTTAATCCGCAAATATTTTTTTTTTGTTTACGTGTTAATTTAATTACCATCGACAGTCACGGATGGTACACCTGACGCCCAATTTGCAAATGTACGTTAATTTGGGATCGATATATACCCCCAGATGGTTCTTACACGAGAACGAAATTTAATGATAATTTGAGGGCGCAAGCTCTAGAAATCTCGGCCAACATTCGAAAGAGGTCGCCTGATTTTATAAGAAATTTTAGATGAGAAAAAAGATTTTTCTACTTAAAATACCAAATAGACGTTAACGATGAAATGTATGCAGTTTTCCCTAAAAAAAAAGATAAAAAAAAACTTGATAAATGACTTCAAGTTTTTTTTTTCGGTGCTTTAGAACACGCCCTAAAAGTCTCGTATCGCAAAAGCGATACCATATTTTTCATTTTAGTACTTTTAGTAGAGGCCTTGCATGAACGTCGAGAGCGTTATAAATATTGGAGAAGGCTTCCATACGTGAATGGAAAGTGCTTGGTAAACATGATTTGGGGGTCACGAAACGAACTTGATGAGAATACAAACTAATTAATGTTGGGGTGACAAATAATATTCTTCAATTTAATGCCGTGAAATGGTCCCATGTTCTGTACACATTTATAATTACGTTCAAATATGAATATTTATGTGGTTTCAGATGGGATGCGATAAAAAATATTGTGTGGTTTTGTTTTCTTTCGTGTTTGTGAAAGAGGAAACTGAAAGAGGTATTTTAAAAATTTAATAAAAATTCTTTTTCCACCAGATTTTTATACCTCTCATAAATATTACGTAACACACAAAAAGAGTTTTTCAATCAACCTTTTACTTCGTTTTATTAAATATTTTAAAAATATAAAATTAAACATAAAAATAAAGAAAACTAAGAAGTATATCTTCTATAAAGAGTTTGGCACTGTCCCCATGTTAAGTATATGTTAGCAATATTTTATCTGATCAATATATAAGAAGTGTGGTTTTATTTTAGTATCTCAACATTTGGCAAACGTTACATTATTTTAAAGGATTATGTCTGCACTGCAGTTCCTTTTTCATCGCCACCTTCTTTTTCATTTAACACGCATAAATTCTTTTAGAATGACCTTATAAATAGTTGACCTCTAAACTTTATCTTTAAAACGTTTATCCATGCAGTAAATTACAACTTCCTTTCAATGCAATCTACTAATTGAGCCACAACCCATAAACAAATCTATTATAACTTTCAACTTTCAGATTATTAACTCATGTTTGAACTTACAATGAAGCATTATAAAGACGAAAAATGTAAAATTTTTTTAGTTTCATTGTAAGATGGGTTGGAGTATTAGATAGTAGTTACTACTCGTACAAAACTAAAACTAATTGCTACTAAACGATTTATAGCAGCAAAGTATACAAGTTGTGAAAACTTTCTAGCCAAATACCCCGAGAACTTGCTCTGGTTCTTGAAACTTTTGTTATAAACGATTATCATTTTTTATTATGCACAAATAAAAGTAACGGTATAATTAAAAGAGTTTTTTCGTTGGTACGAAATTGAAACTTTTCCTAATTAAATTAACTAAAACTGCACCATAATTTTTGCTGCAGTACTGATGTAATCATAACTCATCTCAACGAGTATTTATCGTCTAGCCAAAGAGTAGCAAATATGAGTAAAAATTGAAAGTTTCTAGATTTAATAGATTTATTAGATTTAATTGAATATAAATAGAAAGAGGATTTTACTACACGAAAACTATTCATCTTTTATAAGAATGTATGGCTGTTTCTTAACAATAAACTACAGTTGAGGAGCTTGGGTGCAAAACCGGATATATCCATTTTTAAAAAGTTTCAAACTTATGACAGTTTGTCCTTAAAGCGACAGCTTTAGTAAGCTAGAAGAGTGTGAACGGTAGAAACCATGAAATCTACGGGAATTTATATGCCAAATAAATTTCGTTAAAGTGTGGATATAATCGATTTTGCACACAAGCACAATTTTAACACTATAATGTATAATTATGGTATATGACAAGTAATAACAATCTTTAATTCAAACTGAACTTAATCTAAAAGGCACATAGGAAAGTGGCTGGAAGAAACCTCGAGCAAAATTTAAATTTAACAAGAAATTGTTTAACAAACTTCTTAACAAAGAGAAGAAAAGAAAGTGATTGCAATGAAATGAAATAATGTAGAACGTATCACAGTTCTAGGATTATTTTCAGATAAATATTAACAGGTATGAAAAGATTCATAGTAGATTCAAAAATAATTCATAGCCAAGAGAATATAATTAAAAGCAAAGTCGAACTTGTATAAATCGACTATTGTTCATGTTGGAGTTGGGCTTTCCGGGATCTTGGACGATTTATCATATATATTAGATATATAATATATAGTATTATTTTTAAACGAATTTTAAAAAAATAATAAGCGCCAAACTGTCTCGGAACCAGTTGTAACAGGTTCACACGAATCAGTCGTCATTAAATTTAAACACGGAACGTTCCTTTCCACTTTAGCTTCAGAAGCACATTAAATTTTGCTCAATAAGATGTAACGCCACCCAACTCAACCCTATCCAACCCAACTCAATGGAACGGCTTAAGTGGGCCTAATCCCTTCTGTCAAGATCTGCCTTCCGTTCCTTTCTTTTCTCAGCTCGCTACATCCTTTCAACATATGTTCTAACATTACCTAATCCTTCCCACAACATCCGCCCAGTACCTGTTCGCTTTCTTCTCATTACACAATCTAGCCATCAGCATCGTCCTTTTCTCGGTTCCGTCCTTCACAAAATATTCTGGAAGCCACATCTTGCATTGTATCTTTCATTTCTGATGGGCGTGTTTCTCTTCTATCTCTGGACGTCCTTATTCCTGCCGCTTACCTTCCTACAAAAATTAGTAATACAACCCAACCCAATGGTACTACAATGGACTTAAGTGAGACTAATCTGTCAGATCATTAGATAAATGGATAAGAGGGGTTGTTTTGGCATCATTTCCTAATAGAAACAAAATAATATGCACTGGAAGTATTTAAAAACAATTCATGGGGTATTCCTAAAAGATAACATGGCCCTGTATGAACAATGAACATAGTGCACCTAAATATAGTACAAACTTCAAAATCATTTACAATAAAAGTCAAAAGCTTACTGAAGTCGCGCTTGGCAGCTAGCGATGGCCTATCATTTATTATTTATCGTGATCTATTATTTAATTTTGGACCAAATAGGAATACCAATAACCGGTATTAAGATTTTGGTCCGGTATTGAAAGCACTATGTGGGAGATTATGACACTTAACAGTGACTAGATTGCAGAGCTGGGTAGTATCCGGATACTTTTTGAACATCCGGTACTCTGTATCCAGATACTTTTTAAATTTTGTAGAATCGGAGGATTGGCGCCTCTAACCTCATAACGATATTGTACTATTATCACAAAATCAAGCGCTCTCTTTTCGTCTAAAATTTGTACACAAAATTTAGAAATTTTTTAAAAATTCTCCCTTTTAGAAAAAATCAGAGAACTCATTTCGTTTCAATATATTAGTTTAACAAGAATTTAAGTCATTTTAAAAGTATCCCAAAACTGCCGGATACACGATTCTGGATACATTGTAAGTATCCGGCATCCAGTACTCGAATACTTCTTATCGGTATCCGACCCAACTCTAATAGATTGTGCTGTTATCCTGAAATTGATTCAGAAATCCGGTAAGCACTACCCAATATACTCTTAAGCATCCTTTGCATTTGAAAAATCTGGACAGTAAGCAACCTAATGAGTAAAAGTACGAGACGTATTTTTTAATTAAGGACCGTTTAGAAATACACCTGAAATCATTTGACTTTTCTTGACAATTCTTCTTTTACATGAATGTCTGTACTTTCCTTTGCATTTGAAAAATCTGGACAGTGTAAGCAACCTAATGAGTAAAAGTACGAGGCGTATTTTTTAATTAAGGACCGTTTAGAAATACACCTGAAATCATTTGACTTTTCTTGACAATTCTTCTTTTACATGAATGTCTGTACTTTCAGCTACTTTTCTACACAATTTCCATCAATATTTAGGTACTTATCATATCGTACGACCAGCTTTTGTATGCCATGCTCACAGAAGTCTATCGCTTGATTAGATAGCGACTGCAACACTAGAGTCATTTTGACATCGTAATCATTGTCGAACCGCTAACACCCCAATGTCTCTTCAAACGCATGAAGACATGGTAATCACTGGGCGTTAGATCAGAACAGTACAGGGTGGTCAAATTATTCCCAGCCCTTGAATTATCTGGTCATGTCTTAAGATATATTGCACGAGTATGGGCAGACATTATCATGAGTATGACAAAGTCAGATCATGATCTCACGATGAATTTATGCCACTTTCTTCCGAAGAGTCAGTTAGAGTTCACCTGGGTGAACTAACCGATGGTGTGGACTATTCCCTCTGGAAGGCAACTAAAAAATAAAAAGACCTATTATGCAGATACCGCCAATGAGTGAATGTGAAAATGGCTTCTGACTGGGCTAGAAAGCCAGAACAGAAAGTGGAATACTTCGCTGAACATTTGGCAAAAGTCTTTAAGCCGCATGACACAGAAGAGACTGAAACATTTGATAATACAAACTCAGAAGAAATTGAGCCAATTCCACATCTCTGTAACATGTCAATAACAGGTTAACTGTTAAAACAGCTGTCAATAAAAGCAGTTCTGAAATTGACTAATCTTATAAATGCATCATTTAGGTTGCGATACGAACTCAAATTGTGGAAGATCGCAGAAATAGGTATGGTTCCAAAATCAGGTAAACTCCCAACCTACCTCTTATAGGCCAATATCAATGTTACCCATCATGTCAAAACCAGTTCGAAACAATTTAGAAACAATCACTTGACTGTAGATTAAGTGCACAGGATAACAAATATCATTGACAAGGCATTGGAATAGAAAAAGATTTACTCTGGGGTCTTTTTTGATGTAGCGCAGACTTTTGCCAAAGAAACTGAGACTACTACTTCCTATTCAATATTCACAGATGTTGACGTCCTATTTAACTAGAAGGTATTTTAGGGAAAGGCAGGATGGGGTCTATTCGGACCTCAAGGAAATCAAGAACCCTAGCCCCGGGTGTCACAGGGCAGTGTTCTGGGTGCCCTTCTTTACCTTCTATATACCTGCAATTTTCCTAAGCTAAATGATAACATAGCAGTCGCCACCTCTACTGATGACACTGCTACCTTGTGACTATTGGTGAAAATAATCAAGAAACAGCAAGTAAACCGCAATATTCAACGCTTTCAGAATAAAGTATTTGACATTTTGACATTTAGACATTTTGTTGGTGCTCCTTGGTACATTCGTAACAGTGATCTTCATAGAGATCTTACTATGGACACTATTCAACAGCGTATGATTAAATGTACTAATAATCATGAACAGAGGCTTCACCAATATGTCAATGTCGAGGTCATTCAGCTCCTAAACAACGTAAGAATAAGAAAACTGAAAAGAAGAAAACCTTTCGATTTGATAAAATGGTAGAAGAAGTGGTAAAAATGTGTAATAAGTGTTTAAAGCAGAGCATTGTGCCGACTCTTACGCGTCAATTCTTGTATGTAATATTGAATATCGAAATCTAAGGACGACTGTTGAGGATAACTTAGTTGTTGTTCCTTTGTGATTAGCATTTTAGATTAAAGAAAAATTACTTATTGGCCTGTCCTAGACCAGATTGTAATAAAAAATATAAAAAAAAATTCTCAGGATTATGATTTTCAATGTTTTCAAATCCTTAGTTAAAAAACACGCTTCCTAATACACTTATTACTTATAAAGTGTAACTCTAAGATATTTAAGGCAAACGTCAATAACTCGGTCTTACAATTAGAAGAGTTCACCGCAAGACTATTAGGTTCAAACAAAGGTAGGAGGATGGAAGTAGACACACCTTGATCAAGTGTATTGAAATTAGGCCAAGTATTTATAGCTGGTCTATTTACTGCATAATGCATTGTAAAGCATTGAAAAAGGAATATTTCAATCCTTTAAGTGAAACCTTCTACGGGTTCAAGTTTCTCAATGCTTTCGACAGAAAGATTAATTAAAAACCGCATCAGACGTTTAAGCAAATCCGCAAAGTGTAATGTTTCGTAGCATTAGGCACTTTGTAGTTTTTCTGTTATTATTTTCGTTTTATACAGTGATATGAATCATACCTTCAGAAATAATGCAATCATTTTAGTGGAGAATAAAATAAATTATAACTCGGCGAGTCTTATTAAGCGTGCTGCTTGAATATTCCCCTCTAGATCCACTCAGTGAATCAGTATTTAAAAAAAACGTTAACTAATCCCAGCTTATAAGAGTATCGCCATTTTGGATGATATACAGTATGTCCCCGGATAGAGTTACAAAGAGGGAAAAATTGTATTACTGATTGTTCAAAGTTATCTCAGCATAAATTATGCGCCAGGTATGTTAAAACTACTAAATCACGCAAATTTTATACTCTAACTATAGTAGTTAACTAATTATTCCCATTTTTACGTAAAAATTGGACATTTTGCATGCAGCTATATCCAAATGCGGTAAGTTCTTGGTGTAGTGTTAGCGTTAATGTTGATAGTAGCTCTAATTCAGGTGTTAATCGATTTTAGATGATTGTATATTTGTATCGAACTAAAACTAGACCTAACACTAAACCGAAATTTTCTAGTTTTAGGTCTAGTGTTAGCTCTAGTTTTAATGTTCGTTTAGCTCTAGGTTTTTTTAAATTTTTCTGGAACTAAAAGTATACTAATAGTTGGTCCACAACCCAACTTCAGAACTAACACTAGGCCTAGAACTAGAAACATCAGGGTTCAGCCGTCTTACGAAATATATGGCTAAATCCTAATGTTTTTAGTTCTAGGCCGCGGAAAGCTAGGCCTAGTATTAGTTATATTTTTAGTTCCAGAAGAATTTATAATACATTATGGTATAAACTTACATTCAAAATATTTTATTCAAATATTTAGCCATATCTTAATTTGTCCCTATACGCTTCACTAACATAAGTTGTAACTTTTGTGGTTTTCTTGGTTACATATCACTCGACTTTCCGTACATAAGCGGAAATGTTTGAACAACGAATAGAACAATTTAACTATAAATATCAACATTCCATAGGCTACAAATATACCTAAGTATTTATTCGCAATGCTTCCCCATTTGTTTCCGTGCTTCGTAGTCTCCTCCATCCTTGCAACCCCAATCCCTTTCATAACAAGCTCCAGCTATTCCTGTTTGTTTCCCTTCCTCTTTCCTCCTATTCACAAGCTCTACTTTATCATACATACTCTCTCCGCATTAAACCCCAGAAGCATTTCATTCTGTTAACGTTAATTTCAGCAAATATATTCACACTGGCAAACAATGATTGTAATATTTCATTTGTCCTTTGTCCGAAAATATTACGCGTAACCTTTTATTTCAATCTATTCATTCCATGGTAAATTGAGTCATCGTTCTAATTTACCTATCGTACAAACCGTCTATTTCAAATAAATAAATTTTTTTTATGTCGGTCAAGGTACACGTTTTCTTCAAGACCATTATGTCCACAAAAAATATTACTTATCTACACAACATAATGTACAAACAAAAAACCGCTTTAATATATTACGTAAAGCGCGCGTCAATAAGCTGTTTGTTTGGGTTATATTTATTTTTCACCTTAACCTTGCCTTACGGTTATTGAGATGAGTTGTTTATGTAATTTTTATAACGTGTAAAACTTTAGCAAAGCGATAAAAAATAATAAAATATATTTCATTTCTACGCTTGAACGGAACTAAGTTGAGCGTAAAATTAGAAAATTTATGAAGTTGTTTGAACAATCTGCTCTTTATGTCGCCCTATATTTACAACAGCCTAATCAAGTAAAAAGCTCTTTAATCAAGGCGTCAGTTTGTCGAGTCAACCAACAATGTATTTCTAGAGGCGGGATAAAAAAAAAATAGGTAGATGCCAAGGGTTCGTTAACTAATGGGGCACGCAGAACGGTTAAACTTCGAATATTTTGAAAAGAGTGTTTCCGAGAAACACTTAACGTTGATTTAGAGGGAATAATTCTGAAAATAACTTCTTTTAAAAACAATTTTATTTTTACAATTTTAAAAAAATAAAACATCGATTTCATTGGCTATACATACGATACATGCATTTCTATGCTAAACACACCCCTTTAGGGGATTTTCTATCTGTTGCATTTGCAAATGAGGTTCAAATGGAAATTGTTGGGGTTGCTTTGGGCGTGGTAACTACTCGATTGTTACGTGTTGATTTAATGAGTAAGTGTTGATATGTTTTGTAAATATTAAATGTATAGAATTGGTTTATACAAAGAACAATAAGACTATAAATTTCATTGTTCTATTTAGTAAAGTACCTGCCAAACAAAACATCGTGTAAAGCATTACAAACTAAACGTAAACTAAGAGTTTAAAAAAATAAAGTGTAAATTTTGATTTTACCAAATAATAAATTCAACAAAAAAGTGAATTTACAATTTTATGAAGGAATAAATTATTAATGACAGAGAGCGGTGGTCGTAGATATTCAGTAAATGGGACACGGAAACCGCGCAATCGAATTAAAACACCTTGGGTTCCGGTTCGTTCCTGAATTTTCATCCCCTATTCCTACCGACTATGCAGAATTAACGAGGGAACGATTTACCTCTGAACGCCAGGGGTCGGTTGCACATTTCAAGACGACGAAAAGACCAGACATATCTTCACCTTCTTCCGACTTTTCATCCTTACGCTATTCGAAGCGACGCAGTCACGTTTAAGGTCACGACTGTAAAGGATAAGGAGGGAATAAATAATGAATGGAATACCTAACAAAAAAAGGAAGGTGGAATGTGGAAGTAAAAGTAGAAAACAAATGCGGTAAAAAAAATTTACTGCTTAAATAAAAATACAACGTTAAAAGCGTCCAGAAAAATTTAAAGATTACATAAATGTAAATGTTTATAAAAAAATTAATACGAGATAATTATGTGTATGAGGAGAACGAGAATAAAACGTCCCTAACTTTTATGTTGAGCTTGTAGTGATTCATAAAACGAATCATGATGCGTGCAAGGACTGAAAAAAAAAACTTTAAAAAAGACAGGATATCCTCTTTTACACTATGAAATTAAGTACCTTCCTGGTGTTGTATCTTTATGGTATAAATAAAAAATCTTAATAAAATGATTAATTTTTTAATTTAAATTCTTGTATCCTTAAACATAAATAACATAAAACGTAGATTAACATACGTTTTTAATTTACATGGAATATCGATTTCTACGAATTCCTTCTAATCTCCGTCATTCGTAAAGATACTTTTAAATTCAATGACCCCGAAAAAGAAATATTTTTGTTGTTGTAAGGCTACTGTAAGCCCTAGTTTTAATTCAATGAAACATATATATAGAGTGTCCGGAAATAATGTGTACTATGAAAGATCATAAGTACCTTAACCAAAAATGATGATTATACGAATAACATTCTTTCAAAATTAGAGTTTATTCCACATACAGGTCTCCCCGTTAAATTCCTTGAATCAAAATTAGCAAATAACTTCAGTCAACATAGGTCCAATTCCTAATCCGTTTTGAGATGTGTGCTATTTAGCACATAAAGTCACTAGTAACAGCAAAAACCTTAATTATCTTACATTACTGTTATACTTCTACAATAATTAACAGAAAGTGTTAAGTTTTAATGATTTTAATTATCAAATAATGCTAACTAGAGCCACGTTGGATTCAGTTGACATTTTCCATATTTCTACGAACTTCCTAAAATGTTCTCGATGGACCTACCTGCCAGTTTTTCTTTGACAGTCGGCTTTCCTTATCCATCTTATCCATAAACAATGCCATACTGTACCGGATACCCTTCATGAACAAACCACATCCTATTACGTACGTTGCAAGGATATCTTCAAGTATAGGTGACTCTTTTTTTAGGAATTTCCTAGAATTAACTGGTCAAACAGCTATGACAGATTTTCTGTCCCAGGACAACATTTTGATATTTTCTCCCAACATATCAACCGAAAATCGGATGTGCTCGTTATGTGGGTTGTTAATTCCATCTCGAGTGAAGCTAGACACTCATCAGCGAACATAGCAATTGTGAGAAGATTCTGGTTACTTAAGATGACCGAGCAAAATTTTTCTCTATTCGCGTATTCTGCTGGAAAGAGATTTTATACTTGTACTTGGCAAGGATGTAGCCCATTTTCCAGTAAAGTCCTGTGAATCGAAGCTCTTTTTGTCCCGTGGTGACAACCTTTCTCCTTATGCTGGTTGTCCGATTCTCAGATATTTTATGAAGAACAATTTCAATGTGTCTTTTTTCTGTCTGTTTAACCGAAGCGATCTGAAACAGTTCATGATGGTTGACCGACATCAAGTTTAGTATCGTTTTTCGTACTTTCTTGCAGCTTCTGAAGCTTTTTCATGTACAACAGCCATATAAAAATTTTTAACAGTTCAACGAGTCAAATCCAATGACTAAAATGCAAAGAAACTACTTCATTAATGACCACCTAAATTAGTTACCACAACTAGTGACTTTCTTATCTTTGCGAGCCTCCCTGTATAGATGTAATATGTAAAATAGTTACAATTTTCAACTGTTTTCGAGATGTGATGTAGTTAGCTAAAAGCGTTGAGACACCTGTGTAGTTATTATAATAATAATAAATATCAAGCGATGAAAAAAGCCGATACATAAAGAAAACTTACCCAAGCGCTTGCTTCAAAATAAAGATCAAACGCTTGGAAAAGTAGTTTTTTATTAATCATCTTTTTTGATAACAGTGTAGTGTAAAAACTAAGACTAGAACTAGAATCACTCGGGTTTAGCCATGCATATATACAGGGTGGCTCAGGTTTTTGTAGCAGGATTGTAACAGTCGATAGATGTTTTGAAATAAACACTAAAACTTCATATAAACATAAGTCTTGTTGTCAACCGATTCTCTTCACATTTGGTATATGCAGGTTTTTTAGTATGAGCAAGACGATTATGGACGGTGTTTTACTGCAGCCAGTGGAGAGCTTTCTGTGACGTGTTCTTCACGAATTAAAATAAGCATAATATTTTTAACAGTATACTTTTTGACTTTTTGAATAAAAATTCTGGAATGGTATTTCCGTACGATGCGTTTGGAATCAAGACCTTTGAGTCACCACCAGTATGCTTATCAAACTGGAAAGTCAGTAGAACTGGGTCTGCACAACATGGTTGGTAGTGTATCCAGGACACTCCAGGATAAAGAAGTGCTGGTTTGTGCGTTTCTGGATATAAAAGATGCACTAAAGAATGTAATACCACAATCTCTTGAAAGAGCTGCTCTTGAAGGGGAATGTAATCAATTATTAATTCAACAAGTAGCTGGATTGGGAATTCCTGGCGCGATAAGAACAACGCCAATTCTAGCTATGGATATTTTATTTGGCGTAATTCCCTTGCATGTACATATAGAGAAAGTGACCAGAACTACTACTTACAGATTTAAACAATATGCTCAAACCTGATCCGACATGTCTCATCAATGAGCTGTGGATGATACAATATTGAACGGCAGCTCTGGATTGAAAATAATGATTGTCTGGTTCAGGCAGATATTTGCATGTTCACAGATGGATTAAAACGCCAGAAGGAGTAAGAGCATGAGTATACCGCCAGATAATTCAGATCAAACAAACTTACAGCCTGCTTGAAAACCTGTAAGCCTGGGTACTTATTGTATAGTAAATACTTTTGTGATAGCAAATTCTTCTAGAAAGAGAGGTGAGGAACATGACTATAAGACTTTTTTCAAACACTCAAACCGCTCTCCAGGCCATGAAAACGGTATCGGCTCTTGTTAATGAGCGTAAGAAAACTTGAAGCACTCTCAGTGATGATAACAGAGTTTCCCTGATCTCGATCCCAGGTCACTCCGAAATTGCTGGTAATAAAGCGGTAGATGAGTTAGCACGAGAGGGCAGCACTAATGCGTTTGTAGGGCCAAAGCAAGCGATTGGTGTGTCATATGCGATGGCCAAGCACAAGATTGAACTGTAGGCTGAAGAAGTTCTTCACCTATTATGGTTATTTATTGACTTCGACCCAATATTTGCTCGTAGTAGTATTAGAGTACTAATAAATGTCTACCTATTGGGCACGTCAATTAAAGACACACCTCACCCTGTTGGGCCTAGCCGCCGTATGCTTTATGCCGCTGCCCTGCTATCAATCGTATCAGATTTTCTCTTTTGCTTAACATCTGATATTGTTCTTTTTATTTAATTTATTTGTATTTTGCTTAAAAATTTTACAAAACGCCCTTTATTGTTCCTAAGCAAGAGAGAGAGAGAGAACAGATATTCATTTTATTTATAGGTTTGTGAACGGACATACGCATCATTTTGTGTTTGTGAAAGTGTACAGTCAAATAGTTGAACAAATATTAAATAATGATCGAGTAGATCGTAATAATAACAATCTTAGACAGCAAAGAAATTTTAGAAGAAGAATATTGCGTAAGTTTGACAAAGTTTCGAGTGCCTTACGTATTACCTTATTTCTTATCATTTACGATCTGCGCAACGATTACCAAGAGACGAAGAACGGTGTGTTACGTTTTGTCGATGGTTTGTTAATGCAACAGCAAACGATCAAAATTTTTTAAATGATGCAATGTGGACTGATTCATCATGTTTCACAAGACGTTAACCTCCACAACTTACTCATACCACTCACCAATCATGCCAAAAAACGTGAATATACTAAATTTGAATAGAATCTGTTGAAATATACGTGTAATGTTTAAAAAAATCAATTTTGAACATTTAGTTTGAAGACCCTGTATCTCCGAAGTGAAATGTTTGTCGTCCTATGCTTTTATAAAGTTATTGTGTTAATTTTAAAAGATCTATGGACTGTCAAAGTCCTACTACAAAAAGCTAAGACACTCTCTAATGATAATTAAAACTAATACTAGAGCTAGAACTAACACTGAAATAAAACTAGAAATATTTGGGTTTAGCCTTCTAAGGTGCGGTGTTTCGAATTCTACGTCTAGTATTAGTAGTACTTCTACTTCAGTAAAAACATAGAATCTTGCATTAAATAACAGTTAAAACTAGAACAGTGACCTAAATGTTGAAGGTTTTGGATGGAGGAAGACGCATGGCTATGCTCGAAACTTCTTTGTTCTAATTTTATTTCAGTCAGATGCAACAAGTTAATGGAGTGTGATAACTAAAGCAAGATGATCAGATAACGTCGAACAATAGACCTTTTTACGCATACCCCTTCTAAAAACCCCTAATTGTAAGAGGAACCAAATTAAGGTAACGGTTTGAATTCGCAACGTTTAGGGTCATTTGGCTACTAAAATCCTTTTCTTTCAACCCCAAAAACTATTATACCTATCCTGTAATAATAATAATAATATTTATTTCTATAAATGCCAAAGCATAGAAAACGTCACAAAAGAAAGATACATGGTATGTTTTTTTTTTTAAAGATTTATAATTCTTCGCTAAAAAAATCGTTTATCAAATATAAATTTTTATTTAATAAACATCTTTTAAGGTATTTTTTAAAACAGATAGCCGGTTTTATTTTTAATTCATTTGGAATGTGGTTGTACACTTTAATACAAAAAAGAATTGCGCTTTTTTGTATTTTAGTATATTGGGTTTTCGGTGGCACGAGGTAAGACCGTTCGACGACCCGCGTTAAATACCAATGTTTCTGCTCGTATTTGGAGAAAAATGAATAGTTATTCTTAACAAATATAGCAGTTTCTAAAATTAATAATGATGCTAACGTTAAGATCTTATAATGTTCAAAAACTGGCTTGCATGAATCTCTGGGTTATATGTACTATATGACATATTTTTAATATATTTATGTTATAATATCTTAATATTAAATCTAAAAGAAATTATGAATGTTATTTTTATATTACTTTGAGTATTTTATATATCCATAAATTCCTGATAATGATTATATAAAATCGAAACTAGTAGAATTCTCTTTTTTTAATAAACATGAACGAACAAAAAGTACAAAAAATATAGTTTCATTAAATACTATGGCACGAAAAAAGACAACAATAATAATACAAAAGCTAAAATAAGAACTAATACTAACATTAGAACTAACAATGGAATTAGAACGATGCGAATTTAGCTTTCTAGTGTTACGTCTATTTTTAGTTTAATAGAAAGATATGACAATCTAGTGAATAACATTTAAAACTGATCGCAGATTTATACCACTTGGGAAATATCCCTAGTTTATCTATAAACATGGAGTAAAGCAACTTGGGGAATAACCCGAATTGGACTCTATCTATGACCACTAACATTTACATTTAAATATACTGATGTATTAAATAAATAATTTTAAAATTACGATACAAAAATTAAGTAGAGTCAATTTCCTTCTTAAAGAAACCTTTTGACCATGAAGGTCCAAACGATTACTAACAAACTCATTGTCCTTACATAAGTATTAATAAACGCAGTAATATGATTGTTATAACGGTTTGAAGCGAGGTCTTTCAAAAAGATATACCAACTAATTAAAGGTAATTGAAAAATCCTTGCCGTGCGGGATTAAAAACCCATTTTAAAACTTTATCTTCATCTTAAACGTTATGGTATTACTGAATCTAATTCAACTACCCTACTCAAGACAGCTTAAGAATACGCAAGAAGATTGTTTTAAAGTGCTTACACTTTATTTTAGTTACTTTTTGGTGGATTCAAACGAACCGTATCTAATTATAAGTGTTTTTAAACAATTAACTTTGATCGTATTGTTCGTCGTTTCAAGCGAACCATACAACCGCCCGTATTCGAGAGAACAATACGGTTTTATACAAAACCGCGACACCATCGACATGGAGAAATAACCCTCTCTTCACACCCGGATGGGTTACAGCGGTCGAAACGAGTGTTTGGCCAAAAAATTAACTTACAGTGACGTTCAACACTTCGCAGGTAAACGCAATTAGCGACAGATAAGTTATGGAAAGTATTTTCGAGTGACTGAGTCGTGCCTAGACCATCGACGTAAAACGCGTGCTAAAACGTTGAAAAATCGTGCGCGCTTAGAAAAAACTTATTTCTATTTTATAGCACGGGGAAGGACGAAAATGTTGTTTGCGTATATTGTAAAATTGTTCAGTTGAGGTATAACCGTACATGCAACAACTACAACCAAAAAAAAGGGTTACAGCGAAAATCGTGTGTGACCAATAATTTAAAAAAGACTTAATCAAAACTAAAAAAGGAAGTGTAGTGTTAAAAAGGTTATTCTACTTTTAATTAAATCGTAAGTACTTTTTCTTTGAATAAGATAATTATAAATAAAACATGAGATCATTGAATCATCTCAAGCAAAATGTAATAAATTGCTGAGTAAATACATTCAAGTAATCTCTAAATGTAGCGTGCAATTTGTATGTGAACTCATCTCGTACGTACCATCTGTAAAATGATGCTGGATAGGAGAATTATTCAAACGTGTAAAGTTTGTAACATTTCCCGACTTAATTGAGGCAACTTAAACGTCTCGTGTTTGTTTAATAGTTTTATTGAATGAACTTATTACCAACACCTTCAAGAAATTAAGATGAAGTGATCTTAAATAACTTTGTGAAAAATTAAAGATTAATTATAAAATTTTTACGACTCTATGAATAAATTTAATCGTTTAAGTACTTCTAAGAGGTTATTAAATTTAAATAGCCTCTTAGTATATAAAAAGTTTCAACTTATTTTTACATTAAACTCACTCGACCGAGAATAACATTTTATAATTATGAAGCAGACTCGTAGCTTTTGAAATAATATTTAAATCAATTTAAGTTGTTTTAAAAATGTATTATTTTATTAAGATGTGGTCACTTTACAATGGTGCAAATTAATTTCCTTGAAAGGATTACGTGGATATTGTTTAATTTTAAATTAGGATTTAGTTGCTATGTGGTTTTTTTTACTTTAACAACTTTGTGAATAAAGTTATTGATTTACGATTACATAAAGGTTATCTACGTATTAGTTATAATACTAATTAAAAAAGAAGCTTTTCTTTATTTATTTATATCAGGCACAAAACGTGGAATTTGTCGATACAGATTGCGAGTTAAATAATGATTATGATATGAATGTCAACATAAAATTACATCAATTTTTAACCAAAACGTAATTTCATTATTTCTAATCAAATGAGGTGAGTTAAAATGAATAGAAATGTTTCTGCTATAAATAGCCCGTTTTAGTTGAAGCCCTTTAGGAGAGTTGAAACTATAAATGCTAAGTATGATTTCATAACAATATCATCAACAACATTGTAATTGAAAGTGTGTTTCAGTTATTAATATGGTGATAATAACTCGAAGATAAATAATGTACCTATAACGATATCAGAAAGATTCTAAAAGAAACGAAAATGACATAAAAATGCCTCAATTGTAGCACCCACATTATATTCAACACCACAAACGTTCATGATTCTCAGTGTGGTTTAACTTCATCATAATCATGTCAAAACCGTAATTTATTGATAAACATATTTAAACGTATATGAAGAAATATTCAGACAAATTTTAATGCATATTTAATTGTAGGAAATTAATTATTGTTAATTATTGTTATGATAGCACTTCCATTTTTCGACAGCCCCTAAACAAACTATGTTCCATTAATAAAGATATTAGTACTTATTTATTATCTGTAATTCAGGTTGGACACAGGTGTCCATTTTAGTACTTATTCCTATAAAACGTATTCGAAAATATTTATATTCTGGGTTAAAATAAGATATATTTTGCTCTGTATAGAAATTGACAAATGAAAAATGATAATGAATTAAAAATAATAGAAATAATTCTTTGGGGTTAAGGTTCTTTATAAAATGGAATATTATACACTTAAACTAATCACTAAAATAGTGGAAGTACATGACAACTATGGAAATTTCGTCAAAAGTGTTAAAAAACATTATTCAGGTGTCGTGGATTTAATCAATAAATTCGAGCATGTTGGACATCTTACTGATATACTCGTGTTCGTTTAACAAGGTCAATTGAAAATTTGACTAATCCTAGATTGTAAACTAATCCTAGAAATGTCCAAAAACGTGATAAAAATTTTCTTTAAAAGAATGAATATTAACTAGTGCAGCAAAGGCCAACATTTACTGTATTTTTATTGACCTATCGACATTTGGAACTAATGGAATAACTTAATTTCACTCTCCAAATGTAACCCATAGCAAATTCCGCATTTAATTAGTTTGATAATAAAAAGATTGTTTGTTATCATGTCCCGACAAAAAAGATCAATGGTCTCTCTACTTGCAATTCTCCAAGAAATTCGAATAAATGAGTGTTAAAATCCAAGTCACACAATGAATCTATGCACAGGTGTCCAAATTTCGATGGGTTTGCATGGTATCTCATTGATTATGAAAGATTTCTTATCATAGTTGCGGTTTTCGCAAACCTGAGCTATTTTTATGTGAAACTTACAGTGCTAGGTTGTGTTTATAAATGCAAAAATTTATTATAATTGGTTTTTATTTTTTTTCTAAGTTTCAGCCGAGATACAAGTGGTGTCCGAAAATTGTAAATTTTGAAAAGGTCTTCATTTATCAAAATCAAAGAGCTACGGAAATTATATTTGCGACATTATAAGTTGATCACAAAAAAGTAGTTCAAGTTTGCGAAAGTTGTAACTTCTTAACATTCATCATGATAAAAATGCTCAAAAAACCCATTGAAATTTGGAAACCTGGAAAGTTTCCTTGAGTTTTCTTTCCTTGAGTTGAGTTAAGTACCCTCAAGTAACACTGTTTCTCCTCAAGTCCTGTTTGTTGACAAAATTTATCAGCTCCGGTGTAATATATAGGAAAGTACTTTTTAGAAAGTGTAATTAATCATGATAAAAATACTCTGAAAACCCATCGAAATTTGGAAACCTGGAAATCATATATGTATGATTTTAAGTTTCCTCAAGTAACAAAATTTCTCCTCATGTCCTGTTTATTGACAAAATTTATCAGCTCCGACTTAATTTATAGAAAAGAACTTTTTAGGAAGTGTAATATTTATTATTTATCACCAAAAGCAGTAATATTATAACGAATAAGTTTGTATATACATAATTTTACGTCTTCTCAAATAACAAGGTTCCTCCTCAAGTCATATTTGTTGACAAATTCATCAAGTTTTGATAACTACGAATTAATTTATAGAAAAGAATTTTTGGGAATGTATAATGTAAAATCATTTATCACCAAAATCATGTTTTGTTAATAACAATCCAATAATAATTTAACAATAATGAATCTTTACAATGAAAATTAATTTCTTTTGAAAGTACATACATTAAACCCTTTATTTTCGGCCACCTCTAAAAAACGGTCCCCTCTAGAAACGGCCAATTTTCAAATTCCTTGACCATTACGGCGAAAATCCCGGTCTAATAACCCTTCCAATAACAGCACCCCCATAACACGGACACGGTCACCCTTTGAAAAAATTTCGGCTAAAATTACCTCCACTTTAACCTCTCAATACCGGTCAAAAATTGGATTTAACAATAAACTTTGTTTTTTATAGAGGTTATATGACAGGTTATGTTTAAAAAAATAATCCCGGGTGGATTTTGAGTTAATCTATTCTCTACTATGCTTACATGTGTCAACATGTCGCTAAAAAGAAAACGTTTATCTCTTAGAGATAAAATTGATATTATTGCAGGAAGTGGAAAGTTCAGTAATAGCGCTTGAAGTTTAGCTGAAAATTTTGAGTTGAATTTGAGTTAAATGAATACAAGCAAACGACGTGTTGAAAAATAAATCCCACATTAAAAAGTTATTTGAAGAAAATTACAATCTAAAGCAAAAGAGAAAATTTCCTAAAACCGTCTAGTACTGGATATTGACCACATAGTTTACAATTGGTTCTGTAGCGCGAGAAATAGAAACATCCGCATGTCTAGACGTTTATTAAAAGACAAAGCAGCCCAAAATTTGAAACTTTTGTGTTTTAAAGCTTCAAATGGATGGTCAAAGATATGAAGCTTCAAAACCGTTCTCGGTGAATTAGCTGATGTCGACCTGATCAGTGTTGAAGCCTGGAAAACAAAGTTAAAATTGACAGTGAAGAACTACTTACCAAAAGATGTATATGTTACAATGCTGACGAAACTAGTCCGTTTTATCTTGCAATGCAGAACAAAACGTTTGCAAACGTGATAAATAAACGGGTAAAGAAATCTAAAACAGAGATTGACAAATTTTGTTCAGCGCAAGCATGGAAGGATACAAGGAGAATTCGTTGCTTTAAAGGATCGCACATCAACAAATTTTCTTTAAAATGGGAGTATAATAAGAAGGCCTAGATGACAATAAAGATTATGACTTCGTGGTTACAACAATTTGATGAAAAAGTGAAAAAGTATAATAGAAAAGTACTCTTATTCTCTTATTTCTGAATAACGCAATAGAATAAAGCAATAGAACATGTAAAAATAGTGTTTCTATTTCCAAGCACTACCTCACATTGCCACCAATTAAAAAACGGTATTCTCATCAATAATTTTAAGCTAGCTTACAGAAAATCCTTAATTAAAAGGCATTTAACATTTACAAACGACAACAGCAGTTGCGAAGATGCAGAAAAAAGTATCACTTTGACCAGCCTTAGTTTTGAGTATAGCAGCTTGGAGAAATGTTTTTTCAACCACCATTTCCAAATGGTTCACAAAATCCAGATTCTTCGAAAATCTTGAACAACAAAGTGAAGAAGATGAAATTCCACTGGCCCGCCCACCTTTTTTCAGGTTTAAATAATAGCAAAACAAAATATCCAAGATATAATCAACAAATTGTTAAGTAACGCTAAGTTACTTGTAATTAGATATAATAAATACCTTATAATAATAAGATATACACAGTTACGTACTCTAGTTAAGTACTTATTTTTGAATAAAATCAACAATTTTAAGGTACCTTACAGAAAATCCTTAATTAAAAGGCATTTAACATTTACAAACAACAGTTATTGCGAAGATGCAGAAAAAAGTATCAATTGGACCAGACTTTGGAGAATAGCAGCTTGGAAAAATGTTTCCCCAACAACCATTTCTAAATGCTTCACAAAAGCCACATTCTTCGAAAATCTTGAACAATAAGGCGATTTTGAGGAAGAAGATGAAATTTCACTAACCCATCTTTTTTCAGATTTAAAAAATATGCCAAAGATGAACCTAAAAAATTATGCATCTATTGATTCTGATGTGTTAACTGAAAATCCAAATATAGACATCCAAGATATCAACGAATTAAGTGATAATATAACTAATAAGATAAACACTGAAAGTGATATTCACTGAAAAAGTTCATTGAAGAGTCTGAAAGTTGTACAACAAATAATAAGATGGCTGAAATATGTGCAAAACTAAGGGATGTATAAAGTTTTATTTTATAACAACAAAGGTGTACTTGCTGTACAAGTTATTAACATTTTAGCAAAATGTGAATCGCAAGTGTTACAAAAGAAAATTCAAAAATTAAAGCAAAGCTGTATTGAATAATATTTCAAGAAAATGTAATTATAGTTTTGCATTAAATGAAATAATCAACACGATTTATTATTACCTCTCAATAACGACCACCGCTCTTTAATGGCAATTTTTTTCATACTTTTTTTGGCTGCTATTAAGAGGTTTTATTGCATTAACTATCAATTCGAATTTTGTGTGCTCGTCGAAAGCTTCCTCTTTCCCCATTTAAACTCGATAATGTATCGTGCGAGAGTCGAAAATTCAATTAACTGTGATATTATAAGGGTTAATTTTGTTGCGAACGTTAACGAATTGATTTGCGTACACATCCATATACACTTTCCTCAACCATTATTGGTAACTTAATCTTTGAAACGAAGTGAATAACAGTCTTCAATTTCTTGATTGAATTTACCATAGATAACTTCAGAAGGAATCGATGCGAAAGAGACGTATTATTAACGCTTTCGGTTCATTTTCGATCTAAAGAATTATTAAAAATCTCGTTGTACGACATATATAAATTGCTCCGCTCTACGCCGCTGAACATTGAGGCCAGAACTCGTGAGTCACGCTTCTAAACAGAAAACTGATGATGATGACCGAAAGCTATCGGATATTTTCAAATCATCCTGAAAAATTCTCGCTATCTTAGTAATAAATTTTCCTACTTTTGTTTCGTTTATAAAAAGGTCTACAGCTTAACCTCAATCTTTCTTGATGATAACGTAAAATATGCCATATGTTTAACACGAAACAAATATCGCTAGTTTTTGTCCTAAAGATTCAAAGCGGATTTTGTTGAGAGTAATTACGACCGTTTTATTTGTTGTAGTACAAAAACAGCTTCATGAGCTTCTAATGAGACTTTTCATTCAGGGACAATAACGCATCTAATGACATTTTATTGCTAGCAAGAGTTATCAAGTAAAATTTCAAAACAAAATATTTAGGTCATTTCCTTTAATACATTACCTAAACATGCTACAGTTCTAGCGTCAAATATTCATTATAAAAAGAATGTTGCATCAAATGGGTTAAGTTTGATTAAATTTTACAGGAAATTTGAGTTCAAAACTTTGTTTAATCAGAAACAAAGTTATCTTAACATACATCAAAAATATATATAACCTAAATTCAGATTTATTTTTAGGAAATTTCACACTTCTATAAATAAATTTTGTAGTTGTAACTTTTAAATTCTAATTTTTACGTAACCCAAATAGGTTCCTACTTTTTCAATTCCTAGAAAATAAATTATCCAATTAAAACTTAAACTAGACACCACACTAATTTCCTAATTACCACCGACCTATTAGAAAAGTGAAGAAAGCGTGCAACTGTACCTCATTGATCATCAATTAAATATATTAGCGAAGATGCCGTAATTAAGGAGACGAAAACGATTCCGTTTAAACGACTCGAATTAATGCAATAATTTTTAAATTTTTTTACATAAATTTTAAAGTCGTTAAGATGTATTTAAATTTTCACTGTTGTCAAAGATTAGTGTCGTAACCGCCTGATGAGTTGCGACACGAATCTTATTATCTATTTACGACAATTAATTGCGCAAAATATCGCGGAAAGAATGTTTATTTTCTCCACGTTTAAAATCAACCGAAATAAATTTTACATTACAACATTTTCTTTGAAATTAATTTAATGTTTCTTCGAAATTTTATTTATAACATATTATTATAATTTTATTATAAATATAAATCAATTTCCCTCTTAAGTACTTTTCAATTAATTCAACACCCCCCAGACGATCACACCGCCTCAAACTTTTAGTTAGTCAGTTTAATTGGATTTTCGACTCTCGCACGATACATTATTATAGCAGACCATCGGTTTCAAGTTTAAATGGGGAAAGAGGAAACTTTCGACGAACACACAAAAGTCGAATTGATAGTTAATGCTCTCAAAGGAGACTAATTTTCAATGTAAAGTTTAATTATCATCATATTGAGGGTTAATTATTATTGGGTCGTTATTAACAAAACAACCCTGGGTTATAAACCGCATCCGATGCGGTCACGTAATTGTACGATAATCGTTGACATAAATCGAGTTGTCAATGATGCCAAAACCAGTCATGCCAAACTACAAATTATGTTCAGCGGTTCATTTAATCATTGTTTACGGGTAGATTTAACACCAAAAGGGTTATTTGACTATTTTCCCCAATACAAAAAAAATCGATTGGGTATTATTTGGTGGCGTGATGTATTAGGGAGTAAACACATAAATTATTCTGTAGATTTATTGCGTCAAGGATTAAAGTTGTTTATTTGAGATGATTTTCTTTGATTCATTACCGAACACTAAAAAAAGTTTAAGTAAATCAGGAAAATCTCGATTAATAACTAAAACTATTGCTCGGATTTATCGTACATACAACTCGGGGAATACCCTAAGTTTATCTATAGACATGGAAAAGAGCAACTTAGGAAATATCCCGAATTGAATTCTAACATGTGTATGCCAATATACTGATGCATTAAATAGATAATATTATTAGTATGACATAACATTTTTTATCGGTTATATCCAAAGTTCGTTTTAACGAAGCCAGTTAATATCGAGGTTTTACAGTATAAGGAAAATAAATAATAAAAAAAATGTCAAAAAGAAAATGAACATGATTTTTATAATGTGTTCCAAGGTTTAGTCACGCGAAACTCTTTAACCTTTTATACACTATATTACAAAAGCATAGGGAGGTCAGGACCGTTTAGTTTTTATACGAATCGTGTTTCTGAATTCGTTGTGTTCTGAAAGAGCAGTGTTTTATGGGTTTTCTTAGGAACTATTTGAGTAGCTAGAAAATGAAACGCTGACTAATAACTTTCCATTCATCTAAACGACCTACATTCTCCGATTTAATTCCATTATAATGAAATAGCACAAAAACAAACAATTTACTTTTTGACTTATTCATCAACGAATTCGCTTCACTAATTATTAAAACTAAGTAATCATTGAAAAAATGGACCAAGGTTGAATTATTATCAAGTTTTTGTTAAAAAAAACTTTTTTAAAAAGCGCCGAAAATGTTTTATGTAAATTATTTAACATTGACATTTTTACGTTCAACTTGAAAACCGCTTTCAATTCTCCCATAAATCGGTGTATTGATTTACCCTTCAGCTTTTTGAATGTAGTTGAACGAGTGCACTTTAAACTCGCATTTCGCGGAGCGTTAAACGATTCATGCACCACCAATCCGATTAAATACAATTATTTAACACTAAAATTTCATAAATATATTAAAAATAAATCACCCACTTTGAATAATTGTCATTGTAATAACACCACTTTCCATTATCTCCAAAACCTCTTCACCATAAAATAATGACTTCCTTGGAGAGCAATTTAACTCCACGCTTTTATGTCTCCATGGCGCAAGTAAAACGTCCCATCAGTTTCAAAAGCCCTTTTTTAAAGAATCTTGAGAATCCCACTTTAACTTGCACGTTCTTTTTGTCACAGGGTGGAAAGAGAGGCCTGTTTAAACAACTTAAAGTTAAGCTCTCCACCGCCGCAACCACCGTCGGCATTACAAAAAGACGGGGGTGCAACCTACCGGGTCGAGGGGCGAAGAAGCCGCCCCCAGCAACAGCTTGTTCAACGGGGAAGAAAACCACCTAGGGGGAGTTTGGAAAATGTTTCAAGTAAGCCTTTAACGGGAGACTTCGTGTATGACGTTGTCGACGACCAAGACGAATTAAGTTTAAGAAGAAGTAGGAGCCTTGCACTTATTAGGGAAGATATTTTTAATAGTTTAGAAATTCCGGCAGCCGCCGGGCAACAAAGAAGGTCGCAACTTATCCCTAGGGCCAAACTTATAGATAGAAATTTGAAGGATAATAAGTAAGTTGAAACCAATTTCAGCGAACTCATTTACATTTTAAATTGGATTTTGCACCTCCAATTTAAATTGTAAATTTAGTTCTTATACAGTAGCTTTACTTGAAGTCATCCTTTTTTCTAGGTTCTTATCAAAAGGTAAAAGCCAGGAATCTATTTACAGCGACCTAAATATTCCAAAGAAACGAAAATCAACAAAATCTGAGAGTAAGGAGACAGCGAGCGAGGGTGATATCTACGGCGAAATCGATAGTTTTGGCCCAAAAAGTATCGACAGCTCAAGTTTGTGTCACGGAACTGAAAAGAACTTTTCGTATTCTGAAATCGGATTAAGCCTCCCAAGTTATTATCGACCACCGTTACCAAATAATTTTAACTCTGACACTAATTGTGAAACTGACATCTCTTCTCTAGCAACCTCCGAAGATAAAACCAAAGAGATAATCGATTTTAAACGAGACGAGCCCATCCAAAATAATAACTTAGATAGCATCCCATACGACGAAAACATCGTCTTGAGTAAGAACACTCCGTTGTACGACTCGATTGGGGACTACTACGCGAAACCATTCAAGCCAAAAACCGTTCGAGGTAACCCTCTGGTGTATAACCCCCCTTCGGAAGTTAATACAAGAAGTGTCCAGTCGACGTACGATTCGGATTCAACGCTATCCGAGTGTATAAATCACGATCGCCATTCGGAGTACGTCGAATCCGATACGAATTTCGATGAGATAAAATTGAGCAACGAAAATATAAAACTTGTCCATGAAGACAAAGTAACGGATAATGTTATATACGACTCCGAATGCTCAAATATCGAAAATAATCCGATTTACGACGAAATAACCAAAACAACTCACGTAAAAGAAAAAGATAAATCGTACTCGGCGCCGGACGTCACTAGAAAAGATCTTACCTGGACGAAGAAAAAATTCAAAGAATCGCCCATTTTAAGAACCTTTGTTAAAGTCCCACCACCCGAAGATAAAGAATCTACCACCAGTTCGGAAGAATACAAGACCATCGTAAGTATCGAGACAGACGATAAACTCAGCAGTTGTTTTAGCTCGACGACCTCCATTCACGAATCGAAAAAACACAGTCATAACTATCTTAAAGAGTTTTTGGAATCGCAAAGGGGGTCAAGAAAACCGTTACAAAACTTTTTATCCAAGCGAATTTCAAGGGCCTTCTCAAGCAAACCAAATTTATCTGAAAATCAATACCATTCCTTACCTGACATTTCAATTAGTAAGAACTTGCGAAAAAGCGAGAAGATTGATCGTAAATTAAGAAAGTTGGAACCTAAAATCCCCCAAGAAACCACGAATCGATTCATCGTTAACATAGGAAGACATTTCGACGTGACAGCTCAAAGTAACGTTCCAGTCGATTTTGAAGTCAAAATTTCAAAAATTTCCAAATCAAAACAAAAAGAGAAAAAGAAACCAACCCAAGACGATCGCGAAAAAAACTTTTTAGACGCCGTAAGAACGCTGAAACAAACTTTAGGTACCAATTCCGATGAAAACCAAAACCTTACAAAGCCAGAAATAGTAGCTGTTAAAACTAAGCACGGTATTAATCAAGAAATAACAAACTTATCAAAGCGAAGAAACGGATTTCAATTAAAGTCGACTAAACAACAAGAGAACAATAAAATCATGGAGAAAGTGCCAGAAAAGCCTAAAACTAGCGTGGAGGAGGAATACCAAGAAAAAGTAGGGACGATAAGAAATTATTGGGATAAAATCTTATCGGGAAACGAGCCAGAAAAGAACAATGAAAATAAATCGTGCAAAATCGTTGAAGTAAAAACGAAAATTGATGAGGTTAAAAAAAAATTCGAACAAGAAGATTTAAACGAAATCCCAAGTAAAGTCCAATTAGCAAAGAAAATTTTCGAAAAATCATCAAAAAACGATAGAAACGAAAAATACTCCACCTACATCAAAGAATGTAGAGAAATATTTGAAAATCCTTACTTCGAAAAAGATCACCAATACGAAAGTTTAAACCCCAACATCGTTGAAATCGTGGATAAGAAGCGCGAAGAAAAAAACGACGAAGAAAAACACCAAACCTCCAACTCAGGTAATCATAAACCCGTTTTTAAATCTAAAAGTGTTATCGAAGAACCAGAATTCGACCACGTAAGATACAGAGTATTGAAATCCGATGTTTTCCAGAAAAAGATTTACGCAAACTGTGAGAAGGAGGCGCAATTCGAAGGATTGATGCAGTACCTTCAAGATTTCAGTTTCCACGAGCTGCTCATAGACAACAACATCGTTATTATCGAACCGATTAGGACCAACGTCAAATTTGAACCGAAGAAACCAAAAACAACGAGAAACGTAACACCTTTAATACATAATAAAAAAGATGAAGAAAACGAGAAAAGTTCGTCGCTAAAGCGACGATTTTTTTATCACCCGATCCGGGTTAATAGAGAGGTTAACGATAACGAACTTCCAAATCCTGATACGGTTAAACATGTTAGGGAATTGTTCGAAGCCGGCTTAATCAGATCGCAAAGTACGAAAGAACTAGCGGAAGAAGTTCATTCGTACAAAACCGATCCCGATAAAGACAGATGTTCAACGACCGAAACTAATTCCTCAACTTCCGTTTTATCCGATTACGGAAGCAACGAGAATTTATTTGAATCAATTGATGATATGTATTATGACACTCAATACGTAAGCGAAGATATCTTAGAAAAAATTCGTGATCAAGGCACATCAATTACTTATTATGGTGGAAGGATTTTGAATAAATACAATGGAAAATCTGATAGTTTAACCAAAGCCATTATGGATGAAATCCGTAAAAACCAAACTACGGAAGATTGTAATTGCAAAAAGATTAAAACCGTTACATTTATCGAAAACGAAAAAAAGGATTCCTATAAAGGAATAAAATTTCGATTGCTAAAATCAAATAGTTGTAGCAGTAGGCTTGAATTGGTTGGAACAAAAAATAATCATAATCAAGATTTGAATCAGAATCTCAATCAAGATATAAATCATAATTTAAGTTATAATCCAAATTTAACTCAAGATGGTAATCAAGATATTAATCGAAATGTAAAAAAAGTTGTAAATTATAATGGAAAACAAGATGGGAATCAAGATGTAAATGAAGATGTTAATCAAGATGGCATGAATAAGGAAGAAAATTTTATTGAGAATTCAACGATTATTTTAAAAAATAATTATTCAAATTTAACATCAATTGAAAAAAATAATATAAATGAAAATATAAAAATTAAAGAAAATATAAAAATAAACGATAATAAAACGGGAAATACAATTAAAAACAATAACAAATTACAATTTGATTATAATTTGGAAGGAGTGAGAAAACCACCAAAAAACGACATGGAATTCGAACCATATGAAGTAGCCGATCATTAATAACGATAAATTAACAACGATTATTATTTTTATTATTATTTTTAGTGTACATATTTTTTATTAACGTTATTATCTTCCCCTATTTTATCATGCAATATGTATTTAGTTATGGAAATAACTTACTGCGTTGTTATCTAACTAAATAAATAGAAGAGAAAATTATTAAATGTTATTATTAAAACAACGGTAAAATTGAGGTTTTATTTATTTTTCCTTTCTTTTTGTATTTTCTTATGCATACAGTAGTCTTGAGTAAAAAAATAATAAAAAGTGAATGGACCATAAAATGTGTAGTGGAAGTTTTATTGCAGGGTGTTTTTCTGGAGAGGGTCTAACAAAAATATTGAATAAAAAGGGATTTTATGTTTGTATAGAAAGATAGGGAAAACATTAATATAACACAGTAAAAGCTCGATATAACGAACTCCTATTAAAATTATCTTTATAATACATTAGTATATTTAAAACATAAATATTAACGCTGGATTAGATAAAATCCAGCTCGGGTTACTCCTTAAATTACTCTATTACGTGCTTATAGATAAACTCATGGTATTCCTTGAATTGTCTATACGATGTGTAAATCAAGGACGGTAGTTATATTTTTAATTAGTATTCAACGTTAGATTATTTTATAATTTTCATGTAACTAACAAGAAAAACAAACATACACTTAGAAGTAGGATCATTCGGATTGTTTCTAGGACCAGATCTAGTGTTAATTTTAGTGCTAATATGGGTTTCAATTTTTTTTTGTTATGTATATAGGATAATAAAATCTTCCTGCGTTATTACAGTCTGTCGATAAGAAACTGTGATGATGCACCAAAAATTTTGTTGAAACGCCCTTCTCTTATACAAAAAGAATCAACAAAAGAAGGAATGAAATCTCACAAGCGACCTTGTCTTTATCTCGATGACGTTGAATAGTGGCTAATTCCTGTATACAAAGGGTATCGCTGTGGCACCTCGGCATCAAGGGACCATAATTTAATTACTCTTGATATCGTAAATATCTTGATAGCTATATATTGCTTCGCCCTACACAGTCTGTTTCAGAGAAAATGCCCTATTTTTTTCGCCACACTATGGGTATTACTTTCAAATATTTGGCAGTAATATGTTTTAAGACATTCTCTACACGATAGTAATATCAGATTTTCAATTGGATGAATTACTTCCAAATGGCGACATTTAACTTTTTTTAAATAAAATGCCATTCTCTTTTTTCTTATTGAAATCCTAAAAACATTCTTTTTACGATAGTATTTTGTTTTTCTTTTCATGAATGTTTCACACTCGATGCTATTCTTGTCCGAGTACATTATTAAACCAACAACCATTGAAAATATAAAATAAATAGAGAGAATTCATACTTGCATAAACAAAATTTCTCCGGAAATTATCCTTCGATCTATTGACGTCATTGAACGACGTTTCAATTTATGTATTGAAAAAGAAGGAAAATATTTCGAATATTTTTTGTAAACAATTTTTATTTGATGTAAATTTTTAATTTTGAGTTTCAAGAAATAGATGTTTATTACAAAGTAAAGTTTAATTGTTTCTTTGTGTGTTCTCTGTGTGTTTAATGCTACTTGATATTTTATACGAAGGATAACATTATGGGTGTAAAAAACATCGATAACATCATAAGTACGAAGGCCGCGCGGTTTTTGAAAAAAATGTTTATGTTCGGATGCCATATTGCAACCTTCTTCCGGAACTGGTTCGAAGTGGAGTTTCTGAAGAAGATTGCAACATGGCATCCGACACGTCAAACATTTTTTCAAAGAACGCACGGCTAAACCCAAAAAAGTTTCTAGTTTTAGGCCTAGGATTAGTCATAGTGATAGTTCTAGTGTTAGTGAAAGTCGTGAAAGCCTTCGTATATTATTAACCTTTATGGGGAGGATGATATCAATAAACAAATCAAGGACTTCGATAACTCACGGATTAGCCAACGCAAGCTGTTAAACAGTTTAGCCTTTCCATGAAGTTGCAGAGAGAAGAAAATTACGCCAAGGTTCTTGAAAGTGAAGCACCACATCGACTCCGCTGCAGCCCGTAGAATCTTGGTTAGGACAGAATGGGCACTAAAGGATATACAAGACCTACAGTGATCTACAGAGAGTATGTGAGAGGTTACTACGACTCCACCTCTCACTTTTCAATAGAATGTCCGGAAAAGACTGGGATAAAGTAGGCAGACTAACAATGGAGAAAGTTGATCGTCACTTCCAGAAAACCCGCGACACACATATCAAGATATTTGAATCGTTGGAACGCCGGATGCAGAAGAAGAGGAACAACAATATACCAGTAGAAACGATCGTCATCAACAGATCGAGTGTTCTTCCAATACTATGGTTGACTATCTAACGAGGGAAGAAACCATAGTATTGGCCAAAGGAATGAATTACGCAATAATTTGCAAAAAGGAAGCAGCGGTTCGAGGGATGCCCACACTGAAAGCCGAAGAGATCCGACAAGAAGTTGCTAGGGTGTTAAAAATCAGCAAAACCACCGAAATTCAACTTGTCAGTCAGTGAAAAGAAGGCATTACGATCTATTAAAGAAAAATTAGAAATCGTCGTATTACTAGCAGACAAGGGGAATAACACCGTTGTGATGGACAAAGAAGAATATAACGCCAAAATGATGGACCTGCTAGACCCGACCACCTACAGGAAGATCAAGAAGGATACGATCGTAAGAAAAATGAAGAACCTTGTAAAATCCACAGCAATTTCACCAAAACACCAGAAAGGTGTGTTTGTGCAGGCGCCAGTACCACCAAGAATTTATGGACTACCTCCACTTTGAACCAGTTTCTGAAAAGGTTACAACATGGCACCGAAACGTCACACATTTTTTCAAAAAACGCACGTCAAAATCCGAAAGTTTCTAGTTTTAGATCTAATATTAGACCTAATGATAGTTCTAGTATTGGTTCCAATTAGTTCAATTATTAGTTCAATCGATAACATCATTAATTTTATCACAATAATTTGTCTTTTGATGGGGAGAGAAATGAATTTTTAGGGAAAACGTAATACTACTGTAAAAAAAATATTTTTAGGATCTCAGTAATAAAGAAAAATGTAATGACATTACAATATATTGATATAATTCTTCCAATGGAAAATCTGATATCATCATCATGTAGAATGTAGAAAATGTCCCAACACATATTACTACAAATATTTGAAAGTAGTACCCATAGTGCAGCTAAAACTACACTCTGAAACTGGCTGTATATTATACCTCGGCATAATTACTTTTGATGTTAAATTCTTATTAGTCTTTGCAAGGGATGTCCAGCAGTATCAATATATTGTCTTGGTTGCAAGGGACCTAGACTTAATTACTCTTGGTTGATGTCATTAAAGTCTAATAGGTTTTTATACGCAAAATATTCTTTAATTCTCATAACTCAATTATTCTTGATGTTGTAAATTTCTGGTCAGTTTTTGCAAAGGATATGTTATTATTATATTGCCTCTCCATTAAGCGGAGTACTAATGGATTTCTTACTTAATAATCTTGAAAATGAATTACTCCACAAAAGAAATGAAATAACCAAAAACATCATCTTCTGGAAGAGATACGTGGATGACATGCTAATTATTTGGAATACTAACATAGATAACACTCCCGAAGATCTACATATACTGCTTAATGAACTTTACCCGAACATACACTTCACAATCGAACATGAACAAGATAATGACTTACCTTCCTTTGGCCTAAAATTTGATTAACAGGAATAATAACATAGAGTTTGACATTACAGAAAAAAACGTAAACAGACGTTATAATCCCTTACGATTCATATCATCATCACTCACATAAAACCGCAGCATTAATAGATTAATAACAACTCCTCTTAAGAAAGTTAATAAAACCAGAGAAATGACAAAAGTAAAAGAATAGCTCACAACAACTAGAAACAAGAAACATCAATAAACAAATAATGACACTCAATAATGACATAATGAAATCAGAACCAATATATAGATCAATCTCATTCCCAGGCAATCTAGCAGCTCCCATTCAAAAGATTTTTAGAAGATACAATATAAATATTAGTTTCAAATCCAATACCTCCATACTGATTCTTCTAAAACATAAAGAAGACTATGTAAACCACCTTACTACCAGCAGCATTTAAATTAAATTAAACTAAAACGCGACACCTGCGGTGCAGTATATGCAGGGTGTTCCGTAATGATATGCGAATATTAGAGGGGATGATTCTACATCGAAAATTAATGATAGTTTCTTATATAAACTATGGTCCCAAAATGTTCCATTATTAAAATACAGGGTGTTTTTTTTTAAAAAAGGATATTAATTAATATTTTCGGAATCGCTTTAGGTATTTTTATGAAATTTGGCATATAGTGATTATTAATAAAGACGCATATCTTTCAATACACATCTAATCTCTATCTTTAACAGTGGTGTGCGTAGGAGCACTAACTTTAATATTTTTAAAGAAAAAAATGGTACGCCAATGGTTTTTTCCCAAATAAAAAATATTTTTGAACTCCCCCTTCAATTTGACAAATAAAAGTCCTCTTGAGTTTTTGGGCTGCAATGCGCCGTTTTTGAGAGAAAAATTAAAAACCGTCGGTTGCTCAACAGAAATAATACGTATTGTAATTATTAAGGATACAATTTTGCAATAAATCTAGGTGACTAAACCTAAATGTATGTACGTATCATTTGTTGTTTTCACAATATGCCAAATTTCATAAAAATACCTAAAGCGATTCCGAAAATATTAATTAATATCATTTTTTTAAAACTTTAACACCCTGTATTTTAATAACGGAAGATTTTGGGACCATAGTTTATATAAGAAACTATCATTAATTTTCGATGTAGAATCACCCCCTTCAATATTCGCTTATCATTACGGAACACTCTGTATAGGGGAAACGGGAAGATCTATTAAACAAGGGTTAAAGAACATATCAAAAACGACCGGTCCAATTTCGGCAGACACCTCCTAAATACATCGCACAAATTTGACCAAGATACAGGCATAAAAATTTTACATAAAATGGGTAAAGGCATAAGAATGTCTATCACCAATGCTTATGAGAATAGAAAAGTTCAAATATCAAAACAAGCACATCAAATACCTTAATGACCAAGTGGACTTAATTAAACCACCACTATACAGGACTTTAAAACAACCTTTCCCAACAGAACCCACCTATCCTAACAACGAAACCATCTACACACATCCCTTTCCCTTGCCCTTTTTCCTCAACAAAAAAGAGCTCCAGCTAAAGATTGTATAATTGTAGCACTGATTGAGTTCCCTGACAACCTCCTTTCTCTGTTTCTTTCTTTTTTTCCTTATTTTCCCTATTCCCCCTACACTTTACTTGTATTTCAAAATTTAAAATACTCCCTACCCCGCCCATAAACCTCATGATATGAACATGCGCACAAAATTCTAACCTCAATACTGAACGACCACATGTTGTTCTTAAGTGTGTTTCACCGCAACATTTTAATATTTGTACATTCTATTATTAACCAATTCGATTAACAATTAACCATATTCGATATTTACTGTAAAATGTTCAGATTACATAATGTTTCATTTATCCAAAAAATACTTTATTTACTTATTTACTTTATTTATACTTTATTGCACAACCATGTTAATTGTTCGTAGGCCTCCGATGATGGCTTCTATGCCGAAGCATATCAGGCAATAATAATAAAATCTGAAATCAAACCAGATTGATTTAGTATAAATTAGTATAAATTATTTAGTATAAATTATTTTATAAATATATAAATTAGTATAAATTATTTAAATTGATTTAAAATTATTTTTGATGTTGTTAAAGTCTCATTTTAACTTTAGTTTTTTCAAGCGAAATGGTATCATTATGGTACCTCGGCCGCAAATGACCTCGGCTCAATTAGTCTGGATGTTGTTAAGTTCTAGTCAAGTTTTGCAGAGGAGATGATATCAACATACTGCCTCGGCCGCAAGCAACCTCTGCTTAACTACTCTTAATGTTGTTAAAATCTGATTAGTTTTTTTTTAAGCGAAATGGTATCTATAGCCTCGGCTTAATTATTCTTGATGTTGTCAATTTCTGATTAAGTTTTGCAGAGGAGATGTTATCAATATATTGCCTCGGCCGCAAGCGACCTCGGCTTAATTACTTTTTCTGTTGTTAAGTTTTCCTTGGTTTACAATTAAATGAATCAATAAAGACTGTATTTTCTGGATAACAATTTCCATACGATATTATAATTGTTATTAAACTAGATCCGTGACGTCACAAACGGAGCTTCATGTTGCTCATGTGATTCCTGTATGCTGCAGTCCTCTTGGATTCTACCGTCCTTGGAATATATATGAAGCGAGAAAACTGAACGCAACGGTGTGAAAATTTGCATATATATTGTCAGAATTTATACGTATTAAAATTATCCATTCAAGCAGTTTAAGTGCAAATTACAAACTTTTCATATAGCTAGGTAATGGGCTATAATGGACTCTGCATACCCGTATTTGTTCGTTATATCGAGATTTTACTGTCTAATCAAAACTATACATATTATGCAATACATTTATTTTAATCTTAATCAAATTAATCTTTTAAAAAATATAAGTTTCGGGAAAATTTCTCACCTTAAAAACGGACTTAAAATTAAAACAAACTTGGATTACGCATAAAACCATTCAGGCTAATCATTGAGGATTATCAGTAAAAATAAACCAAATATTTAAAAATAGAAATAACATAAATCAGTCTTTTTAGTATTTTACTTAAGTTAATATCCGTTTGAAATTCCGATAAACCCAAGCTAAATAAAATAAAACGATAAGAAAACGCAAAAAACGACACATTTTTAAGCACACAGATTTTTTAAACTCAAAACATTCACGTCTTATATTTTATGGTAGAATAAAAATAAAAAGCAGTTGCGTCATTCCATTTTAAACCATAACACAGTTTCATTTAAGCACAGTTCCCATGTTCACACTAATTTAAAAAAATAAATATATTGTTTTCATAATAAAACTCGTTTCGCGATGATAAAAGCAAAATCGTAACTGCAAATTGGACCCATATTTTGCTCTAGGTTTAAATGCAAATTAACCTCGCCATAAAAAAAGCCAAACACCAAACTTGGCGATCTTTCGATATTGTCACGTATATTGAGCACAAATGGGGGGCACCTATCTAATTTATAACGCCCATAAACTCGAACAGTACACAATGATGCTGTGCTAACGAGAAATTCGGATATTGCTGGTGGAGTAGCGGATGGCGCGTTCTCGTGAATTATCAAATTGCGATTAAAATATGAAGTTTATCGCTTTTGTGGGTTTATACACCACAAGTGATAAATAAACGATTAGTAATATTAAATTTGTTTAATTAAAATTTTCTGCTAAACGGTTAGATTTATTTTAAATAGTTAAAATTAACTTACCATCATCATCCGAATCGCTGTCACTACTACTAGTGGAACTACTTGATGATTTTTCTTCTAATTTGGGTTTATCTGTGTGACTGATTGGTAAAGTTGATGTGAAAGTCCTACAATGTCTCATTTTTCTAAAATGCACACTCTGCAACAAAATAAATAGAAATGAAATAAAAATTTGGTAAAAAAATTCCATCTTATTTACAAACTCATATTTTACAAAAAGTTGTACTACAAGGTTACATAACGTTTATTCTTACGTTAATTACCATATATTGATTGAATAAAATTCTTCATTTTACCAAACAGTATTTACTTATTTTTGTATATTATCTAATTAAACATATTTTCCGTATAAAGCTTAAAAACCACACGTGACGTAAATCAAAAATTTTTTTTAGTTTCAACGTCATTTAATGTTTTAATGAAATTTGTTCAAGATTATAAAACAAATCATTAAATAAAATAGAAGAACATACAATAATAAAGATAAAAGAACAATAAACTACTTATCATAACATAGTTGTTAAAAATTAAATAATAAAAGTATAATATTTATTACATAACCATTAAAACAAACAGAAATTATTTTTCTTGGTAGTAATTACTTAGTCACTAAAATTCAATATAAAAGTGCATCATTACTACATATAATGTAGTGATAATTGCAATTGTGATAACGTCGCGTTATAGTAATGACACATAATTCATAAAATTTTTCTCGACACAAGATAAATAAACCTAAACAAATATTTTTTATAATGTAATCTTATTGAACTTTCTTGTATAATTTGTTTTCCTTTTTCAATACAATAAACCGAAATAAAGCCTTTTTATTTATCTTTTACTTAACATGAATACTGGAGAATGGAAATTATTTGAAATTAACCTGAGTAATCGGAAAACTCGGATGATTACTCCATATCTAGCTTACTCAGCAGATGTTCATGAGTACCCGATTTTGGCGAATATTGCACGATAGATTTTGTCCGCCTCGCAGAGAAAAATCAATCATGTTTGTATATTTCGATTTCAGATAACATTCTTTATTAATAATCACCTATTCAAAGATTATATATAAATTTCTTTTTAAATATAGATAATGAGGGTAATGTTTAATAATAACTAATTGTTTACTTTATTTAATCAAATAATTTAAATATGCTATATCAGTCCGTGATTCATTAATCCAATTTATAAAAGCGATTATTTCAATTAAGCGTAGAGGTTCTAACTAGATAGTATGTATTATTTACTATTTTGCGATTTTTTACTAAAGTAATTTAGAAATAAAAACTTTTAGTAGTAGCGTTCTACAAAAAAAGAGTGATTAAGAAGTGCGACAGTTCATGGTCTTAGATGATATGGGCGAGAACGCTCTCCAATTTGCTACTACATTGCTAGAAATTGCTAATAGATGTAAGGGCTCTAATTCGTCGAACAAATCGATAATAAGTAGATTTGTGTGTTGACCCAAGTCGCTAATGACTCAGTAATTGGTTATTGACCCAAATTATCGGCAAGTTTACTTCCTTTTTGATAACTACCTGTACAAACCGACCAAAGAATTTCGTCACTCTTGGAACGTGTTCAGATTTTAGAATGTAAATGTATTCGAAAATTAATTAACTTTCTTTTATTCGTATATTATTTTATAGAGAGATTAAAACGTCGTGCAAATCAAATACACCCAACTCTTTTTTTACATGTTCCTTTTAAACACGATTTCGAAATAACACGGTTCACCAATAAATTTTTTTTACACGAAATACTTTTGGGATTCGTGCTATAACAAAAAATTCGTATAAAAAAATTTATTGGTGAACCGTGTTATTTCAAAATCGTGTTAAAAAAGATCGTGTAAAAAAAGAGTTGGGTGTAGATATATCAGTAAATAGTTCATTGAATTATTTCAAACGACTGCGATGGAATAGCATCACTTGTCTTACTGACAATAAAACTAGTTAAAGTTCTTACTAGATACTAGTTCTGGACAAAGAATCGATACTTATCGATGGTATCGATACCCACATCAGTATCGAAACTCGATACTCGAAACTCGAATATTATATTTTGATATGCAGTAAACTGCCTATACAGTATATTACGATAATCGATAGTCATAGGTCATAGATGCTTGTTTTTGAAAATAAGTATGGGTAGTGGGTGATGATAACAACTGAATTGGAGAAAGACTGTATAAGCAACCATCTCATCAGAAATTTTTTCTGCTATTCTAGAAGCAAAATTAAATTTAAATAACAACTTCTTGCCTTTTGTATCAAAAATATTTGATTTATCAACAGTAAGTATCTTGAACTAAAATTAGAACTAACAGTAGCACTAACACTAGAAATATTACTATTACTAATACTAGATCTAAAACTAGAAACTTTCGGGTTTTGCCGTGCGTTTTTTGAAAAAATGATTGACGTTTCGGATGCCAATTGCAACCTTCTTCAGAAACTGGTTAGTTCTAATTTTAGTTTAATTAACACCGGTCATGCGCGTTAACTTCGCGCTTGACTTCGTACTTGTAGTAGTTAATTTGTTTATTGTGATGAAGTTTTCTGGAAGCATTTCATGTCTTTTGGAAGCACTTTCAAGTCTTGCAGAGACAGTATCAAGTGTTCTGAAAGCATTTCAAGTCTTCCAGAGGCAATGACAACTCTTTTGGAAGTATTTTAAGTCTTCTATAATCAGTACCAAATCTTCTGAAAGTATTGCAAGTCTTCTGGAAAAGTTTTAAGTCTTCTAGAAGTAGTTCAAGTCTTCCAGAGGCAATATAAAAACTTTTGGAAGCATTTCAAGTCCTTTATAACCAGTATCATATCTTGTAGAAGCAGTATTAAGTATTCCAGGGGCAATATCAAGTCTTTATACTTCTGCCAACAGTACTTAGTCTCTAATTAGCAGTTTTTGAACTACTTAGGTTCAGATATTGCATCTTGTATAGTATTTAATATTAGTAAATATATAGTATTTAGTAGTATTTAATGTTTTCGAAACAAACGATTTATCAACAATAGATATCTTGTTTTTGCGATGAAAATGTTTTCTGCCAACAGATTTATGAGTAGTATTAGTAATATTATAAGTAGATCAGTATCAAATCTTTCGAAAGTACTGCAAGTTTTTTGGAAACCTTGTAAGTCTTCTAGAAGCAGTATCAAGGCTTCAAGTAGTCAAGTTTTTTGAATTCCATGGTTGTCGATTAATATCTGAAACCATTTACAATACTTTAACCACATTTATTCCAGAGGACTGCATAATATGAAATTTAGATGTGTGTAAGAGTCTTCTTAAGGTTTTGAACGCACACGTTGCATCACATTTCAAATTTCATTCTGTTTTTTATCGACCAGGATGGTTGTTCCCCTTTTCTTTCTCACAAAAGGCAGCTTAATGAATATACAAATTTTGAAGTGCATCGTTGGTAAGATAGAGCACACCTTATTCTATAAGGTGAAATCATATCACGTCGATAAAGAAAACATGATCAATATCTTCAATTCCATGATTGTCGATCAACATTCGGAACCATCTACAATACTCTCGATGTTTTTGTTTCTGAGCACTGCACCATATGATATTTGAGTGTGTGTTTCCTTAAGATTTTTAAAGGCATACGTTGCATCACATTTAAAATGTAATACACTTTCTCGTCGATCGGAATGGCTCGTCTGTCGTTTTATTCATCTTATAATTATCGAAAAAGAAAAGCGTTAGGATTTATTTGGTAAAGTTGTACAGAGTTTGGTAACGTATAACTTAAGTCAACACAAAATAGTTACGTTCCACACTCAACCAAACCCAACACAACCTAATAATATAGCCAACGTTATCAGAACTATCAACTCCAGCATCGTCATAAACCAACTCGACTATTACTGGTGGACTATCAAATTATTTAACGATTTATCGTAACGATTAAACTGTATAGTCCGTTCGCACAGTTTTATTGAAACGTGTGTATAAAAATTTGCACAGTTTTTTTGGTCTGTGCAAATGATAGGCGACAGCTGCAAATTCTATTCTATAAATCGTTGTCGGTCGGGTTTACGTATAGTGTAGATGGCAGTCAGATTAATCGATCAGTTCGTTCAGCAAAAATAATGCTATAAATGTGACGATACAGTATAGATATGATATTCACTACCGCCAATCAAATACCGCCAAATTCACTACATTGACATGTATTTAATTATAAAAAAATATGTCACAAGAAGAACTTAGCGGACACGGTGATCAATTAGAAGAGTTAATTCAATTTTTTGCTGTACGCCGATGATTGTAAGATCTTTTCCGGAGTTGGATCCATGTCTGATTGTTTAACAGTGCAGCAGGATCTGGTACGTCTTGAAGAGTATTGCTTAAAAAATTACTTGTTTTTGAATTATGATAAGTGCTACAGTATCATATTCAGCAGAAAGAGATATCATATAAATTTTGATTATCATTTGGGAACACATCCAGTAAATGTTACATCCCAAATTAGGGACCTGGGCGTTGCTCTTGACTCAAAATTGCTTTTTTGTGGTCATGTTGATATGGTTATGTCTGAAGCCTCTAAAAGATTGGGATTTATTATTCGAGTATCACGTCATTTTACCAATATCCAGACCATCATGTCCTTGTATACAGCGTTTGTTGGTAGTATTTTGAATTTCGCTTCGGTGGTTTGGAACCCTTCATACGCTGTATATATTGATCGCATAGAGAGTCTACAAAAAAAGTTTGTTAGATTCTTGGCCCACAAATTTAACCTTCCGTATTGCTCTTATGCCCAGCGTTGTTTGGTTTTTGGAATCACATCTTTAAGGAGTCAGCGAGATGTTGCTGATATGATGTTTCTTTACAGATTGGTTCGTGGTTTGATTGACTCTATAGAACTCGTGCGGGAGATTCGCTTTAATGCACCGTCTTATGTAACCCGAATACAGCCACTTTTCTATCTACCAGCCTCTAGGTCCTTAGCCTATGCATACTCACCATTACTACGTTTAATGCACTTTTTCAATACCCATTGTAACAATATTGATTTATTCATTGTCTCGCCTATTGTTTTCAAAACATTTTTACGGAATTTGAGCGTTCATTGTTGATTTTTGTTATTGTTTATTTTTGTAATTTGCTCTGATATGTCAATAACATTGTTTTGTTAGAGGATACTTAATTGGGGTTCCTCCCTGTATGTATCCCGAATAATAATAAATAAATAAATAATAAATAAATAAATAAATATATTCACAAAAATGAAATTGAAGAAGAAATAATGTCCCTGTACTTGTGGTGTGATGACTACGGCGGAACTACCGCTGTGCTTTATCGTGGAAAGCAGATATTTGGGATTGAAACGAGTGCTCGTAGGAGAACATATTTACGATATCTTATCAGTTGTCAACAACAGGTCACAACAACATGTTACAAGAAGAACTTCGCGGACACCGTGATCAATTAGAGAGTTAATTCAGTGCTACATAAATGAAAATGAAGAAAAAAGAATGTCCCAGTACTTGTGGTGTGAAGACTACGGTGGACCTACCGTTGTGCTTCATCGTGGGAAGCAGGTATTTGGGATTGACACGAGTGCTCGTAGGAGATCGTATCTATGATATCTTATCAGTTGCCAACAACAAAAACATGTTTTCGTCCTTCTATAGGATCTTCTCTCACTGCTCTTGGATCCAGTTGAGGCACACCTTCGCTCATTCTACGTGTGCCTTTCGGTTCTTAACTAAAACGAATGGTTTCTGTACTGGATGTCAACCAACAAGTCTTATACTCATTACCCTCCTCTTGATCATCCATTTATTCAACGTACCACAATTCTCTTCCAATGTTCATCGCCTTGAACTTTGTGTTCGACATGCTTAACCTTGAGACGGTTTGCCCTCTAGTCAGTGCGAGCTTTACCAGTTCATTTCTTCATCCTTAAATGGATATGCGAATTTCAACTTATTTAATAAATTTATATGAGCATATGACTTCCTTTTTATGAGCCCTTACAATATGATTTTACACAAAATAAACAAGCCTAAAACCGCAAGAGCGTCATCGTTTTCCATCGCGGATGATGGAATGGATATATGTTCTTGTCCTAGTTTCTGAGAAGAACTGAAAATCGACGCAGATATCGTAGACTTGTGGAAGGAATAAGAAATTTCGATAAAACTGTACCAACGGATTGTACAGTTTAATCGCTACGATAAATCGTAACATATGTAGCCGGCATAAGTTGTCTTCCCAACACCAATTCAAATGAAAAATTGCACATATATACACTACTCTCCAAAATTATCGCACCACCTAAATTATGCATTAAACTTAAAGATATTTTTTTTGTAAATCAACGGATGGATTTTGATGATTCTTTCTTCACGGTGTAGGTTGGTTTTTAAATAAGAAATGTGTTGATGGTTTCTGACAATTATTAACGTTTTACCCATACGCGGGGTGCAAAGAAAAATTTATGTCTTTTCTTCTAATTTTGCAACACCCTGTAGAGTTTATCAAAAAGAACCGTTACATTTCTTTTACATTATATTAGAAGCGCAACCCTTCTCTACATTTTTGTTCAGGAATCATCTCGATATCTCTTTTATCAAGGAAGATACACATTCTTTAAGTTTGATTTAATTTTGTTGAAATGTATGTGATTTGCATATAAGGATTCCTTGCAGAGCACCAAATTTAAACGCAAATCATCGTAGAAGGAGATTGCAATTTGCCAGAGAACATTTTGACTGGAATGCTGATGACTGGGAACAAGTATTGTTCACAGATGAATCAAGGTTTTGTTTATACAGCTCAGATAGACGTTTAAGAGTAATTCGACGGCTCAATGAACGCTATACACAGTGCAACATATAAGTGACAACTTTACTTAACGGAGGATCTGTAATGGTTTGGGGTGGAATTTCGCTTACAGCACGAATAGACCTTGTTTCTTTGCGAAGAGGTTCATTAACAGCTGAAAGGTATATTTTAGACATTTTATCGGAACTCGAAATCGAAATAATTTTTTATTAATGCATGCAATAATGCAAGACCTCATGTTGCCCGTATGATCCGTGACCGTTTGGATGAAGTTGGTATACAAATCATGAACTGGCCACCCTGTAGTCCTGATTTCAATCCAATAGAAAATTTATGAGATAATATCGATCGTCAATTAAGGGGCCGACATCCACCACCTATCGTTTTGGACGACGTTGAGAGGATGGTAAGAGAGGTTTGGAGTGCAATTGATCAAGATCAAATTCGACGCTTGATTGATGAAGAAGTGATTCGTAAGAGAGGCGAAAATACGCATTATTAGATGATTTTGAGAGAATTGATTAAGAATTATGTAGTGTTGTTTTAGTTTTTACCTACTTGTTTAAAATGTTAATAAAAATTCCGTACATTTAAACTTGTGTATCTTCCTTGATAAAAGAGGTATCGGGATGATTCTTGAACGAAAATGTAGAGAAGGGTTGCCATTCTAATATAATGTAAAGGAAATGTAGCGGTTCTTTTTGATAAACTCTACAGGGTATTGCAAAATTAGAAGAAAAGACATAAATTTTTCTTTACACCCTGCGTATGGGTAAAACGTTAACAATTGTCAGAAATCATCAACACATTTCGTCCTTAAAAACCAACCTATACCGTGAAGAAAGAATCATCAAAATCCATCCGTTGATTTACAAAAAAAATATTTTTAAGTTTAATGCATAATTTAGGTGGTGCGATAATTTTGGAGAGTAGTGTATTTTTTAAAGCTTTTTGAATGCAAACGTTGCATCACATTTCAAATTTCATTCATCTCGTTATTGTAGAGTTATTAGGTACTGCAACTTTTTCCTGTTTACAAAGGTGGCGATAAAAAACAAATTACTAATTATAGACCTATTGCTCTCATTCAATGTATCTCGAAAATATTTGAAAATATTATATATATTAAAATTTTTCAACATACAAAAAATCTGATGTTCAGCATGGTTTCTTTCCAGGGAGATCAACTGTATCCAATTTAGCGGTTTTTTCTGAGAATGTAGCACTAGCCTTAAATAGCAAACAGATGGACGTGGTATATACCGACTTTGCAAAAGCCTTTGACCGAGTTAATTTTGACATTCTACTATGTAAATTGTATAAGTACGGTTTTTTGACCAATTTATTAAAATGATTTGCATCTTATTTTACGAATCGTATGCAGTATGTAGTATTTAATGGTGAAAGGTCGAAGTTGTCCCTCGTTCATTCTGGAGTGCCACAAGGTTCTAATCTCGGACCATTGCTCTTTTTATTATTTATAAACGATCTCCCTGATGTCATAAAGCACTGTAAATGCGCTCTGTATGCAGACGACTTTAAAATGTGGCGTGTGAGAAAGAACCAATACGACTGCACATTAATTCAAGCTGATATCGTAAATATATGGCAATGGAGCATCTCTAATAAGCTAAATTTTAATACGTCGAAATGCTCTGTAATGACTTTTAGTAGGAAGAAAAGGTTGCAAATTCATAACTATGAAATGAACAAGATGATTTTAAAAAGAAATGAATATATTTGCGATTTGGGTGTTACGTTTGATTTAAAGTTTTCATTTTCAAAGCATATTAATGGATTAGCGGTAGATGCATATAGGCAATTGGGATTTATTGTTAGAAATTGCTTTGAATTTCAAAATAAGAATACCTTTAAAGTACTCTTTAATACATTTGTAAGAAGTAAGTTGGAGTACGCCTCATTCATTTGGAATACTGAATATGTGACCTATAAATCTATAATTGAGAGTTATTTATTTATTTATATTCGGAACATATATAGGAGAAATCCCAAAAAAGTGTCCACTACAATAATACAAAAGAGACAGCAAACTTAATAAGAAAACAAAAAAAAAGTGTCAAGCTAGAAACAATAACAAAAATAAAATATCAAATCAGCAAGCGCGAAGGAGAAGAGAAAAAAACATAGACACTACATTAGTTCATATAATCTTGATGTTAAGCGAAATAGAAAAACAGTACTATTATTATAGTTTTTCCCCTCTGAAACGAATGTTAAACGAATATGCATCTGAAAATATGTACATCCTGAATGAGTAAATTAAATTTACAAAAAAAAACTAATGACAAATACTTAAAGTTAAAACAGATTTTTTAAACGACATCATTGAATCACAAAAAAGATTAACATTGGAGCAATAAACATTGTAAGTGTGCATTAGTCTCAACAGAGGCGAACCGGCATGCGCATTGGATCCAGAAGCAGGTAGTCTGAAGGTAAATGGAGAACGAGTAACATAAGAAGGAACATTAAAGTGAATCTCGTTTAAAAGAATCGGAGCGTCCACAATTCCATTAACCAATTTGTATAGAAATAATAGGTCAGTACTGTGTCGACGGCCACAAAGAGATCTTAAACCAAACACTTGGCATCTTTGGGAATAAAAGCAGTACGAAATATAGAATTTGTGAGCCAAATAACGAACAAATCTTCTCTGTAGGCCTTCAATAAGGTCAATGTGAATATTGTAGGCAGGACTCCACACAACTGAAGCGAAATTTAAACCGGTAACCACGTATGCCATATATAAGGAAGTAATGCAGCGCACGTTAGAAAATGGACGAGAAATTCTAATAATAAATCCGAGACGCTTTGTAGCTTCAGAAACGATATACGTAATATGATCTCGAAAAAGTAGTCTAGAATCCAATATAACACCAAGATCTTTAATTGTAGAGGATTGAGTAAGATAATAGGGACCTAACTTATATTTGAAGTTAACATTATATCTCTTTCTGCTGAACGTGATCTGACAACACTTATCAGAATTTAGAAATAAGTAATTTTGGGAGCAATAAGAATCGAATCTGTCAATGTCTTCTTGCAACCGAATACAATCAGAAGCAGACTTAATACTAGCATAAATTTTACAGTCATCAGCAAAAAGAGAAAAATAAGAATAATGAAAACATTCAGAAATATCGTTTATATAAGCTAGAAATAGAATAGGTCCAACGTGGCTACCTTGAGGTACACCAGATGTAACAGGAGTAAAACTAGATATATAATTATTTCTTTCACTGCTTGAAGCCTCCCAGATATATAGGATATATAAGTTCAAAAGAAATTTATTAGGTATCTTACCTATAAAATAACAGGATCATATCCCACCTTTGAACCGTACTTGCAACTTTTGAGTACCAATGAGCTCACTTCCCTTGAGAGAAGGAGTGCTATCTTAGATGCTATACATTGCATAAAATTTGGTTCAACAAACTTCAAATTGGTAACCAAATTGTTGAGAACATTGCCTTAAATGTACCGAGATTAGCTTCACGGTCGCAGAGCAGTTTTTATGTAGACACGCACCTATTTACAGATCCTCTTGTTTAATCTTGTTAATAATCTTGAGGATGTTAACTTTTTTCGTTTTTCGGAATCAAAATCTTTCAAAAATTATGTGAAAAATTTTATAAACTTTAGTAATTCTAGTGTTTTTAGGTATTAATTTGAAAATTTGTTTTTCGATTACAACTGTTTATTTTTCTTTGGTGTTGGATGCTTTTCAATTAAATTTTTCGGGTTTTTCATTTTTTATTTAATGTTAAGTTACGGTCCTAGTAGTAGTAGTTTTATTCTATAAAACCTTTGTAATTGGGGCTTGCCCTGTAGAGGTTTAATGGAAATAAATAAATAAAATCTGAATTTTCGTACGATTCGAACTGGAAAATATACCTAGCAATTTAAAAAATAAAAAAAATAATCACCTGATAAAATAAAATAATAATAATATGACGTCGAAATAAAAATTAGTAGCACAAAACATACACTCAGCAGCAGAAGTCTGCGTACAAAAAACTTGTAATACTTTAATTGAAAAAATAAGAGTCATAATCTAATGTGATAAACTTGATTTTTTTTTATTTTGTATATTAACTACATATAATTCTATTAACAAAATATGCTTCAACAAAACAGAAAAAGTAGTTACAGAAAAAAATCAAAACTAAAAATTCTACAAATAACGAGTATGCAAAAATCTGCGTACAAGTCAGGACAGTATTTATAAAAAAATCATAAACGAGATCATTGTTTCTATATTAATATGAGGTCGGATAACCTTTACGTTTAATGACCTCCCTTAAACGTTTAGGCATGGAGTGCACTAATTTCTTCGTTTCGTCCGAACTGATTTTAGCCCATTCCTCAATCATAACATTTTTTAACGTTTCCTTCGACGTTATGTTGCGTTGCCGAATTCTGCGTTCCAGTAAATCCCAGAGGTGTTCGATGGGATTCAAGTCCGGCGATTGTGGAGGTGTTTTAAGTTGCTTTGGGGTATTGTATAGTAGCCAAAGCTTAGTGTTGTGGGCGCAATGTTTGGGGTCATTATCTTGTTGAAAAAAGTATTCGGGCCCCAAGCCCAAGTTTTCGATGCTAGGCTTCAAATTTTCTGTTAAAATGTCTATATACATTTTATGGTCCATTGTCGATGTTATGAAAACCAACCTTCCCACCCCTTTGGGGCACATACACCCCCAAACCATAACTCCACCACCTCCGTGTTTTACAGTCGCTTTCAAATTTTCGGGATTAAGGGCAGTATTAGGTTTTCTCCATACAAGTTGTTTACCCTTAATGCCGAAAATGCAAAATTTGCTCTCATCTGTAAAGAGAACTTTCTCCCAGAATTCAATGGGCTTGTCTAAGAGTTTTTTTGCAAAGGCGATCCGCTTCTGACGATTGACCTCTGACACAAATGGCTTTTTTCGTGCAACGCGACTGTGATAGTTAGCTTTCTTTAACGTCCTTCTCACCGTATCTTTGCTGATAGTTTTATGAAATTCTTCTTGTACATTTTCTACTATTTTTTTTGCCGTCAGCCTAGGTTCTTTTCTAACCTGCTGTACAATTTTTCGCTTCTCTCGGTTTGTTAAAAGGGGTGGTCTACCAGATCGCGGACGTGAGAGGTAATCTTCAGTGTCTTTATAATTATTAATTACTCTTTGAATGGAAGAGTGTGACCTGCCGACAGTTTCTCCTATTTTTCGAAAAGATTTTCCCTCTTTCCATAACTTTACAATAATTTTTCTCTCTCCCAATTCAATTTCCTTTCCTTTCGTGTCCATTCTAACTTTTAGCTTCTAAGCCTCTGCTAATATAATTGACACCGAGTATCTTTTATTTAAATCGGAAAGCGTACATCGCCAACTACGTATTTAAGTAAATAAGTATATTTTTAATTTTTAATTTAAATTTTTTTTGTAACTAATATTTCTGTTTTATTGATGCATATTTTGTTAATAGAATTATATGTAGTTAATACACAAAATAAAAAAAAATTGAAGTTTATCACATTAGATCATGACCCTTATTTTTTCAGTTAAAGTGTTAGAAGTTTTTTGTACGCAGACTTCTGCTGCTAAGTGTATGTGAAAAATTTTATAAACTCTAGTAATTCTAGTGTTTTTAGGTATTAATTTGAAAATTTGTTTTTCGATTACAACTGTTTATTTTTCTTTGGTGTTGGATGTTTTTCAATTAAATTTTTCGGGTTTTTCATTTTTTATTTAATGTTAAGTTACAGTCCTAGTAGTAGTTTTATTTTATAAAACCTTTGTAATTGGGGCTTGCCCTGTAGAGGTTTAATGGAAATAAATAAATAAAATCTAAATTTTCGCACGATTCGAACTGGAATGCTTTTTTTTAATAATCACCTGATAAAATAAAATAATAATAAAAAAAAAATAATAATATGACGTCGAAATAAAAATTAGTAGCACAAAACATAAAATTTAAATCAAATGATATCATTTGATGCCTAACTCGAAAATTGGACTGTAAATGGCAGAGTTACAATTTGATGCGTTTTTTGAGTGACACCCTATACTTTCCTAATCTAGTTTAAAATCAAATAAAAGGTACATCAAAGCAAAATACATTAAAATAGAGTCATCAAAGCAATAATCCTATGTAATTCATTAAATGCCGCATTCTGCTCGTAGAATTGGATCAATATCACGTGTTTCGAGGTGTGTTAACGCATTCTGTTGAACAACAGTATGTTCAAACAGTGTTAAACTATTCCATGAGCGGGAATAAATGTGTAAATATGCCGGGTAAACAAATTAACAAGGTAATTAAACTAATTGCATCTTCAAAATGTTGTTCATATTTATATCTAAGTCATCAACTGGCGATTGTTACCATATATTTTCAAGTATGTGCCATAAAAAATGGAATTTCGAGTATGTATTTTATTATTTTTGATAAGGTTTTTTTTAATAATATATTGTTTATAACAAACAAAAAATAGTACGTTAAAAGTTAGATAATAATTAATTAATACTACATGAAAAATTCTGTTGAGTAAGCGAAAAATTCTCGGATTTTAAATAGTTGTTATTCATTCATCGTTTATAAATAGATCGGGTAAATGAAATTCTAAATAATAATCACAATATGTGACCCGTATGTCCCATAAATTATAAAAATAAACTTTTCAAACTTGGCCAGTCATAAAAAGAACAACTATTTTGTAAGATGAGCTATGACGAAAACAACTTGGCCCTGTCCCAACTTTGTATCCTCAAAAGAAATCAACAGTGTCAATTTAATTACAAATAAAATCCGAGATTTAAATCTATTTAATTAATAAATAACCTAAAAATAAAGCACCGCGTATTTTTGAGGTTATGTTAAATGTGTTATGTTAAAATACGAAAAAAAATGTTCGTTGCAGGAGGTTACCATATAGGTTAATATGATGAATGAAACTGGAAATGATTGTTAAAAATTATGTTACATAACGATAATACTTACTTTGTTTAATTGGGCACTACCTATAAAAGTCGCGTAGCGCATTCCTTTAAATATTTCGATAGAACACAAAACGCGACAACGGAACAGACCGGCTACCGCCATTTTTTGAGACCGACTAACAACTAAAATGTAACATACTGCGGCCGCGCATGTCCCAAACCGAGCGAAATTAAGTCGCACAGATCAAATCTCCAAAACATTCCGTGATAACCCATTCTCTATTGTAAAACCAATTAAACGTTTACTTATCTTAGAGTTAACGAACTTACGCGATTACGATTAATTAAAATTTACATCTGACTTTTTGACATTTCGCGTTCAAAATAAAACCATTCACACGAAGTTAGCCCAAAACAAAAAACACAATTAATTAATAATTATTATAACTTCGCCATTAATTATTTTTGTGAAATCGAGATAATCTATTTGAGATTAAAATAGTTAATAAATAATAACTAAATTGTTATTTTCTTTTATGTATCTAACTTCATCCTAATTATTCAAAATCACATGTATAACTGTCATTAGTGTCAAACCGGAAAAAGAAAATATAATATAGGTACTATAAAATCTGATTTTAATTAAATGATTTCAATGTAAGTTAAACAATAATTGTTTTAGATGGAGCCCATGGCATTAGGTAGCCCCAGTAGCCCAACAACGCCGGGGGTAAACCCCAACTTTTTACCTTCATTTTTAATGGGTGAGAACCAAACTTTGAACTCATCAAATATACCAACACCCGGTGCAAGTCGGACCCCCAACGTTAAATACACCTCAACGCCGGATTCAAGAAATCTCCGCCAAAAACTTTTTAATCAATCTTTAAACGAATCATACCAAAATAATATGAATCAAGGCAATTTCCAATCTCCACCGTATAATAATGTCCAACCGGAACGAACCGGACCACCAAAACAAGGTCTCTTTGATACAATTGATAAACCAACCCCTCCAGTTTTAAGTAGTACTGTGCAATTTTCTCATCCTCAAGCATCGTTTCCCAACGAAAGCTTTTCCGTTATAGGAAATGAATCAATAAATTATAATATGATGTCCCCAGGGCGTGATTCAATGAATAAATTTAATTACTCCTCCTTTCAACATAAACAACAACACGAAGGAATGTGGGTGACTGTTTTTGGATTCCCACCAAGTGCTACAAGTTTGGTTTTAGCCCAATTAGCAAATTATGGCTCGATAGTGGAAAAGAAATTTCCTACACAAGGTAATTGGGTTCATTTGAAGTATAGTTCACCATTAGAAGCGAATAAAGCGTTGGCTTTACATGGAAAATTAATATCTAATAGTATAATGATAGGGGTGGTGCCTTTTATTAATAATAACAAAGGTGAGAATAAAGAAAATATGGACAATGATGTTTCTACTCCGGCTAGAGCTCGGTCTTTAAGACAAAGTTATGTAACGCCACAACCAAGTAGTCCTGTTGTACCTCAAAATGTTCCTCAAAAATCAACTGGTTTGGTTGGTAAAGCAATGGAGTATGTTTTTGGATGGTGAACTAATTGAAGTGAAGTTAAAAAAAAATAGGTGATTGAGTTTAAAGAATAGGGTTATTATGAGTATTTCTATTGTTTCTTTATTATTGTAAAAACCAGTTTCGTCAATTTTAAATTTGTCTTTTATTTATACAATTTTTGATATCTTTTTTAAATTACTGAATTGTTTACATTTCTGCTGTTTATTTCTAATAAAAACACTTATTTTCATATATATATATATATATATTTTTGTTTAATTCAATCGATTTAATTCTTATGATATTCAATTGATTTTTGTTTTTATCCTTGATCCCTTATTACCTTATTAAAATGGGAATAATTGAATAGTACATACTCTATTATTTCTCGAATAAAAAATATGCTCATTTGTTTATCTCCAGTAATTGAGTCGAATTTTTAAGATATTTTGGTGAATTTTTTTTTAAGAGGAAGTTTAATGTTTTTCGCCAATTTGAGACTCCTAAAAATTCTGGAAAATTTCAGAAAGTATGACTTTTTTGGGGGTCCCAGGGTGCTTCAGAACCTAGTTATTGAGTCATGAAAAAGAAAAGACCTTCCAATGCCATCAGCATCACACTACAGGGTGAGTCCAACATTGGAAATTGTTGTTGACACTCTTTTAAGCAAAACATGTTTATCTAGATTAGTGATTGAAAAAATATTCTTCGGTTCAATAACTTTCTGCAGATCATTTTACAACTTAATTATCTAAAATAGTTTATTTTGAATGAATTGTATAATTTTCAATAAACCTTAATAATCAATCTTTTTCATAAAAAATTAACAATAAGTCTTGGTTTTGACACTGTCATGTGTTGTTATCTAGCAGTAACTTACAAGACCGTTAGCAGGTTCCGAGCTGAGGTGTAGTTCTATCAGCTAATATTTTATGGTCCCATTTGAGTCTTGAGTGGGACTCAAAATCTCTCTTCCACTTCTTACTATTGACGTGGGCTATATATAACCAATGGCTGGAGTGTCACTTGATTCATTGGACAGTGACACGATTGAATTTCGTGGCCTCCTCCAAAGCCAAGTGGCAGTCCATTAATAGTGCAGACGTTATAGTAACGTTGCTGAAGGCTAAAACACATTGTCCACTGTCTGTTTAAATAGTAAAATAGTTATCTCATTTATTTAAGTCAGCGATGGAGTCAGTAGCAAGTTTAATAGCAGTTAATTCCGCTTGTATGACGGCGGTACCTTTCGCTAGAGGTTCCGAGGATCGGATCCGGGGGTTATGGGAAAAGACCTGCACCATTCCGTCTTTTTGAGCCATCAGTTTAAATCTTCAAGGCTCTAGAAAAAGACCTTCCAGATCAATGCCACCTGAATGAATTGGCACAAAATCCTACTTTTACAAAAACATATTAAGTTTCGGAAGGTGGATTAAGAAAACCTAAAAATAATAAAAGAATAAAGATTAAGAAAATAATAAAGATTTAAATTTTTTGCTTTTGGAACAAAGTGGTATTAAAATGGTCTCTATAGCGAATCGCAATACATTTGTTGCAGCCCATGTCAAGGTTGGTATCATTTTAAAAATTGTTCCAGTATTCCACCAAACATGTATTTTGAACAAACGGCCCACGTTGCCTTCATATTTACCTGCAATCATTGTTCAATTTGAATGTATACCAAAATGTAGAAAAGTGTCAATAAGTATGCCATTCATTTCAATGGCATACTTAAGTATACTACCTTTGATTATATATGTATAATTAAAGATGCTACTAAAAACGAGGAATATTCAAAAAATTCACCCTTCAGCCTCTTCAGGAAATCTGGGGGTGAAGGTGACCTAGATGGATACCAGAGGACCTAAAGCAACAATGTAGGCTACTCCCAGGGTACTGCAGTCTTTAGTTACTGAGAAAATAATTTCTAAGTAGGTATACCACTGAAAACGAGGAATATCCAATAATTCATTGTGGCACCTACGAAAAATCTGGAGATGCAGGTAGCCTAGAAGGCTATTAGAGGACCTAATGCAATAATCTAGACTAGTCCCAAGGTGTTGCAGTCTTTAGTTGTTTAGGAGATAATTTCTAAGTGTGCCATTGAAATCGAGGAATATCCAAAAATTCACTCTTCAGCCCTTATGGCAAATCTTGGGGTGCAGGTGGCCTAGAAGGATACCAGTGGACCAGTAGTACGATAATTTAGACTAGACCCAGATTGTTGCAGTCTCTAGTTATAGAGAGAATAATTGCTAAGTATACCATTGAAAAGGAGGAATATCCAAAAATTCATTCTTGGCCTTTATGCAAATCTGGGGGTACAGGTAGCCTAGAAGGATATCAGAAGAAATAATTCATTGATCTAGACTAGTCCCACTGTGCTGCAGTCTCTAATTATTGAGGAAATGATTTTAAAATATGCTATTGGAAACAAAGTATATTCAAAAATACTCGCTTCAGCCCCTACAGCAAATCTGAAGGTACAGGTGGCTTAGAAGTGTACCAGAAGACCTAACACAATAATCTCGACTAGTCCCAGGGTGCTTTAGTCTCTAGTGATTGAGAAAATAGTAGGTTAATTAAATAAACGAAAGATCTTCTTTCTTTAAATAACTTAAATCGATGATGTTTTTATTTATTTATCTTTCCTTACATGTTTCGGCTGTATCCAGCCATCATCAGAGGGTTTCTAAAACCAAATCACACCAAATTATAAATATGTTACTTAAGTAATGTTATCAGTTTTAATAACTATAATAACTTTGATTTTAGAAACCAAATGGTCTATTCGTATTATCCAGGGTATTCGTAAATTGCTATAACTTCTGTAGTTTCAGAAAACGATTTCTCTTTAATACTCATCTGGTCAACTGTAATTTTATGAATCTGGTACAGAATATAATTTTTGCTGAGGTTTTGTTAATTTTTGCTTATGAATTATTTAAAGTTACGATTACATCCTTTCATTACAACAATAAACAACTTCCTAGGATGAGAGTGCTCAAAACGAGGAATTGACGATGAAGTCATTGCACTAATTTTTACGAGACATTATGGGAAGTCTTGGATGAAACTAAAAGCCAAAAGCGGGAGAGAAAGAACAAAACTGTCTCTGGGTTAAAATACATGTGTTTCAATTTGTTAAGATTAATGAAGAAAAAAAGTTCATACCTGGGGCCCAGAATTAAGCCATTCTTCCACTAGCTTTCCTTTGCAGAAGCCCAGCAACAAAATTGTTTGGTACAACAAAATAAAAACAACGCGGTTTGAGGCTATGGCAGCTTCATTAGACTGCATCAAACAATTTTTAATAGAAATTGGTCAAGCTGACATCCAACAAGTCACCTGGCCTTGAGCAAGGCTACTAAAAGATGACATCGGTGTAGTCAATTGTGATTTGAAAGATGAACTCATGAACATTCTCAATTAAACGAGGTGAAAGAAAAATTCTTTTCAAAGTCTTTTCAAACGACTCTTCAAAACAACGTTTCTATTGGAACTAAGTTAGAAAGATAGCAGTCAATAACTAGTAACTAAATAAAACTATTAACAATTGTGTATGGGTGCTCTTTTGGAAGTATTTTCAAGTCTTTTTTGAGACAATATCATGTCTTCTGCAAGCATTTCAAACTTTCTAGAAGTAATATCAAGTTTCTTGGAAGCATTTCAACTCTTCTAGAAACAATATCCGGTCTTTTAAAATCATTTTATGTTTTCTATAAACAGTATCAAGTCTTCTGGAAGCCTTTTAAGCCTTTTGGAAGCAATATCAAAATTTCTAGAAGCATTTCATGTCTTCCAGAGTTATTTCACATTATATTTAGAAGCAGTATCAAATCTTTTGAAAGCAGTTCAGGTCATTGGGGAAGTCATGTGGAAGCATCATTATTCGAGTTTAGCCATCTCGAGAGATGAACGGCTACAGCTAATTTTTTCTAGTTCTAGAGTTAGATTTAATAATATAAAAGAAAGAAGTAACACTAGATCTAGAAGTACAAGGTCTTGTGGTAGAATGTAAGTGAAGTAAATGTACTCTAGGTAAGTAAGTAAGTAAGTGAAGACCCGAATCTTTCCACTTCTAGGTCTAGTGTTAGTTCTAGTTTTACTTCAATTCAAATATACAGGATTGACCTTCGTTAAAAAAAAGTCGTCAGTTGCACAGCTAAACCCAACCCAACCCAACCGTGTATGTATGTCCACACCTCAGAGAGGACACTGGATACGTCTCTAATCATGATGAACGATTATCTTAATCACTTTGAAGAAAACCTAAAAATTCTTAAAATATCTTGTTGAAACTTTTGTTTTGCTCGTGGATCAGGAGTTCTATCGGTCGGCCCTTATCTTTTTAAAGATATGGAAAGGTTGAATTGAACATAAAATGAACAAATTTTTTTGATTCAAGAACTGTGACGACAAAAATTAACAATATGAAGTTGTTACAAACATAATCACAGATTGATTTGTATTATGATTGAAAATGACCAACTATCATGGTATTTTGTGACGTTTCTTGAAAAAATTGTGCTAATACCAACTTTGGTACCTAATATAAATAAAGAAATTAAAATTGACAAGATTTGTCAAAAATATGTATTTGTCATTTTATGTTTGATGTTGTGGGTATTTTTAAGTTATTCTTTTAAGAATTCTTTAAAGGGTTTTTGTTGTGTACAAAATTATCCAATCCACTTCACTTACAACTCAATTTAACTCATTTTTCCTATCGGTTCAATAATTTAGATAATGAAACCAAAGGCTAGTGTTCCACCAAAAGAACCTTTTAAGAACATCACTACAACAATTCTGCGAATATTAAGAACTCCTTATACAACGCACGATAACAAACGATTAAATGCAAACGTTCTAAAGTTAATGAGTGGTTATAAAAACGACTTGGTAATTAATTAAATTAAATTAATTTTTTAATATTTTAATTTTTTTATAGCACATAAACGATATTGGTGATTTAACAAAATTATTTATCGCGTTATTTGAAAAAAGTGAATCTTCGGAACTACATCTTAACCATTTTGTGGATATTTTGAATTTATGTTGGTATAGATTTAAGTTGTTTCAATCGGGTTATATCGCAAAAATGATTGAAAACTTCACCAATTTGTTTAATACTTTAGGTAATTTATTTTACATGAAATTATTTTCTTTACAACTCCTCTTTTTTGATTTAGCGTTTTTACTAGGAAGTACGAAAAACTCGAAAATAACCCAACCGATATTATTAACTTTAAGCAAAATGGCCCAATTGTCCAAACGCACAACGTCTTTTCTTTATAAAACCATATCTGGGGAAGGTTTAGTAAAAAGTGAACTCCCCGTTATATTAACTGAATTATTGGAAATTTCGGATCAACAAGATTATCATAATTTTTTAAAAACTTTAGAGTCCTTGCTAATCAGTGATGCGATTTGTAATTTTTTATTTATCATCTTATTAAGTTTTAAAAAGATTTTGTTAAAGGTAATTGTTTTATAAAATTAAATATGTTCGATATTGTAATGAATAAATTGTATGTGCCCTCATTGTTGGGTACGCATAAGAGCACATATGAAGAGTTAATGCGGTGCAATTTACCTGATCATGTAAATACAAGTAAAAATATTTTGTTTGCGTTAATAGAAGCTTTTACAAAGAGTTCCCCTTCGTTCAAAGATTATATATTTACTAACTGCCAGATTACACGAGTTTCTTGGAAGTATTTTTTTTTATTAATATAAAAAAGAAATTTTTTAACAATTAATTTTTAGTTGCATCGCGGAAATTTTTTATATTCTCGTTGCTGCAAATGACCAAAGACAATTAAGAAACAATTATTTTTTATTGATCAGACTATTATCAACCGCTTTCAATGTCGATTATGCTTTATCATACTTAGGTATAAAAAGTTCTTTTATTTAACATTCCCAATTTAATTAACCGAGTTTTTTAGATGGTTACAAATTAATTTTCGCAACTGAAATAGTCCAGAATTCTTGGGTGTCTCATGTTCGTTTTCAGCCGGACGATTTAGATTTTGACTTTAAAGTTTTATCTTTAAGCATGTTAGGAATAGATTGTCCGTACGAATCAACAGAGCATCTTTTGAAAGAAATGAAAGCCATGCAAGGTCTTATCAAGATAATAAACCCGGAAGAACCTCTAATTTGGAACGAGGGGCAAAGACAGACGTTAATGATCCATGCTTTAATTGCAATTGAAAATGTTGTCCTTAACGTACTCGATGAGTTTGTGAATGGAAATGGGCCTAAAATGTAAAAAAAAATTGTAGGTGAAGATTATTTTTATTTATTTTATTCTTTGTTTTTAGATTAGTTAATATATTGAGATTATCTCTCGATGATGTTTACCCGATACAATTAGCCATACCAGCTTTGAGGTGTATTCGAAAAACTTTAAGAGGGAATTATATAAAAATCGATTCTGCATATCGAAAAGAAAAGATTCTTTCGTTATTACTACAATGTTTAAACGATCTTATTCTTTTGGAGCATTTTTCAAAAACGAATCAGAACTTTTTGATTTTAATTTATTGCATTCTTGAGAAATTATCGATCAACAAAGAAAAAGAAACTCCCGGTATCATTAAGAAAACCATAGAAATAATAAAACGATACTTATCTCCATCACGAAACGATTTCTTTTTACCACCAATCGGATTAATTGCCATTTTAGATTTTATTTGGATAAACATTGTAGAATACAAAGAAATTTTGCATCATTTTATGATAAATGAGGGCGTTTATGTTCTTATGGATGTTATAGAAGTAAGAATAAACGAAATCGTTATAAAAAATACTTACAATTTAATTTTAGAATTTCCCCATAGCCATGAAAGTGTTAGGTTTGAGCATTCTCACCGATTTATGTGAAATCGGGGGTTTACCCAGCATATTAACATGGAGGGGAAAAACTGGAGACACCGTCATTCCATTCTTGATGAAAATTTACCAAAAACAATGCCAATTTGATAACGAAATATGCTCAATATATGGAACAATGAGCAGCCATACGAAAACAATCGATAATAAATGTGGCCAAAAACTGAAAACCGAAAATTCATGTTTAACGTGTTTGGGAATGTTGGGAAATTGTAAACCGAAAATTTACGCGATCTTGTTTATGTTAAATTGCCATTGGCAATCTAACCTTGTAAATAAAACCTACAATTTGAGTCAATCTCTAAATTACAAAGCCAAGGTTACCTTATTATTAGCGGAGTACTATTTTCCTCTAAAAATCGGCGAAGTTTGGACGGAATTAAATCACGATATCGAACAATCCGGAATAAGACCATTATTGTTTGATCAAGAACTTATTGCGTTTAATATTCGAAAATATACCGATTTATCTAATTTCGTTAAACATGAGCAAAACAAACTTTTCATAGCACAGGAAGCTAAAGTATTATAAATTAGATTAAGTAAATACAGTAAAAGCTAAATATCACACATATTATTAAAACTAACCCTATTATATCTGTGATATCGAGGTTTTACTGTGTTACAAGATACACAACAATTAATCTCATTTTAAGGAAAAACAAGATGAAATGCGTTTATATAACCAACTTAGAGAAGGCACTTTATCAGACAGTTTGGATGCACTACAAGAATTAAAACATCACGCATTATGTACTGAACACGTTTTCAGACTTTCGGCCGCTTCAAAAATGAGGGCGAAATTGGATAAATGGAAAGGTCGAAGCAGGGATACTTTGATCCGGTATCACGCAACAGTTCCAAGAGCGAGATTTACAGTAATTATTTTATAATAATTTGATTTCTCCGAAAATTTTTATCGTTTTTTAGTGTTTTGGTGGGCATAAAGTCGATGTCGATCCAAAAATCGATGATATTGAAGAATCTAATAAAAAATTAGAAAGTTTCTTACCTCTAATTGATTCTGAACAATCCATATCAGAAAGTAATAAGGATATTCTATCTTTATCTAGCGGAAAAAATCAACTTCTAAAATATCTGTATAAACATTTATAAATAAAAAAGTACAACAATCTATTTTTTAATATTAATCAATGACAATCAATAAGGTTCGTTTCAAAATTTGTTTAAATAAACAATTATTTGACACGAAAATAAATAAAATAGAAAGTTTTTAATAACCAAATTACGTTTTAACAACGAAAAATTATAAAATGTGTACACCTGAACCCATTCAATTAACCCCCCCAACAAAAGGAAAATGTTCAACAACACCATTCACGTGCATTTTAAAATTTTTGATACGTTCGTTGGAATGTCCAGAGGGCGAAAAATTCATTTCACGTTTTGAGGATCAATTGGAAAAGCTGATTGCTGTTGGAGGTGTTAATGTTGTATCCTTTATTTAATTAAAAAATTACAAACATTTCTTTATTTTTCTTAACTTTAATCAGTCCGTTCGCGAATTAGCCGATTTAATTAAACTAATTTCGTTAACGTTCCAAAGAATCGATGAAAAGCCTGGTTATTTAGAATCTTTTTATAAATTGTTAAATTTTTGTTCGCAAAATTTGGTTTTTTTGATAACCAGCGACATGATCACTTACGCTGAAATTATACAAGACTTCTTTAATATGCTCGGTGAGTAATAATAATTATTAATGATATTAAGAAATCTTTCATTTTTAATTCGATCAATAAGTTTCTAATTTATTGACTATTAGAAAGCTTTCAACACATCCACATAATTAGTTTGTATCAGATCAAATCTTTTGACATTGTTGAAAACGACCTGCGTGTGAAAACACAATGGTGCAGAGACAAAATTTGTATCCTTAGCACAAAATGATAAATATATATGATAACGTGTTAGAGACTACTAATAGAAGACTAATCAACTTATAGAATATTATGTGCTTAGATCCTCTTGGTAGAAGACAATTTGCTTTTACTAGAGATCTGGATAGTACCAATAGAACACGTGATCCTATACAGAATAATTAATACATATGGTAAGCTAGATACTACAACAGAGTCGACTGGTGGTTGCTTCCTGCTTGAAAAATACTAGATGTTCCTGATGGTATACTAGATCCTCTTGGAAGAAGACAAATTGCTCTTATGAGAGATTTGGACAGAGACAATTTTATTATATACTATGTTCTTCACGACGCAAAAGCGATTTTTCCTAATAAGTTGCGCACAATACTTGTTCCTTATATTTTAGATTTTAAATTAATCAATTTCATTCTTACACTCTTGTTACATTGTTGTTTGAACATTTCTATATGTAAATTAGGGTACATTAATGCTATTTCATGAGCGAATTGCATTAAAAGTCTTTCAGTGCGTATCAAACAAATAATCATTTACAGACGTTTATGTTTTTAATGTACAGTGTGTCTGTAAAGTAACGGATATAGGCGATGAACCGTTTGTAAGGTTTATGGAAAAATCCCTTTTTGCAACTTTTTGGTGTAGATTTCAAATCTTTTCCGCCATTTTTAACAGAGTTATGACATCACTGATATTTAGTCAACTGGTAATCATCCATTTTATTACGGAATGTGAGAGAGGATTTTTTTTGTGAATCTAGTACAGTCCATATCATAGGTGACAACATTCTTCTCTGCATCCATACAAATACTTTTAGGAGATTTAATACTGCCTCTGGAAAACTTGATAATGTTTCTAGAAGACTTGATATTGCCTCTGAAAAACTTTATATGTTTCCAGAAGACTTACAATGCTTTCAGAAAACTTTATCGGCTTCCAGAAGACTTCATCTGCCTCCAAAAGACTTGATACTACTTCTAAAAGACTTAACATGCTTCCAAAAGGGTTAAAATCGTCCCAAAAGGCTTGAGCTGCTATCAGAAGATTTGTTACTGCCCCTGGAAGACTTGATGTTGCTTTTAGAAAGATTGGTATTGCTTCTAGAAGATTTGATATTGCTGGTAGAAGACTTGAAATGCTTTCAGATAACTTGATGTTGCTTCTGAAACACTTGACATTGCTTCTAGAAGACTTGATACTGTTTCTAGAAGACTTGGATTGTTTCCAGAAAATTTGGTATTGCTTTTGGAAGATTTGAAATGCCTTCACAAGACTTGATATTGCTTCTAAATGACTTGACAATACTTCCAAAAAACTAAATATGCTTCCAGAATGGTTGATTTGACCTGATATCAGAAGATTTGATATAACTTCTGGAAAAATTGATTTTTCTTTTAGAAGACTTGATATTGCGTCTAGACCTGGTATTGATTCCAGAAGATTTGATATTGCTTCTAGAAGACTTGATACTGCTTCTAGAAGAGTTGAAATGCATTCAAACAATTTGAAGTCGTTTATACGGAAAATACTATTATTTTTTACTCTAATGTTACGAATAATAAATGATAAAGAATTGTCTTTGAAACCACTGAAAACGATAAATTTAGCATGTCAAGAATGAAAATCTTCGATCATTTGGGAGTTTTGATAAGGAATTAAATGAAAATCCGTAAATTAAATATCTGAATATGGCAAAATTTTACCACATCTAATGATTTTTTCGTGATCTGTTGAAGTGATGAAAACTGCAGAGAAATTTCACATTTCTGGTGATTTGATCTTTTCATTTCTTGATTGAAATTTCGAATAGTAAACAAAAAATAACTGTCAAATAGTACTTTATCTTAAAGACTCTAAACTTGTTGACAACATGAGGTATTATGTCTCCATAGTACTGCTCATTAGTTTGAAGTCTATCAAATTTTTGAGGGCATAATTTGAAGTCTTGTTGGCAGCATGAGTTATTACTATTCTAAACACTGTACATTATTTTAAAGAATGCCAACTTGTCGACAGTATAAGGTCTTTGTGTCTCTTATTATGTCTTCAAAGTCAGCCCATCAGTTGGCATTGCTGTACCAAACACTGTACATTATTTTGAAGTAAGTCAACTTGTTGGCAGCATGACCTATTATGTCTCCAATGTCATGCTCATTACTTTAACGTCTGCCAACTTGTTGGTAGTATGAGTTATTATCACTCCAAAGTTCTGCTAATGAGTTTGAAGTCCAAATATTAGTTTTTGTTTGTTGTACAAAATGCAACGTCTTGATGTAAGTATTGCAATAATTAAAAATTCAATATTGCTGACAGAAAGCTAGAAATTGTGTAAAGAAAATTTGATTTTGCTACCAAAATTAGCAGAAGTTACAGAAGATTAATTACAGAAGATCAGAAACTGTTACTTGATATCTTATTTGAAATAGTTACGTTATAATAGCCTATTATAAATCTTATATTGATACTGCTTTTACAAAACTTGAAATGTGTCCAGAAGACTCGATATTGCATCTGGAAGATTTGAATTACTTCAGACCACTTGATACTGCTTCTAAAAGACTTGATACTGTTTTTAGAAGATTTGATATTGCTTCCAGAAGACTTGATAGTGCTTCCAGAAGACATTTCCATTACAAACCAACTTTTCCCAATATAGTTTTCTCAGCACCCATACATATTTTCAAAAACCGACGCCTACTTTAAAATTGTCGTTAACCTTTCAAAATTTTCCATTCATTTGAGATAGCAAAGTGGTAGTAGCCATGCTTAACCACGTAAACCAGTTGTTTAGATGTTTTATTAAGACGACGTATTTCTTTGTCTCAAATGAATGGAAATTTATGAAATTTGAAGAAACCTTATTTAGTACATTCCCTTAGTAGCATCTAGATCTCCAGAAATAGAAATTTGTCTTTTACCGAGCGGATCTAGTCTAGTACTAGAAGTGGCTAGTATTTCGCAAATATAATTACAGTGAGATCTAGAATTGCATAAAAGGTTCTTACTTCAGCTAGCTATTTTTGCGTTCTGAAAGCAGTAAATAATCTTGTGCTAACAACATGTGGCCTTCCATTACAACTTTCTAGTCTTATTTAAGCAGTGTGAAACTTTCTATTCGCAGTACACAATCTTCTATCACCAAATAAAATCTTTCATTGGTAGTATCTAGATCTCTAGTATCAGAAATTTGTGTTTTACCGGACGAATCTAATTTACAACTGGAAGTACCAAGTATAACGCTAACATATGTAGTTCCCTATAGGGAACTATTCTACTCCAGTCAGCAATTTTGTCTTCTGAAAGCAGTCTTCTGCAAACAATATGTGGCCTTCCATTACAACTTTCTAGTTTTACATGAGCAGTATCTAGTTCTATATAAACAGTATCCAATCTTCTACAAGCAGATTAAGTCTTCTGATGGTAGTAACTAGCCTATTAACCTTTAATTTAGTACATTCAGAAAAAATTCTATATCACATTCCGTAATAAAAATGGGGATTGTCATTTGAAAAAAGAACACATGACGTCATATCTTGGCTAAGAATGGCGGAAACAATTTGTATCCTACACCAAAAAGTGGCACAAAGAAACTTTAGGTCCCTTCCATGGATTTTTCCATAAATCGTTTATAATGATTTTGTCGCCTATATTCGTTACTTTACAGCTATGCTATATATTTGTATGCCTATTTACATATCAGATCATTATCACGAAGTTTATATTTGTAACTTGTTCAATAAAAACATGCATTAATTAGTACATTTTGGGCTCTGGATCTGATTAGTACCAATGGAAGACGTATCCAATCCTACACAGAATAATGAATACATATGGTAGGCTAGATACTGCAACAGAAGACTTAATCTGCTTATAGAAAATTGAATACTATTTATAGAAAGCTAAATACTGCTTATGAAGGACAAAAAGTTATAATGGAAGGCAAAAAATATTTTGTTTACAGAAAAATTTATACTATTTACTGCTTTCAGAAAGCAAAAAATAGCTGGTTGAAGCAGGAATTATTAAGGTAATTAAACTACATATGTTAGCGTTATACTTGGTACTTCCAGTTGTAAATTAGATTCGTCCGGTAAAACACAAATTTCTGATACTGGAGATCTAGATACTACCAATGAAAGATTTTATTTGGTGATAGAAGATTGTGTACTGCGTATAGAAAGTTTCACACTGCTTAGATAAGACTAGAAAGTTGTAATGGAAGGCCACATGTTGTTAGCACAAGATTATTTACTGCTTTCAGAACGCAAAAATAGCTAGCTGAAGTAAGAACCTTTTATGCAATTCTAGAACTCACTGTAATTATATTTGCGAAATACTAGCCACTTCTAGTACTAGACTAGGTAAAAGACAAATTTCTATTTCTGGAGATCTAGATGCTACTAAGGGAATACGTTAACCTACAGAGAATAACAAATAGATAAAATAAATACTACCAACAGAAGACTTAATCTGCTTATAGAAGAATATGTGTTGCTTATAGAAAACTACATATTGTTTTGATGCTAGGAAACTAGGAAGAGCTAATTGAAGGCCAAATATTGTCTGCAAAAGACTATTTACTGCTATCAGAAGATTAAAAATGGCTGGCTGAATCAGGATCTGTTAATGCAATTCTGAATATGCCTGCAAATAACTATACAAATATTAGGTATATACACGTGATCCTACTCAGAATAATGAACACATGGTGGCCAGATACTACCAACACAAGACTTCATCTGTTTAAATAAGATTGTGTACCGCTTGCATAAAATTTTATGAATTTTATTTTCTAAAAAAATTATTTAAAATTGTTTTTGTTTTAGGTTATTTATTGGGTAGTACAGAAAACATGGACTGCGTTCAACACATTTTAGACACAATATTAAAAATGGTTGCAATGGCAAAGAACAAACCTTACATACAATCAAAAGTACTTTTAGACGCTTTTGCAAACAGCGAAATTCCATCGATTTTTTCCGAATTATTATACATATCCGAATTCGACGTTTACGTCAAGTATTTAACAGCTTTAGAAAAATTATTTGTATCGGAAAGCATTTGTACAATTAATTCGTTATCGTTAAATTTATATTTTTTTGTAATTAAATTCGTTTAGGTCATGCCTTTTTAAAATGCCACGTTTTTAACACTATCATTCAAAGGGTTTGTTTAAACTGGAGAAATGAAGTTAATTATCCCGATGAAGTTCTTCTAACTTTAGATTTACCACCACATTTACAGTTAACTCAAAGGATTCTTTGGTCATTAACAACGGTTTATATCAATAGTTCGGCGGATTTTAAAAATAGTATTGGGTATTTAATTCACGAATCTTCTTGGAGGTAAAAGAATTTTTTTAAAAAATTATGTTATTAATGTAAAATAATGTTTAGAGGCCCAAGAAATATTTTGCTAATATTAATAACATCAAATAAAGATAAACACATGAGAAATATGTTTTATCTTCTTTCAAGAACGATAGCTGGTACTTGTCCTTATCAGCATTATAAAAGTTTAAATAATGGTTAAAATTCTTTATTAATTTAAGAATTTCTTTAAAAAATATTTCTTTGCAGAATTACATTATTTAACGTTTACAACTGAAGTGGAACAATCTCATGGTTGGGCTAAAAAGATGGTGTTACGTGCTGACAATCTTGATTATGAATTTAAGTTGATGCTTATTTCAGTTTTATGCATTAACAGGCTTTACCCACAAACCTTAGACGTATACTTAAAAATTAAAAAAGAGTTTGTAAAAATTCGTTCTTAGCTTTTTAGAAAAATGAATGCTTTACAAGGAATTTTTACTTTAATCGATACCGATATACAATTAATTTGGACAAGTTATCAACGATTAGAATTAATGAAAGGGGCATTAATTGGAATGGAAAATATGATTTCTGACGTCATCGAAGATTATATTCAATACGGAGGTCCTGGTAAATTATTAAAAGTGCTTACTAAAGTTGTTGATGGCGAATTACACACTACACTTTTATTGCCAATATTAAGATGTATCAATACATCCTTAAGCGTTCCAAGTAATTTGCAAGAAAAGGTGGCTAAACATTACAGAAAGAAACATATCATTGAAATATTAACAAGTAAATTTCCTTTCTACAAACTTACTTTTATATAAACGATTTTTAATAATATTTTTTAGCTATAATTAATAGTGCAAATATTTCTCAATTTATAACAAAATTAAACTTAAGCTGCTTAGCTATAACCTATTGTATTTTGGAGAAAATTGCGAAACCTAACGAACCAAGACTAATAGAAGTAACCGAAATGGGGATTACAATTTTAAAAAGATACTTATCTCCCGACCCAGGCCTCTCTTTCTTAGCACCAAAAGTACTCATTGCTGTGATGAGTTTTATATGGGAAAATTTAGTTTTCTGTGAAAATGGGATAAGTGAATTCAGCTCTGCAGGTGGCGTTTACGTCATCTTAGACATAATTGAGGTAAAACAATTTTTTTATGCAATAAGATCTGATATTGTATTATTTTTAGAAATTTCCCCTTGCTATTAAAGTTTTAGGGTTAAGTATGATAGCTGACTTTTGTCAGATTCCAGAATTCCTTGCATGTATTTTAACTTGGAAAGGCAAATCTAAACAAACCATTGTTCCTTTTTTATTGGATATTTATGAACAACAAGCTCGTTTTGATAAAGATCATATTGATTCGAAATCAACACTTCAAGGTATTTATATATATTTTTTGAAATTGTCTTGCTTTGCCCAATTGAAAAAAAGAATGATTTGGAACTAGAAACACTTGGATTTAGTCATCGTGTGTTAATTTCAATTCTAGTACTAATACGTATAAGAGTTTTATTGTGGACAATATTTGCTTACACTATTTTCCCTCCTTGAAATATTATTTACCCCTCTACTCTCTGCCCCCATTTTCCCATCCTCCACTCCTCGCCCCTAATCACCCCCACATTCATGTGCTCACCCTGCCCTCACCTCCCTCTGCCACATCGAAAACTAACCTACAATTTCTTCCCATCCTCATCTCCTTCCAATACTAAGTACCTAGGCAGCCCCTCCGTAATTATGTCCCTATACTCTTCATTACCTTTCCTCTTCTGCCCACCCTTCTGTAATAATTGTCTCTGTCTCCTTTTCCATACCTCACCTTTTCCTCACCAAGATCCCGCAGTTTGGCCTCCCTTCTATTCCGTCCTCATATTTCACTTCTCACCTGCCCGTCTCCACTATGGCCTTATCTACCTTTATCTCTTCCCTCACTATATACCCCGATGATTCTCTCGCCACTTCAAGTACTCGTACTCATCAATATCTTGCTAGCACGTCCTGCAACATTTCCTACTCCCTCCATCCCAAACCTCTGCCCCATACATCCATTACACTGCTAACCATACCTTTAAATATAATCTTTCTCATTGCCACATTTCTTTCAAAGACTCTCGCCCCCCAACCCCATACTTGTCCCAACACTTTATTCGCGACCCAAGTTAAAAATTGGCCCAAAAATTGTTGTTTTGGGCCAATCTCTATCCTAAATTTGCCCGGGTTCAATCTAAGGTTATATTTTGCTACAATCAGAGAGAAAGCTGTTAATTCCTTGTATATCAGTAGAGATAATATGGACCCCTGAGCAACACCAATTACTAGCTGAAGCGGTAATTTAGACAATGGTGATGATCCATTATGTAGACGTACATATTATTTGCAACCTGACAAATAACTTCGAATAAGAGAGACAGCAGATTCCGCTAAGCCAGACCAACGAAGTACTGATAGCAGCAGTAAGTAGCAGACAGTGTCGAAGGCTTTACTAAAAAATCCAGGAGAATCAAAACGTCATCCGTAGCTCTCATTATATCGTCAGCAAAAGCTGAAAGTGCAGTAACACAACTAAGTCTTCATCTAAATCCGGATTGAACTGCAGGTAGAATGTTATTAGATTGAACATGTTGAACGAGTTGAGATCACAACATCTTTTCAAATAGCTTAGAGATTGGAGATAAGATGCTGATTGGACGGATGTAATTGGACAGATCATTAACTGATTTCTGATCATTAAGGTTAGGAATCGGCTGAATAGCCGCCAATTTATAGCAGGAAGGAAAAATAGATTTAGAAAGTGAAGTGTTACTCAAATGAACAATGAATTTCAGTAAAAATGGGCACGATATTTTAAGAATTTGTAAAGGAATACCATCAAAACCCACCGCATTAGATCGTAAATCCGCGAGAGCTTCTACCACCTCAGATTGCGACACAGTGCGAAAAGAAAAGTCTTAAACATTCGGAGTTAGAATAGAGTCAGAGAGGTTCTCAGAATCATCACGATCGCTTATATTTAATCTGTGAATAGAATTTATAAAAAGCAAATTCAGATCTTCAGCTTGGCAAAGAACTTCTGAAATAGTAAGATTTAGATCGACACAAACCAAGAACTAGCATGTCCTCCAACATTCCCCGCTCTCTCCATCCCCATACCTCTGCCCCATACATCATTACACTGCTAACCAGACCATCAAACGTAATTTTCCTCATTGCCACATTTCTTCCAAAGACTCTCTATATATATTTCCATCACGCTCGCTATGAGGTGATTCGTGATCCCCCTCTTATCCAATCTCCTCTCATAATTTCCTTACTAAAAGCCGTCTTCAGATCTATAAACAGCGTAAAATTTCCCCTGTTGTCGATTGGACTTCTTCCCTTCCTAAAACCTCCATCCTCTCCTCCAGTCTTCCCAACAGTATTTTCGTGTATACGATGTATGCCGCGTCAAGAAAGTAAATTCCCCTGTAGCTATCTGCACTTCCCTTCTAATATCTGCTTGAGGCAGACAACACCAGCCTTTTTGATTGAGATCAAAATTCAGCCATTGACATAACCCACCGATTCTATTACCTGGAGCTTTTCAATGCATTTCTGTTGCTTTATAATATCACTTGTAATCGGTACTTATTGTAGAGGAAGAATTTTGAATGTTAATGTAAATAATTATTTATTAAAATTTGTATATTTAAATACTAATTTAGATTTAGAAAATCCAATTTTGGGCGATAAATACAAGGAAATCAAAATGAAATATATCAACAACGAATATGCAAGTTACGCAACTATGAATTTATTAGGAAATTGTAAACCAAAAATTTACGCAATTTTAACACTATTAAGATGCAATGAAGACAAAGATTTAATCAACAGCACATATCGAATATCAAGAGAAAATTTAACAAACCAAGAAAAAGTAAACTAAAAACACCTAATTAATTTTTCTTATTAATTTAGTTTTTATTTCAAAGATTGTTGCCGCATTAGCCGAAAATTATCTCCCATTATTGATTGGTGAATCTTGGGTGGAGGTTAATCATCATTTTGAAACGAACGGAGTCCGCCCGTTAGTATTCGATCAAATATTAATCGCTGCAAAAATACAAGAATATCGCGAGCGAACAAAATTAATTCAAATTGATCAACTTACGTCTGAAATTTCTGAAAATAATCACGAAATTCGCCTAGAACGACAATTTTACGAACGTCTCCAAGAAGAAGTTCTCAACGACTCTTTAGATGCATTACGAGAATTACGATATTATACAAGATGTGTTGATACAATGGCTCGATTAGAGCAATGTACGCAACTAAGTTTTGAAACTGAAAACGTGACCGCTGGTCGGGTTGATAAATCGATGTTGGTTGATTATCACAAAACTTTACCCGATTGTATTAATTTTACACCGCATTTTAACCAACATGTCAGCATTCAAAGTAATGTTATCATTGATCCTAATAAAGAAAAAACACCAGATGCAGTTTCTTTAGATAGCACCGAGCAAGGAATTGTAGTAAGTTACGTGCAGGTGGATCATAATAATTTTTATCAACTTTTTTTCAGGCTGCAAAGAAATTTGCTGATTTAGTGCGGAAACGTGCTTCGCATCCTTCTGGTACTACGCCACATTCTTATGACGTTACACGTTCGAAATATGCACGATATTACAGCGTTGATTTTCATTAAGATATGAAAATCATTTCATTAAGATATTATTTATGTTTAAGTATTAATTTACTTGTATTTATTTATTTATAGTTATCTTGTATGTTTTGGGAGTGATTAATTATTAATTTTTTTTTTTTGAAAATGCTGTATTCTATTTCCTCTTAATATTTAAACTGTTTACTCAAAAAAAAGGAATAAACAATTTTCATTATCGAGTTGATAAACGACTTTCATTTGAATCATTAATTAGGTATCTTAATCTTAATTAGGTTTATTGTGTATCTCATCATAAAAATATAAATATAAATTCTCAGCGATAAAGCGTATTTATATAATAGATAAGTCATTATTTGTGTCTAAAAAGACTAACGGTCTGTTTGCTGATCAAAAATCAATATCGTTTATGTTTTTCAAGATAATTCTTTTAAGCTTTGCATAAATATTGGCTTGAAATGCTACCAGAAGACTTGATATTGCTTCTAGAAAACTTGAAATAGTTTCAAAAGACATAATACTGCTTCAAGAACACTTGATATTGCTTCCAGATGACTTGATAGTGTTTCTATAAGACTTGAAATACTTTCAGAAGACTTGATATTGCTTCCAGAAGAGTTGAAATTGTATTATAGGCTTGATATTGCTTTCAGAAGGCTTGAAATGCATTCAGAAGATTTGAAATTCCGCCAGATAACATGATATTTTCTCTGGAACACTTGATAGTACTTCTAGAAGACTAGTAATGTTTCTAACAGACTTGAAATGCTTCCAAAAGACTTGATACTACTTCTAGAAAACTTAAAATGCTTCCAAGAGACATGATACTGCTTCAAGAACACCTGATATTGCTTCCAGAAGGCTTAAAATGTGTTGAGATTATTTTAAATTCTTTCAGATGACATGATATTATCCCTGGAAGACTTGATACTACTTTTCGAATACTAGTAAAATGCTTCCAAAGGACTTGAAATGCTTCCAGAAGACTTGATATGCTAGGCTTGATAGCAACTCTTATCTATTTTGGAATTAGATCTGGAAGCGGGATCTATTTATCTCCAACTTCATTACAAACATTAAATTTGTTTATTAATCCCAGTCCCGGATAGTTCCGGTGGACATTAAGGAACTTTCTTAAATAAATTCAGCGGAATTGTAGGTAATTGTCTTGGAATATCCGAAACTGGGGCATCTTCTCCTCCAACTTCTTTATTTGCAATCTCGTCTAATTTCTGCTGTGCTTCAACTTTCTTTTTCGTCCATAGCCCTTTGTTCTTCAGCTTCTTTTTCACGTTCGATTTCCTCGATTCTTTCATAATCTCTCCCTCCAACTCATTTTCGACGATAGTATAATTTTTGTAATTCCCGTAAATATTACCCCAAAATCTGATTGCATCGAGTTGTGCCTTTTTAGCCAAGCCCCTCATCGATAATAAATATATACATATAAATAGTATATAATAGATAATATTTCCTCCTTCGACAATCCCATCCCACACATATGGCTGTTTCAACATCTTCCGGATCAACAGTGCTCGCTTCATCTAGTGATGCTGGCCTTAAAAAGGGTAAAATCTTTCTTGCGACGCAATATCTTAGAGGTGACACGTAAATATCTTCTAAACGGTCCATCTGGGGTTGAAATCTTTTTCACTCATCTTTTTGCTATATTCGTCGAAGAAATCAATAACATTTTCTGGACGTTTTGCTAAGATTTGATTTAAGACTTCTATTAGGTAATCATATAGATTATCTCCTGTAAAACACTACTATTTTGAGAAAAATTTTTGCTTAATAAATTCATGATCCATATCGATTCCAGATACATTGTCAAAATTATCAATATCAGTAATCATTTTGAATGTAAGTGGTAGAAATTATCTTTTATTGGTTTTGGTGATATTGTCATGAATCGGCCATGAATGTAGCGCCACAGAATTATACAGACTTTCAAGTGATATGTATTTTAGAGCATCGTTAAACATCGCTAACTGTTAAAGCTCTAGCCAACGTTTTAATAGTCGCGAAATTGGTAACATCAGACAATCCGACGCGTGTTATTATAATACAACCATGAAATTACTTATTGGTACCTGAATTAGAGATGTGCGCGTGAGTGACATTTTATGCCCGCTCACGGCCGCTCATAATTTAGACCCACGCAAATCACGTTACTCACGCGTGGGTCACGTCAATTCACGTGACTCACGCTCAGATGATATAAATTGATATTAACTAACCGTGTTTGACAGAATGGCAGAATTAACAGGAAAACATCAGAAACTTTATTCTGTTTCTAGGAAATACCAACAGAAACCAGAAACCCTTAAAAATTTTCATTGAATCAACAAGTATTATAGAAAAATAGCGAAGTATAGGTCAGAAGTTGTAACCCTTTAAAAAGTAACCCTTCAGTATAGGTAACAACGTACAAGCTTTCCATATCAAGATCGGTTTTTATAACTCTGTCTCTCGACTAAGGGCCGGATTAAGAGATTAATAGTATTAAATTATTTTAGTTTCAACAAATTTGAATTTGATCCTACGACTATCATAAAAATCTGACCGAAAATAGTGAACCGAAAACAGAGCACTGTGTTCTTTAACGTAATATAATTGAAAATAAAAATGGTGTAAACGTGATCGACTCGACATTTAGGACTGAATCTTAAAACTATTAAAACCTTTGTAGTATCGATACTATACAAAATATCGAAAGTATCGAATTGTTAAAAATAATAATTTAATAATATAGTAAGTACATAATAAGTACATTTTTTATATATTTTTCTTCGTATATTTTAGTTTTGTGGTTAAAATGGTGGAAAGAATAAAAGTAAAAGATTACGTAATAAATAAATTACGCACCCTAACTTGTTGATTATTTTTTAATTTTAATATACCATTGAGATTTAATATACCAGCCAATTCGGTCCTAGCATCTGCTGCGAATGTTGTTTTGAGGCAACGTGTTATGAATTGAGATTTAATACTGCTTCTAGGAAAGTTTATATTGCGTCCATAAAAATTGCAATGTTTCCAGAATACTAGCAATACTTCCAGAAGTTTTAATGTTGGTTGTAGAAGGCTTGAAATGCTTCCAAAGGATTTGATGTTGCTCTTGGAAGACTTGAACTTGAAATCCTTCTAGAACACTTATTATTATTTTCTTTGCAAGACTTGATATTGCTTCTAGAACACTTGATGTTGCTTCCAGAAGACTTGATACTGGTTGTAGAATACTTGAAATGCTTTCTAAAGACATAACATTATCTCTGGAAGTCTTTATACTGCTTCTAAAAGACTTAAACGGCTGCCAATACATTCAAAAGATTTGATGCTGGTTATAAAAGCCTTGCAATGCTTCCAAAATATTTGGTGTTGCTCCAGGAAGACTTGAAATGCTTCCAAAAGACTTGGCATTGCCTCTGGAAGATTTGAACTAGTTCTAGAAGACTTAAAATGCTTCCATAACACTTAATACTCCCTTTGTATTATTTAATACTGCTTCTAGAAGACTTACAAAGTTTCTAGAAGACATTCAGGCAATTTTCAGTACATTCAGACAATTTGATGGTGGTTATAGAAGCTTAAAATGCATCCAAAACACTTGGTATTGCGTCTGGAAGACTTGAAATGCTTCCAAAACACTTTGTATTGCCCTTGGAAGATATGATTCTGCTTCTAGAATACTTGAAGTGCTTCCCAAAAACTTGGCATTGCTTCTGGAAGACTTGATACTGTTTCTAGAAAACTTAAAAACTTTCCAGACGACGTACTATATTTTCATAAGATTTGATACTGCCTCTAAAAGACTAATGAAAAGACTTGATACTGCTTGTAAAACTGCTGGCAGAAAACATTTTCATCTCAAAGAATAATACAAACCATTTGACTTTATTTACAAAACATATAAAAATTCTATTGGACAAAATGAAAAATCCTGAAGTAAGTAGTCCAGAAACTGTTAATTAAACAGTAAATACTGCTGGAAGAAGACATTTTTAATATAAGAGGCAAGAAGCTGTTAATCAAATTTGATTTTGCTTCCAAAATACCAAATACTGTTGCCAAAATGCAATATTTTCATCTCAAAAGTTCAAAAATTGTTAATTCAACACTAGATACCGCTTATAAAACTCTAAACCGTGCTGGCATTTCTTTTGCAAACAGCCATAGGCGCAAGATACGTGGTAGTTCATACAGTCTTTTTCCAATTGAGTTGTTTTCATTACCCAATACCCATATTATTTTCAAAAATCTGTGCCAATAACCCTAACCCTTATTCCCACCATATGTTCTTAATAATTTCTTAATTATCATACTCGTATATTTCGTGTTTTTAACATTAACGGGTTTTGAAATAATTACCAATAATCACATATTGAATCTCATCTTCAAAGTATTTTGGCCCCCTTAAGGCATTATGTCTATACACATCTCTATATGAAAATTTCTTAATATTTTTGTATATAGAATCATCCTTGCAAATATACTGTAAATGCAAGTTCCTGTATAATAATAATAAACTTTATTTCCCTAAAAAACTAAAAAGTACAGAAAACGTCAAAATAACAGATTACACAATTGGTAATTTGACAGCAAAGAATTCGTTCACTGTGTACATAGTGCTTTCTAAAAGATAGTTTTTTAAACAAGTTTTGAATGTAATGGATGGTTTCGTTTTAAAATTATTAGGTAGGTGATTATATACTTTGATACAAAAAATGAATTGTACTTTTCTGCACTTTTGTAAATTGAGTTTTAGATGGTAGCAAATAACACTTTTCTATAGCTGTTGTTCCATAACAATGCTGTTGTTCATATTTTGAAAGAAAAACTATAGTTATTCTTTACAAACATTATAGACATAAGGATAATAATTGATGGAAGTGTTAGAATTTTCTGATTTTTGAAAACCGGTATACATGGTTATCTTATTTGAAGACCATAAACTGCCCTCATACACTTTTTCTGAGCAATGAAAGCACGCTCCATTTCAACCGAGTGTCCCCAGAAGATTACGCCATATCTTAGTCGTGACTTCACACATGCATAATATGCACTTACAGCTGCACTGACCGATTCTAACCGCGCAATTGTTCTTAATGCAAAACACAGTTCGTCGATTTACACATCCAGTCTGATGCTACTTTAGTACCAGTACAATCGTAGGAGATTACCCGCTGTTCTCTGGTAGACAAATAAGACCTAAACCAGTCCAGTACAAGTCCCTTTATCCCCATAAGGGGACTTATTCCATTTTGTCCAATAAAATATCATGGTAAACCATATCAAGTGCATTTGACAGACCTATCATCATACCAACAGCCAATTTGGATTCATTTATTCCAGACACTACTCTTTCCAGGAACTGATAAATTGTTCTTATTGTAGATCGTCCTTTTATGTAACCGTTCTGTGTGTTGCTGAATATTTGGTTTCTATTTATATAACGATGTTAGATATTAGCGCGATCGGTCGGTAATTTTTAAAATTCGCTTTATTGCATTTTTTATATAATGGTCTAATTATGGTCTTTTTCAGGTTTTGTGGATATGTTGCAGTTCCAAATGAGGAAATGATGATAGAACTCAGGGGCACAGCAATTTCTTTAACACACGCTTTTAAAACACACGGGTACCTCATCATAGCCAGTTGCATCAGTATTATTTAATGACATTATAGCCAATTTGACATCGTCTGGGTCTGTTAGATGAAGCCCAAATGAATTTTTTAAATCAGCTTTTAATTTAATCGTGTAGGCTGTTCGTGTTTTAATACTGTTTCCAGTAGCTCTTAGTAAAATAAGTGTTCATTGTATTTAAAATGTTTTATTACTCATATACATGTGTTGGAAATCAGCAAACTCAAAATCTACAGATCTTTCTTTCTGTTTTAGAGAATTAATAGTTTTCCAACAATTTATAAAAAACTAAAAAATATATAAAAAACAATTTTCGATATTTCACCACATTCGATACTATCGATAGTCTGATAATTTAGATACCTTGCGGGTATAGATTGTCGATACCATGGTAGCCATCGACAAGTTTTTTTCTCTATTGAATAAGCTTTTCGCAAATATATGTACCAGTCTTTAAAAGCCACGACAAACTTAGCTGAAATACGTGAAATCAGGAATACATAAACTTTGATTTATTTTTTTTAATTAATTTTGTCTTACAAAAGTAAATCTCAAGTTAATCATTAAAATCTAACATTTTTACTATAAGATTTCAGCAAACGGGTCAAATATTCAGAATACACAAACACACAGCAGTTCTGGTTTTGTAAAAAACCTCCTCAAGAAAGCACTAATGATGACCAATTTCTAAACAGAATTTGATATACCTACAATAATAAAATTAATACATACTGTGAGCGTCAAAAAAAAGTAAACAGCTGTTGTTTTTCTATTAAAAGGTTAATAAAAATGCAGTTAATAACGAAAATCAAAAAGTTTTATTGCAGTCTTCACAACTCATCTATACTATATTTAAATCAATAGAAACATGAAAAAAAAAACAAATCATTACCCGTAATAATTCAGATTATTGTAAATATCTACCGAATTTACGCGTCAAAAGAAAGTAAACAGAATTCGGAACTAATAGGTATTAAGTACAAAAATAAATATAATATTAACTTTTAATACTTGGTTTGAGCTCCTTTGGCCTTCAACACCTCCCTTAATCTCCTTGGCATGGATTCCACCAAGTTTTTTGTAATATTTTGAGGGATTTTCATCCATACTTCAGTTAAAGCTTTTTTAAGGTCGTCTTTATTTGAAATTGTCCTTTCTCTGATCTTCCTGTCAAGGTGATCCCCCAGATGTTGTATAGGATTAAGGTCTGGGGACTGCGGTGGATGATCAAGGGTTTTAGGGACTCGGTATAGCATCCATTTCTTCACAATTTTGGAAGTGTGCTTTGGATCGTTATCCTGTTGGAAAATCCAGTTCTCTTATAAGCCCAATTCATTAATTGTCGGGGAAATATAGTTCTTTAAAATGGTTAAATAGTCCATTTTATTCATTGTTGATTCAATAAAAACTAGATTACCGACCCCTGACGCCGCCATACAGCCCCAGACCATAACCGAGCCTCCACCGTGTTTGATGGTATTGGTAACAAATTTCTCTTTGAAAGCCTCATTTTTTGGCCGCCATATCTTTGGTGGTTTTCTTTTACCAAAAATTTCAAATTTACTTTCATCACTAAATAATATATTTTTCCAAAAATCTGGAGCTTCGTTCTGATATTTCTTTGCGAAATCAAGACGTTTCTGTATTATATTTATTTTCGATATGTAAGGCTTTTTGCATGGAAGAACACGGGGTGTTCTTCCATGCAGGCCACTTCTATGGAGTGTTCTTCGTATGGTACTGGAACTTATGGTTGTGTTTGCTATCTGCGATATGTCGTTTGCTATTTTAACCGCACTTGAACATGGATTATTCTTCACTTCTCTTACCACTGCTCTAGCCTGTGTTTCTGTAAGGCGCTTTGGTCGTCCAACCTGTTGTAAATCGGCTACAGTATGATGGTTTGCGTATTTATCCACAATTTTTTTTATTGTGCAGTGATTTCGTCCCATTATTTTACCTATTTCGCGTAAGGATTTACCTTTTTTATTTAAACTTAATATAATTTTACGCGTTTCTATACTTGTTTGTTTTCCCATGATGATTTTTGGTATTTATAATTAATTTCGACGTTCAACCACTTGCTGTTTCTTCTAAAATGTTCTAAAGTTGTCCTGGGAGGTGTTTATAAGTATTTATACGAAAAGTGTGGTACTTCCCCTAAATCTAAAATGAATTTACAACAACCGCACCGGCTGTTTACTTTCTTTTGACGCGTAAAAATCGAGGTATTTTTACTCTAAAGGGGATTTACCATATTTGTGGGGTTTTTTGCTTAACTATTTTTTACGATAGGATTGCTCACAAATAAAGTCGTAAATTTTGGTATATAAATTTTTATTGTAAGTTAACAGAATCGTAGTAAAAAGGGTTTTTAGAAGTAAACAGCCAGTGTTTACTTTTTTTGACGCTCACAGTAAATGTATTAATATCTTAAAAATCATTAATAAAATGTCTGACATAACTCACTGCTCATGTATTGATTTATTCAATTCAATTGAAATAAATTAACCATTCTTACACTACATTTTTATATTTAACTATAAACTTCGTTGTATACTATAAATTATAATAATTTATTTTTAGAAATTATTTATTAATAAATTTGAATTTGTGCCGAAAGAATATCCGAAATAACCGTAAGATGTCGCTACCTTAATCAAAAATAATTTTAAAATACATGTTTAATTTTTAAATTTATTCTTAATTTTCACATTTATTTAATCCATTCTTTAAAATATAATCATAATATCATAATATTAAAGCATCGAATATAAATTTAGTTATAAAATGAATTTACACTAAATAAAAAACTTTTTCATCATTCTCTCATATACACTTAGCAGCAGAAGTCTGCGTACAAAAAACTTACACTAACACTTTAATTGAAAAAATAAGGGTCATGATCTAATGTGATAAACTTCAATTTTTTTTTTATTTTGTCTATTAACTACATATAATTCTATTAACAAAATATGCATCAATAAAACAGAAATATTAGTTACAAAAAAAATTAAAATTAAAAATTCTGCAAATAATGCGTATGCAAAAATCTGCGTACAAATAAAGACGCCTTCTCCAAAATATACTTATTTACTTAAATACGTAGTTGGCGATGTACGCTTTCCGATTTAAATAAAAGATAATCGGTGTCAATTATATTAGCAGAGGCTTAGAAGCTAAAAGTTAGAATGGACACGAAAGGAAAGGAAATTGAATTGGGAGAGAGAAAAATTATTGTAAAGTTATGGAAAGAGGAAAAATCTTTTCGAAAAATAGGAGAAACTGTCGGCAGGTCACACTCTTCCATTCAAAGAGTAATTAATAATTATAAAGACACTGAAGATTACCTCTCACGTCCGCGATCTGGTAGACCACCCCTTTTAACAAACCGAGAGAAGCGAAAAATTGTACAGCAGGTTAGAAAAGAACCTAGGCTGACGGCAAAAAAAACAGTAGAAAATGTACAAGAAGAATTTCATAAAACTATCAGCAAAGATACGGTGAGAAGGACGTTAAAAAAAGCTAACTATCACAGTCGCGTTGCACAAAAAAAGCCATTTGTGTCAGAGGTCAATCGTCAGAAGCGGATCGCCTTTGCAAAAAAACTCTTAGACAAGCCCATTGAATTCTGGGAGAAAGTTCTCTTTACAGATGAACTTGTATGGAGAAAACCTAATACTGCCCTTAATCCCGAAAATTTGAAAGCGACTGTAAAACACGGAGGTGGTGGAGTTATGGTTTGGGGGTGTATGTGCACCAAAGGGGTGGGAAGGTTGGTTTTCATAACATCGACAATGGACCATAAAATGTATATAGACATTTTAAAAGAAAATTTGAAGCCTAGCATCGAAAACTTGGGCTTGGGGCCCGAATACTTTTTTCAACAAGATAATGACCCCAAACATTGCGCCCACAACACTAAGCTTTGGCTACTATACAATACCCCAAAGCAACTTAAAACACCTCTACAATCGCCGGACTTGAATCCCATCGAACATCTCTGGGATTTACTGGAACGATGGATTCGGCAACGCAACATAACGTCGAAGGAAACGTTAAAAAATGTTATGATTGAGGAATGGGCCAAAATCAGTTCGGACGGAACGAAGAAATTAGTGCACTCCATGCCTAAACGTTTAAGGGAGGTCATTAAACGTAAAGGTTAATATATTAACCTCATATTAATATAGAAACAATGATCTTGTACGCAGATTTTTGCATACCCGTTATTTGTAGAATTTTTAGTTTTGATTTTTTTCTGTAACTACTGTTTCTGTTTTGTTGAAGCATATTTTGTTAATAGAATTATATGTAGTTAATATACAAAATAAAAAAAATCAAGTTTATCACATTAGATTATGACTCTTATTTTTTCAATTAAAGTATTACAAGTTTTTTGTACGCAGACTTCTGCTGCTGAGTGTATTTTTCTTCAATAACTTATGATGAATCCGGAGTCCACAATTTCTAGAATTTGGTATACCTATAAATACACTAACACAAAGCTATGAAATACCACATTAATTCAATATATAATTAATTAAAGCTAAACTCAAACAGTAAAAGATAAATTGATTAATATCTTAAAAATCGTTAATAAGATTTCTAACATAACTGCTCATGTATTAATTTATTCAATTCAATTGAAGTAAACTAACTATTCTTACACAACATTTTTATGTTTACGTATAAATTTCGTTGTATGTTATAAATTTTAATAATTTATTTTTAATATTTATTGATAAATTTGAATTTGTGCCAAAAGAATAACCGAAATAACCGTAAGATGTCGCTACTTTAATCAAAAATAATTTTAAAATACATGTTTAATTTCTAAATTTATTTTTAATTTTCACCTTTATTTAATCCATTCTTTAAAATGTAATCATAATATCCTAATATTAAAGCATCGGATATAAATTTAGTTATAAAATGTTAAATAATCGATACTAAAATTCTTAACCTCATTGCGCATGCGCTCGATCTGTCAAAATGTGCAATTTTTGTTGTGTTCAATTGGCATAAAAACCCACTATTCCCCAGTGCAATGCACCTTTAAACCACTTCAAACTGTAATCAGTGTTTTTCTAATAACAGATAAATCAGACAACAATATTTACCCGATAAGTAAGTACTTGACTCGTTCAGAATCAACATTTCCACCTCATCAAACTACGACGTCAATCTTTTTCTTTATTACCATTTTCGTCACAATATTAATAATAACACAGGAAATTTTTAATTTACCCCCTTGAAAATCAATGATAAATACCATAATTATAACATATTAACCAAACAGACGTATTCCCATAAAATTTCATTAAGGACAAAAACAAATCAATAAATTTCGTTTTTCTTAGATTAATTTTGTTGTAGCTATAATGGAAAGTGAAACTTTGGAACGCGTAATGGAAATAAATTTTAAAAGGTGCAAACCGTTTCCGGAAGATTTAAAAAAAGATCATCTCATGACATCGAGTACGGTGTCGGCAAATTCAAGTATTACATCGCCTGGGGATTCGGGGGTACAACTTTTTGATAGCGAAAGTGAACTTACTTCCGTGATGTCCGCCAGTGCCCCATCGATTGATAGTGATGATAACTCAGAAAAAACTGATAAAGGTAAACCAGAACAGGAGGAAGGTAATAAAATTGAGGATAAATCTTATTTTGCTATGACAAAAAGTGATGTTGTAAATCAGAATATTAACATTAATAAAAGTAGTAGTAATTGTAATTTATCATCTTCTGTACCAAATAGTTTGATCGAAGAAATTGATAGGCATTTATTAAGAAACTCAATAGCGTTAGATGAAAAATTATGGTTAAATGAGATGTGTAGTAATTCATATAAAGAATATTATTTAAATTGTAAAAAGAATGAGGAGGATGAGCTCCAAATGGAGGATGTTGTGAAAACTCGGGGCGTTTCTGACAAAACCGAGGATCTTATGAATATTTCATTGAATAGTTATGAACTTCTAGACTACACCATCCAAAATAAAGTTGCTGCAGACCCTGATAAAGTTGATGACATGCATGTTTCTTTATCAGAGGAAGTAAACGAGAATTTAAAAATTTCTTTAAATAATAATCCCAGTAACGAGATTAAACCTGATGTTCCCGATTTACCTCCCCTCCAAGAAATCACCGTTAACTCCGAACAAGAACAAATCGTGTTTCGGCGTCAACGCAAAAAGAAATTGAAATCGGATACGCCAAAAAAGCGCGTTTCTTTTCACGAAGACATCTTAAACAGCACAAAAATAGATGACATCCATATTAATCATGGTTTTATAACAATCGAACCCGATATTTCGATGAATTTTTTTCAACGCGGATTTCGTCGAAAACCAGACGTTGTTAAGGGCCGTTATAGTTGGGCTGCTGAAGGCGATGCGCCTTATTACGAATCAACAAACGAACGTGAAATTAAATCCGACATTTACACCCATACTTCGCGCTTTTCCTCGACGTCTTCAAGCTCGAATGAAAGCTCAATCGATGAAGAAGACTCGTCAGGAAGCGAATCTCAAAACGTTATTAAAAAGGAACCATCGCATAAACTCCCAAAGGCGAGTTGCCTAAAAAAGACGAATAAAAAATATATCGATACGAATATAGTCGAGGAAAATAACGGTTTGAAAAAGAAAAAATCCGAAACTAATTTGTTGGATGGAAACATATTCGGGAGCTTAAAAAACATTTTAAACTTTTCTTCATCGGTTCCTTTGGCTGAACGCGGAGTTCCTGAAGGACAAGAAGATGTAACTGTTTATTCTTCTTCAGCTAATGGAGCTATTAAAAGTAGGCGTAACAGTAATAATTACGAAAACACCGAAGCTCCCGCCCCAATCAAAAAAATCGGGAACCTCAACTTAGAATTAGCCAAAACTAACTTAAAACTAACAAAAAGCGAGGGTTTTTACCCAAATTACCCACAAGAAGGTTTACCATCAAACGTAATTCTTTGCGATAGCAACGTTTATGAACACAAAGGAATTAGTTATTCCTACGAATACGACAATTTTCAAAAATCTTTCGAACAACAAAAACCGAAATCGTCCACTATTTATCAAATGATTCTTAAAGAATTTAACATTTTTAAACGCAAAGCAAAAGAAAATTTAATCGAGGACTTCGAACATATTGACCCCCCAACTCCCGTCGCTGAAAAAATTCCCGAGATTCTCCCAAACGAAGAAATTGAAAAAGAAAAAATCAAAATCACCCCGAATAAATACGCTTCGTCAACGAAACTTGATTGGTCCGATAACGAAACGGTTTCTGATTTTTCCGAGAATTCAACGAAACATTTGAACTCGCCGAAAAGGAAAATTACGAAACCCAATCATTATGCAATACAAAATTTTAAATTCGATTTGGGTAACGAGAAAAGCGACGATATTCAATGTAAAAGTTTGCCGAATTTAAGGCCGTCTTCGTCGAAAAGTTCGTTGATTAATCGTTTCTTAAGGAATGTTACAATTAAGAAAATGATGGATTTAAAGGTGCAGAATAAAATGAAGTCGTCCAGGCGCTGTTTGGCCCTTTACATTAAAGGAGTGCGCGTCAAAAATGATGTTAATGAGGGCGTTGATAAGGAAATTGAGGATGAAATTGTTAAAGGAAGAAATAAAAATAATTGTAATGGAAGTGATGGTTTGGTTCTTTCAAAAGTTGGAAGGGAAATTTTAAGGGATCAATCAGAAATTTTACTTAAGGTAAAAAATTTTATTAATAGACATAAATTTATTATTAAATTGTATTATTTATTACATAATTCTTGATATAACGGATTGATATGTGGAAAAATATGTCCATTATAACTAAAATTCGTGCCAAAAGTCAAGGCCCTCATTTTAGAGATCGATATCTTAGTAACCCCTTGACAAAAAAATATGGTAAAGATTATTCTAATCAGTGAACGTTTCTGCGTATCATATATCAACTTTGGAAATTTTCGGATCTAGGGTTTTTCTTTTAACGTGAGCTAAGTGAAAAGAGTACCCGATTTTTAACTGTGCCGGCAACTTTATCTACTTTACAATTTTTTTCTCAAAAACTATTTGACGAATAAATTTCAAATTTGAGCTGGTGATAACCCGAAGTGTTCTTAATTTGAGGCATATTTGCAAAATGTTAAGTTTTTCAAAGTTCTCTCAAATTTTATACGAGCGATTTAATGGATTTATAAACTAAAGAGAAACAGAAATAAGCCAAATAGTTATTTTTGATTCTTTTTATTTTTTATTTCAAAATAATTATTTTTGATAGCGAAATGACACTTTTGCATTCGAGAACGAAAGTTTTTTTGCGAGCTTTAGCGAGTTCGAGAAATCGTTTGAGAGAGAAAAAAATGTATCAAGTGATAGATCAAAAAATCAATGTATCACTTGATAAATATAAAAGTCGATATATAAAATAAGACGTTACAAGTTAAAATGCATTTTAATTGATTTTTCAATATAAGTGACTTTGTTCAGATGTTAATTTTGAAATTATCAACATAAACTGTTCTTTTTTTCTGATGATGCTTACATTGTACAAGCGAAACATGTCAAAATAGAACATATTAATTAACACATATAATTTTAAACAAGTATAAGTGCAAAAATTATTTACATATATACAAATATAATTCATTCTGGTTAAAATGGATCACAACATCAATTTCGAAATTTAAAAATAAATCGTATAGTGGACAATATTGTCGGCACCCTCAAAAATCGGGTACTCGTTTCACTTAACTCGCGATAAAAGAAAAATTGTATGATACACAGAAATGTTCACTGATTACAATAAACTTTACCGCAATTTTCTTCATTGAGCGATTTTGAAGATATCAATCTCTAATGTGGGGGTCCTGACCTCTGGCAAGGACAATAGGTCTTTTCAAAATTTCGTTATATCTAGATTTTGTTATAATAATACCTAATAACTTATTACCTCAATCCAAAGTACGTTATCATAGGCGCCAATTTTTGAAAATATGTATGGGTTGAGTTAGAAGACTCTAACAACGAATGACGACTCTTCAAATAAAAAAGTCTAAATTGGGTTTAAAAATGTCTAGAAAATTCAAAATATTTGTTCTCAAAGAAAAACATTTGCAACAAATTCTAGAATTGAATTGAGAATAAAAATCTTAATAGGACATTAAAATTAAAAAATTAATTAGAAAGAGTAACTTCAATGCAGATAAAACTATTAACAATTTTGTATGGGTGCTCTTTTAGAAGTATTTCAAGTCTTCTAGAAGCATTTCAAGTCTTCCAGTGGCAATATCATTTTTTTCTGGGGGCGTTTCAAATCTTCTAGAATCAATATCAAGTCTTCTGGGAGCAATTCAAGCCTTCTGGAATTAGATTAAGTCTTCTGGATGCAATCTCAAGGCTTGTAAAAGTAGTATCAAGTGTTCTAGAAGTATTTCAAGTCTTCTGGAAGATTTGCAAGTCTTCTGGAAACGTTTTGAATTTTCTGGATGTAGTATTAAGGCTTGTAGAAGAAGTATCAAGTGTTCTAGAAGTATTTCAAGTCTTGTGGAAGCGTTTCAAGTCTTCTCTAAGCATTTTCAGTCTTTCAGAGGGAATATCAAGCCTTTTGAAAGCATTTCAAGTTTTCCAGAGGCAATGTCACGTTTTCTGGAAACATTTCAAGCTTTCTGGAAGCTTTTCAAATCTTTTGGAAGGAATATCAAATCTACTAGAAACAGTGACAAGTCTTCTGGATGTAGTATCAAGGAAGCTTCTATCTGGCTATCTGGAAGCTTTTCAAATCTTTTGGAAGGAATACCAAATCTACTAGAAACAGTGACAAGTCTTCTGGATGTAGTATCAAGGATTGTAGTATCAAGGATTGAAGCAGTATGAATGTAGAAGCAGCATCAAATGTTCTAGAAATATTTCAATTATTGTGGAAGTGCTTTAAGTCTTGTGGAAACATTTTAAATTTTCTGGGAAACATTTCAACTTTTCTAGAAGCAGTATCAAGTCGCCTAATAATATTTCAAGTCTTATGGAATCAGATCAAGTCTTCTAGAAACTGTATCAAGTCTTCTAGAAATAGTATCAAGTCTTTTAGAAGCAGTTTCAAGCATTTCAGGTTTTGTGGAAGCATTTCAAGACATTTGGAATCAGTATCAAGTCTTGTAGAACCACATCAAGTCTTCTAAAAGCATTTCAAGTATTCTAGAAGCAGTATCAAGTCTTCTAGAAGCCATATCAAGTTTTCCAGCAGATCAAGTCTTTTGGAATAATTTTAACTCTTCTGGAAGTGTTTTAAGTCTTCTGGAAGCAGTATCTAGTCATTTACAAGTAGTATCCAGTCTTCTGAAAGCAATTTAAGTCTTTCAGAAACAATATCAAATTTTCTGAAAGCATTTCAAGTCTTCTAAAAGCAATATCAAGTCTTCTGATAGCAGGTAAAGTCTTCTGGAAACAGATCATGTTTTCTGGAAGTAGATCAAGTCCTACAGATGCATTATCAAGTCTTCTAGAATTACTATCAAGTTTTCAAGGGGCAGTATTATGTCTTTCAGAAATATTTGTTCGTATGAGTGCAGAGAAAAGTGTTCTATAATGTAAAGTATCAACGTACTCAGAAAAAATCCTCTCTCATGTTCCGTAATAAAAACGGGGAATTTCTAGTTGACAAAATATCAGTGACGTCATAAATCGGTTAAAAATTGCTGAGAAGATTTGAAAGCTACATCAAAAAGTTGCAAAAAAAATAAACCTTCAAGGATTTTTCCACAATCCTATATCCGATATGAATTTTTCCTATATCTGTTACTTTACGGACACACTGTGTATTAAAAACGAAAACTCCTGCAAATGATTATTGTTTTTCTCAAGCCTTCTGGAAGTAGTTGAAGTCTTCTGCAAGCATTTCAAATCTTCCGGAAGCAATATGAAATCTTTTAGAAGCAGTGGCATGTCTTCTAAATGTAGTTTCCACGCTATTATCAAGTGTTCTAAAAGTATTTCAAGTCTTCTGTAAACATTTCAAGCCTTCCAGAGGTAATATCCCGTCTTCTAGAAGGAGTATAAAGTCTTGTGGGTTCAGATCAAGTCTTCCAGGAGCAGTATCAAGTCTTCTGGAAGCTTAATATTGCTTTGCAGCAGATGCTGGGATTAAATGGGAAGAAAAAACTAAATAGTAGAAAATGGAAACTTCAATGCAGTTAAAACCATTAACAATTTTGATGGGTGCTCATGCACTCAGAGCACCTACGTATCTGGCGCCTATGCATATTACACCATTCACATAACATTAATAATAATTACTACATCAATGACTTAGGTGAATTCTGCCCTCTTTTTTCACCTTGTCCTTACCTCCCTTGTCAACTTGCTAACTCCAGGTCTCATCTCTTCTATACCGTCTTCTCTCTTAATTTTTATTTCAACCGATTTCGGCCTCACTAGCCATCCTCAGGAAAGCACGTCAATTCTTAAATAATTTCTAAACATATTTCTTCCTTAATTTTTTTTGTTTATTTGTCATAATTTATGATGTTTTGTTACTATTTAATATCGATAAATTAAGGCACGAAAATTTACGTTACTGAGCGCATCATAATATGTCTTTCCAAATTAAATAGTTGGGGATATTTTTGGTAATCTATATATTTTGCCATAAAAAATTATTTAACACTTCTAGTTTTTCCGAAATTTTCCGGACTTTTTCTATTATCTAAAAACAAAAGAGGATAAAGTTTTTATCTTTGCAGATTTGCAAAAAGTCTCGCAAAAAGAGGCAAGAACATAGCTGTTAGTTTTGTATCTCTTCTAGTTTCTGAGATAGCCTATAACAACACCCAAAATTGTCCACCTATACATGAAGAATGTTACATGTAATTAAGTACAGGACACACAGTACTTATTTTGTTTCATTCTATGTATTGAATGTAATTGTGTGTATCATTCTTCCCCACATATTCGATAACATCCCTCTATTTACCTACTGTATCAAACGTTTCCTTTATATCTATCAATTTATCATTAGTAAATATGCACACAAATATATAATTTTAAACAAATTTTAATATTTAAACTTCTTTTTAAGGTTTTCCCTGTTGCAAGTGCATATACAACATTTGGAGAATCAAAACCAGTCCTTTTAATTCTTACAAACACCACACTTTACATAAGCAGCTCAAAACCGACAAATTCCTTACTTTGCAATCACTTTGTTTTACCGTACACTGAATTAAATACGATTTTGATTGGTCCAAACGCGCAAACGATTCATCTTTCTAATTACGATAATGATATGCAATGTATTATAACGACCGGATGTGGGAATTTAACCGGTGAAATTATCGGACAAATGGAAATGGCGATGCGTCGAGATAAAAATAAACCGAATTTGGCTGCCGTTAAACAATTAACCATGCGGGACATGGTTAATTTACGCCAGGCGATTTGTAAGCAAACGTCAGTTGATAAGGATGAAGAATATTTTTATTATAGTATCATAAAATTGCAAGAATATAATATGGAAACGAATGATACTCCGATGGGACCGAATAAAGAAGGACCTTTAATGTTTAAGATTTCGGAAAATGAGTCTCGATGGGAAACAGCATATTTTATTTTAAAGTAAATGTTAATAAAGATATGTTTTGATGTTATTAACTTTAATTAATTTTAAGGGCGGGAGTTCTGTATATGTTATCATCTCCTTCACATAGAGTTCCAATGAGGGTTTTACCATTAATTAATGGTGCTTGTCAAGGTGCTAGAAGGATCCATAATTATCCAAGGCCACATACTTTCCAATTAAATATTGGAGGGACTACTTTGCATTTAGCTGCGCCAGACGAATATGTTGCAAGTGATTGGTTACAAGCTTTGGTACATGCTGCAAGTGGGGTAAGTTATAAAAAAGGATTGAATTATTAGAGATTAATACACTCCAATAATATAGAACCGATCAGAGTAACTATCATTTAAAATTCTGACCAATCACGTGATTTTATAAGTGGATAAAGCTACCTATTCTCGGATTTAAAAGATTTTACCCCTCATTTTGATCGCGAATAACAGAAAAACTACTCCATAGAAAAAATCTAGACCGGTTTCACTCGTATAGTAATTATCACAGGTGTAATGAAAAAATGTACCCGATTTCGGCCGATCTGCAAAGAAGCTCGATTTTGCGATTTTTTTACTCGGAAACGGTTCGTCGAAAAAATTTTAAATTTCGACCACACATTGCCCAAAGTCTGTTAAACATGCCGGTATAGTTATTTTTTGATTTTTCCTACCCATATTCAAATAAAGCACATTATGTGAAGTAGTGATATCTCGATTACCCGTTGTTATATGGCATTGTTGTAAATATCATTCCAGCCGTCTCATGAAATTGAATAAAAAAACTAATCTATATTACACAGTAAGTGTTCAATACGATTTTGTAATTGGAGTTAAATCAATCCGTAAGAAATTATATCCGCGGGTGTAAGGAGTCGAGGGAAGGCTTCGCCAGGTCTCTTTGATATTATGAGGCGGGGGACAAGGTAGGACAGGAACGACTCAAGCGCTCTATACAATTTTATTTCTGTTATTAGAGAAATAGTATTTATTTCTCTATCTAATCCAGTGTTTCCCAAAGTCTTTTGAAAAACTACATTAAATACATAATAGAAAAATGAAGACTTTAACTTTGTTGTCTTAATAAAATAAACAAAATAAACATTTTGTTGAAGACACTAAAACACAGTAATTCGAAACATTAACTGAAGAAACTTAAAATTCCTTCAAAAATTTTAATAAAAAAGAAATCGTTAGTGAGTGTTACTGTGATACATAATTTTTTTAATCAACTTAAACAAGAGAAACCAAGTATATACAAAAAAATTATCTGTAAATTTAAGAACTCGACATTTAGGTAAACACATTGTTTATCCTTTGTCCAATCACGAATCGAATTCTTAAATTTAAAACTAAATTTACAGCTGAATTTTTTTGTAATAAATTTAAGAGATATCAGTTTTATTCAAATATACTTACGCAACGAAAGTACACTATCTATGTAACAAAACAAAAAATTATACTTCTTTTTGTTCAACACTCGGAAAATTTGTTGTATGCACTTCACATCACGCATAAGACAGAACTAAATTGTTGTATACACTCACTAGCTGGTGCAGGGATCGACGCTATTCCTGTTTATACAAAATCGAGCAGGCATAAGCCTGCATCGCGATACCTATTATTGCTTGTATAAAATGCAATTACATACAATTTAGTACGATAAAGTATAATACAATAAAGTACAATTTTATGCACCTGTCTATATTTTACTTGGGATGTAAAAATTGCTAATGATTTATTAATAAATAATTTACTAATAATTTATTGGCGATTTTTTTTTTATTATTTTAACTTCCGTATTTAAAAAATGTGTCTCAGTTTATTTATTTTTTATTAAACCTTGCGCGGACCCCCTGACGTTGTTCAGGGATCCCCAAATTGATTTCAATTTTCCGAGGACCCCCTGAATGACCCTAGGGACCCCTTCGGGTCCGTATGGACCACTTTGGGAACCACTGATCTAATCCCTTTACGTTATAGTTGATTGAATATTTTAAAAATTTTAATCACATTTAAATTTTTCTCATAAAACAAAACATTAATACAACTTTAATTTTGATAATGTTGTTTTCGCACTATTTTTTTCTGGTAACCATACCATATTTTTATGTCTGCTCGATTTGCTCGTGCGTGTACTTATGGTTTTACAAAAAAAATAACTATAACAACTATTTAAACAATACATTTATCAATATCAATATTTCTATTGTTGAGTTTGTTTCTTTTTTCCATCTTTTTAATTAAATAGAAAAACGTTTGTTGGTTTTGTACTTTATTAAAGATTGGTAAAAGATATTCTTGTTCTACCGGTTTCGGTCTCGATTTATGAAATACTCTGAAATCAACATTTGACGTAAGTCCTATAAATTTTAACATGTTTGTCTTGGTCCACTTGTAGATTATTAACAATAGACACCATAATCGTTTTAGTCTTAATTTAATATTTCGGCATATATTAACTTTTGTTTTAACTTATTACAATTAGATCATATATACCTGTATTTGTATTATCAACAGGTGTTCTCAAAGGTACCTGAAGATGGTCTGATCAAGACCGAAACCGGTCTTGATAAACTGCTTGAACAAGCATATTTTCTACCAATCTTTAATAAAGTACAATACCAACAAATGTTTTTCTATCAATATTTCTGTTTAAGGTTTATTGTTGATTTATTAGTGGTTTACTTACGGTTTTAAAACTATTAAATAGCAACTATACATTTTTATAACTTATACATAAATAAATTAATAATATAATTTAATATACATAATATTAAATAATTTTTAACTTACACATTTTATTTTTCTACATAATCTCGTACAGTTACAGTTGTTTCTGTAAGTTTTGGAAGACTAAATGGACTAAATAATTCATTAATGCGAGTTATCCCCGCTGTACTATTGCTTGGACCAGCGAACAAAGCATCTTCTGCACTGCAGGTGTTGTTGTCATCATCAACAACACTGCCACCGTTACGAAACTCGTCTTCTGAGGAATCTTCATTTGACGAAAAATTCTCATCAGAACTTGCATCATTATTAATATTAATAATGATAGGTTCAATAACCTCATCTAAAATGATTTCTTTTTCTCTACATGTTTACTGTGACGCACACAATTTTTCCATATATTTCGGGTTATTGTACTCATTGTGTCAATACATAATTTTAACACATCTTTAATCTTAAAAGTGTCGTTTTTCTTTGCGACTTGATTTTTTAAGTAAGCCCAAATCAGCTCAATTGCGTTAAACTCGCAGTGCGCGACTGGCAATCTTATCAATTAGACATCATCTCCTCGCAATTCTTTTATAGTTGACTCTAATAGGAAAACTTTTTTTATTAAAGTATGGTTTCGATAGTAGTAAAAGTTGGTCAATTTTGAAAATCCAACAACTTCATCGGGAATTGGAATTTTTATGTATGATTTCGATATTCTGGATCTAACATTGTGTGATATGTTGCTTGATCTATTACTATCACAGATTTTGAAGGTATTACTAATAAAACATGGCGAAACCATTCCTCGTAATGTTGTTTGTTCATTTCGTGATGGTAATCAATTTTCGCTTTCTTTTTTCTCATACAAAACATTTAAGACAACTATCCAAAAATCCTTCTTCGAAACCTATATGTAAAATTATCACTCTTTGTCCAGAGCCAGATGGTCGCACAATTCCTCCTCTATAACCGTTTATTTCTTGTACTCCTTCACGGTGATGATCGAACGTATCCATGGTTTCTGGAGATACCTTTTTAGCCCATCCAAACTTTTTCGAGTGATTAGCTCCACACCATGTTTCATCCGTGTATATAAATTTTCCAATCTCTATTCCTATATCTTTTCATATTCAACAAAAAATCAGACCTTTGAGTTGACATTTTCGGATGCTCCATTAGAATAGGCTTGTTCTGTAATTTCTTATATGAAAAATTCAACATCTTCAACCATCTTAATAGTGTACTCTCAAAAAATATCGGAATATCGTTAACTTCGGTCTTAATTTTTAAAAACAGTTCTCTTACTGTAGGAAACTTTCTATCCATGTAAAAATTAAATATCATGCATCTAATAACACCTTGCAAAAAATCAGCACAATCGATGTTTTTGCGACCAGATTTTTCTTTAGGACATTGTATACTTCCATATTCTTTGTACTTTTTATTTATATTCTTAATAGTTTTTTCTGAATAACCAACAGCTTGTGCGGCTCGTGCAATGACTGCATTTACATTTATATTTTTATTTATTGCTTCACCTTTATCTTTTTCCTGTTGAAAAACATTTCTTACATTGGTAATAACTTCTTGACTTCTTTCGTGCAATGCTTAGGCTTGTCGGTAGGATTACTTTTACGTTTTTGAAGACAACAGCGTGAACTTATGAATGTATTGAAAATAAATTTACTTATATATTCACTGTCTTATTAACATAGTTTCTAGAATAACGGCTAACAAATCATAAATACAAAATAGAAATAAATTGTAGGGAGCGCAACTCCTCACACCCGCGCATATAATTTTGCACGGATTGATTTAACACCAATTATAAAATCGTATTGAACACTTGCTGTACAATACAGATTAGGTTTTTATTCAGATTCATGAGACGGTTGGAATGATGTTTACGCCAACGGGTTATCGAGATATATATCACTACTTCACATAATGTACTTTTATTTGAAAATGGGTAGAAAAAATCAAAAAATAACTATACTGGCATGTTTAACAGATTTTGGGCAATGTGTTGTCGAAATTTAAAATTTTTTCGACGAACTGTTTCCGAGTAAAAAAATCGCAAAGTCGAGATGCTTCGCACATCAGCCGAAAGTGGGTACATTTTTTCATTACAGCTGTGATAATTACAATACGAGTGAGAGGAAAAATTTGATTAAATTACGTTTCGCGTCCAACGAAACCGGTCTCGATTTTTTCTGTGGAGTAGTTTTTCTGTTATTCGAGTTCAAAGTGAGGATTAAAATCTTTTGAATCGTATAATAGGTTTTATAACTGATTAATAAATTTATTATTTTAGACTTATAACACCAAAGAACGTCATTTAGCCCAATCATGTTCCCTATTACTCACCAGCGAACATATTTTGGCAGTAAGAGAAGCTTTTCCGTGCAATATAAGTTCAGCAATTTCAAAAGGAATGCATGAACCTATTAAAGGTGCTCAAGCGCTTTCTTGTGCGGCTATTTCCGACATAACAGCATTTAGATTGCCTTCAGCCGAGCAAAGTTGGTGCATTCTAGTAAGTATTTTTAGGTGATATATCTATCTTTATTAATTAATTAATTTTTTTAGGAATTTTCGTGTAGAGAAGTACATGAATGTGGTGGAGATTGGATATTATATTTTTCTAGTAATTCTGAGTTAGAAAATTTTATTTCAACGCTAGAAATGTTATGGGCGTATCATAATGAATCTGGGGATAGTTTTCCATTAAGTACCATTCCCGAAACAGATTCGATAAGTAGAAGGTGTGTTGATACATATAATGCTATAAAAGTAGCGTACCTCCAAGTGTTTTAAACATAGAGGTTTTTTCAATCTTAATTTTTCTTTTTAATTAATTTAAGATCTTTTTTTAATGAGATTTATTTGACATTTAATGATGGTACATATTCGAAAAGAAATCTAGTCCAAGTATTTATATAATTATTATGTATTTGTAAACATATTTCTAAACGTATTTGTATACATATTTAACTGTATTTATGAGAGTAACAGAGATAACTCAAAACCATTGTGATAGAGGATATAAACTATTTAGATTTCCATATGTTGTGTAAAATTTAAAGGAAAACATGATTTAATGATGAATTACGCTTTTTTAATCGGGTTTTTATGATTATTTTGAGGTGATTAATCCTAATTAATTTTAAAGCTCAAATTCGTTATTTTAAATTAATTTTTTTAAATGTACCAGATAGAAATTCCTGCATTAATATTAGATGAAACCAACAATAAATGTAAAATTAGTATGTTACCATTTAACAATAACTAATGATATTTAATAACTATAATAATGATCATGACAAAAATTTAACTTGAATACTGGTAGTGATTAATTAATAAGAAGCATGTGTATTTATTTAATCTAACTAAAAGTTAAAACATGTAATGATATAACGATTATAAACTTAAACATTAATGATAAAAACGAAGGGGAATGTATTTATAAGATGTAGTCCAATTTTAAAGGAATTGTAGCTAAATTAACTCTAATTTTTGCGTGTTAGCTAATTTTTTGTGTTTCCCGCTTAATTTATTTAGTAATTATGATGTGTATCGAACATTGAAGTAATTTTATCCCGTTTATTGTGCAATTTGATGTGTTCAAGCACAATATCAATACGAATTTGTGATATTTTGAATCAATGATTAATTAATTTAGAGCAATTAATTATTTAAATAGAAGGGATATTTTTGTTTAGATAAACTCAATCATATTTTTGTCTTTCTCTAAATTAACAATTTATTAATGTGTAATTTTTTTGTATAATTTTCTCATGTTGGTGATTGCAAGATATAAGTAATTCAGTATCAAGTATTGAAAGATAATAAAATTTGTAATTGTTTAATACCATTCACAGTCAAGCCTAGAAATGGCATTAATTGAGGAAGTTGTAAAGGTTTGTTACTACCATCTCTTTAAGAACTGTTTAATTCCCCCATAAATAAATATATATAATAAATAATTTGCTGAATAATATCAAAGTAAATCATTTCATATTTATTTTTAAGGAGAGGATGGTACCATAACAATATAGACATTAACATTGATGTAATTGTGGTATTAAAATCAGTATTCACAAATTATGATAGGTTACATTAATTTCTGAAGAAATTTTCTTGATGATTTCTCATCAAGATGAAAAATTATATGCATAGTAAATACTTCAAGACACTAATTTGAGGAAATTTGCAAGGAGGGGAGTGAAGATAAAAGAATAAATACAAATAGATTATCGTGATAATTAATTTATATTAATCCCTTCAGCCAAAGGCTTTAAAAAAGATCTAAGGCTATGTACTAATGTTTTAACAGCACAATAGGGCTGCAAAATTTTTATTTAAGTTTAGTTAATCAATTAATTAAACATCTTATTTAATACCTACAATTATATATTTGATATAGTGTCTTGGTTAACTTAATAAGAAGATGGTAGTAACTTATTTAAGGGCCACTTTTACCATTCTTTGTTAATTTTTTTCTGACAGATTGATCTAGCTGTTAATCAGCAAAAGCACTTAAAACAACTATAGCTATGACAAGAATAATATCAAAAGATGATAAAAGTGATTCTAATTGAACTACATAGTAAAAATTTTAGATCCCTTTTAGTTCATAACTAATATAAGGGAGTCAGGCATTACAAGTCGCATGGCTTAACCGCCTTGTTACATGAATAAGTATTAAATTGAAATACATATGTATTTTTTAATTCGTTATAACAACATTAATATTAAATAATTTGGATTAAAAATTTACAAAATATCTATTTTTCTACGTTTTGGATCGAAAGTCGACTTTGCTTTAATAGTGTAACAAATTTTGATTTCGATATATATCATATAATTAATAAAATGATAAGCCTCCATCTTCAAAATAAGAAAAGATATAATTTTATATTATATGATGATATGTTTTGAATGGGAGGCGTATTTTGTATTGTTTCGTAAATTTTTGCGGTTTAAGAGGATGCTGTTATTTCGATAACGGCTAAAGTCCGTGCCAAAAATCAGGGCCCCTCACTTTAGAGATCGATATCTTCGTAACTCCTCGACAAAAAGAAAATGAGGTAAAGATTATTGTAATTAGTGAACATTTCTGCGTATTATATATCAATTTGGAAATTTTCAGTTCTGCGGTTTTGCTTTTATCGCGAATTAAGTGAAAAGAGTACCCGATTTTTGAAAGTGCCAGCAACTTTGTCTACTTTGCGATTCTTTTCTCAAAAACTATTCGACGAAACAATTTCATGAGGCATATTTTATTTTAACGATATTCCACGTTGTTTCGCGGAAATGCGCGGTTTAATAATATGCGATTATTTTGAAAACAACCAAGCGGATTTCAACGCGATTTTTACCAAAATGTGTTGAATAATATTTACCGGATTCCGTAATTAGTTTTTCAAAGTTAGGTCTTCCTAATTTTTTAAGTAACGGCACCCTCAAAAATCGAGTACTCGTTTGACATAATTCGCCATAAAAGAAGTACATCAGATCCAAAAATTTCCAAATAAACATGTGATACACATAAATGTTCACTGATTACACTAAACTATACCGCAATTTTTTTTATTGAGCGATTTCGAAGATATCGATGTCTAAACTAAGGAGCCTTGATCTCTGGCAAGGATAGTAGACGAATTTCAGCACATTTGAACAGCATCCTCTTAAACCGCGATATTTGTGAAACTATTTAAAACTATAATTTATAGCTTACTATAGCCAACTAATTAATTTATACTATACAAAAAGAATTAAGGAGCTAGAAATTTTCAAATTCACAGTAATATAATAGAAATGATGAGTTAATATAATATGGCATCTCTTCACAGAATGAGCCACCATTCTAGCTATTATTCACATAATAACTTCCATTCAAAGATATAGTCTAGATCAGCGTTTCTCACCCTGTTTTGACCTGCGGGCCTGTAGATTTTGTCCAAAAATTGCGCGGACCAGTCAATTATTTTGAACAATATTGTGTTAATTGTAAATTATTGTCTAATAAAAGATTGGTTAAAAGTTTTTGGAAATGCAGCCAAGAATGGAATAGAAATTAAGAATCTCCTTTAATAGAAACAAACTTTCGATTATTTATTATAATCTTCGGGGTACACTGTAAAATATGGGAAAGTAATTTACGAAATCAGCTAACAACAACGAACTTACATTTAGAGGTAAAAAATTTGATGGTAAAAAATATGGTCCCAAAAAACATTTAAACTAATTGTAAGCAATTAATCTTAGCGCGGGTAGACAAACAACACTCGTTAAAAACCACGGTGTTAACGAAACGTTCATGAAAGAAGAGAACATCAAGAGTTAACTAGAACCATATTGAACCCATCAAGGAATCAGACATGAATGAATCACCATACGGTTTGTTGGTTAGTTCAATCAGATGGCAATAAATTTCATCAAGACCTTGGGTGTCAATTCGACAATTGGCCGTGTTTAAAATGGAGGAAATATATAACATCTCCATGAAGACCCTCCTATATAGGGTGTATATACAAAGATACGACCCTACAAAGAATTTTAGTCCAATCGAAATCAAATTTGTGGCCTGTTGACACAAGATACTCAACTAAAGCAGTCTCCCCGATTTCATCATGGCACAATCCACTGAGAGATGAAATCACTGAGAGATACCTAGCAACTATCAGAACCCATATATTTGATCTTACACATCAGGTTAGACGGGCGAAGAAGAGGAATAACATCCTTTAACCCAGTGAAAAAGCTTTTCAGCGGTTTGCAGCTGATTTCTATTAAACCAGAAATAGACCAATTTATTATTTCAATTGGAGTAAAATGATCATGATATACAAAATATTAACTGCATGAATGACACCTTACTCAATTAGTTAAGAACAGAACTAACCACGGAAGAATACGCCATATGAAGCTTTCTTTAGCGTTAAATCAAAAAGAGGCATAACATCCCCGTCTCTACCACGACAAACAATTTACAATTATTAAATCTGAGGAACAGCTCGAAGAAATCGTTAATTGTTTCGAAAAAAATGGACAATGAGTATATTCCAGCTGAAAATGATGAGGATAGAAAAGATTCTATTAAAAACGATCTGCAACTTAGCATAACCACAATTCAAACATTGACTAATCAGCAACAGAAGGATTTCTGATAAATCAAAAATAGACTAATTTATTATTTCAATTAGAGTAAAATGATCATTAAATATACAAAATATGTTAACTGCATGGATCGCGCTTTATCCAATTATTTAAGAACAGAAGTTATCACGGATAACGCCTTATGAAGCTTTCTTGAGCGTTAAATCAAAAAGAGGCATAATATCCTCGTCTCTACTGGACAAACAATTTACAATTATTGAAACTGAGAAACAGCTCGAAGAAATCGTTAATTGTTTCGAAAAAAATGGACAATGGGCATACTCCAATTGGAAATGATGATGTATCAAGGATCAATTAGATTTTGTCTCCATCGTAAATTGAATGTGACGATCAACTGTGTTGAACTCCCCCCCAGAAAGTACGGTATTATGCCATATGGTACAGCACAAATAATGTCATCGACATACTTGTACCTGTCTAACATCCAATCCCTGACTATAATGGCCATGATGGAACTGAGAGGACTACCTCATGGGGATGCCAAACTTTTGTTTATAAAGCATGTTCTGGAAGGAGGATACAGAAGAATTGAACAAGAAGTTGATGGCCCCAAAAAACAAATCATTGGGAATATACGTGTCAGGTTATATCAGCTTCCAGTCTACTGACAACCTTTCTAAGCCAAAGGGAATATTGGTAAAAAGGGATACAATATCTAACGACATCAGAACAAAGTCAGAAGGTAACGTCACATCTCTTCATTGGTGTTATTGGCGAGGTCTTATTGGTCTTTAGAAATGTAGGGAATACAAGTAATAGTTTACAGAATTTGTTTTGTTTTCTTTGAATAGACTGTGTGGGATCTGTCTTCATTGCTTCGTAGGTGGTTAAGTCATTTAATAAAATCTGGGACCCGTCAATGTACTGCGATTAGTTAAGAATCACTGTCACTTGTCCCTTATCAGCAGGAACCACAATGAAGGCATATGGTTTGGTTTGTCTTAACAAGAGTCTCGTTTTTGCTTTGAGACGAGAGATCGGAGCAGCCATGGGAAAACCATTCGTGCTTTTATCATAAATATGATTGGTAATGAGGTTCGTGGCTATGACCCTCTAAGAATTCAGTGCCACCTGGGAGCTAGATCTGAGCACGCATTCGACATCACAAACAAATTGAGGAATCAAAGTTGAATTTAGTGCAACGGGTAAACCGAATTAGGATTTAGTGGAGAAAAGTTAAAACCTCTATTATTTAAAGGAGGTTCTTAATTCCTATCCTCTTCTTGGTTACATTCCCAAAAACTTTTAATCAATCGTAAATTATGTTTTATAAAATGATATTAATTTTAGAACAATAATAATATATTCAAAGAAATGTTAACTTGGACGTATAAAAATTGTCCACAGACCAGTCAAATTTCGCTGCGGATCGGTGGAGGTCCGGCAGACCAGCAGTTGAGAATTGCTGGTCTAGATCATGGCTGGGCTAACACTCGATCACAGACTCGGGTAAAATTATTAATGGGAAAGCAATTATATATGAATTTTGCAATAATTAAAGGTTGCTGCAAATAGTGGTCTTTCTTAAGGCAATCATAAATGTTTTCAATCTAGCCTTTTCGAAGTCGATCGCCCATAAATAACAAAAGCAAATGTCGATCAAACTATTATTAACTTTGTCCATCCTTGGTCTAGATAGCCTATCTAATAGACCACTCCAATTTGGTATAAACAACAGGTGCTGTTGACGACCGAAATGATTGCCCACTATGTGAAGATGCTCTGCTTACTCTCAAAGCTATCCTTTGCCTCTATCATCTAAAGATGAGCAAATTACGTATGTCCTGATGGGTCACGCGTGACCCACCCTGAACGGGCATCAATTTTTGTATCACTAATGTGAACGTGCGTGATCGTGAGCAACTTTGGTTTTGACGGGACCCGGCGTGACCCGATTTTTTAATTGAAATTTCGAATAAAGTATCAAATCAACAAAAAAATAACTGTCAACTAGTTGGCAGCATGAGCTATTATGTCTCCAAAGTACTACTCATCACTTAGAAGTGTACCAACTTATTGGTGGTATGAGCTATTACTGTTCCACAGACTATATATCATTTTAAAAACTGTCATTTATTGGCAGAATCAGTTGGTTTTTCTCTAAAGTTCTGGTCATTAATTTGAAGTCAGCCAACTTGTTGGCAGCATGACCATTACAGCTCCAAACATTGGATATTAGCATAAAGACTGCCAACTTGTTGGTAGCATGAGCTGTTATGTCGCCAATGTCATGCTCATCAATTTGAAGTCTGATAACTTGTTGGCAGAGTTATTACTATTCCAAACACTGTACATTATCTTATCGACTGCCAACTTTTTGGCAGCGTGAGCTATTATGTCTCCAAAATCCTGCTCATCAATTTGAAGTCTGCCAACTTGTTGACAATATGAGCTATTACTGTTTCAAACACTATACATTATGTTAAAGACTACCAACATATCGAAAGAATGAAGTCTTATGTCCACAAACTCCTGCCCATCGTTTTGAAATCTTCCAATATGTACGTTGTTATTTATATTGTACTTTTTAAGGTTTACAACTTCTGCACTTCGTTTTTTCTATAATACTTGTTGATTTAAGGAAAATTTTTTAGGGATTTGTTGGGATTACCTAAGATCTGAATAAAATTTCTGATGTTTTCCGGATTATTAGTAACATTTTCAGTAACTAAATATTGAGGTCAAAATTCTAATCAATTTTTAAATAAATACAATTTTAGCGAAGTGTATATTTAGTGTAAAAATATCCTATAAATTAATGAAATACAACATTTTATTTAAATGTATGAAATGGAGGAAGATCTTTAAAATGTTAAAGGAAGTATTACCCATAAGAATATGCCAGCTTTTATTATTTATTTTAATTTTGTAAGTCTTATTTATTTCAAAACATGAAAATAAAACTAAACACTGTTAATTCTGCCAATCTGTCAAACACGATTAATTAATAATCAAATTAACAAGTAATCAAAACATGATTTATAAATTTGGTCACCTGATCGAGCGTGAGTCATATGAATTAATGTGACCCAAGCGTGAGTCACGTGATTCATGTATAATATTCACGTGAGTTGCGTGCGTGACCCGCGTGCGTCTACATCGTGAACGGGTATAAAAAGTCACTCACGCAGTGGTATATAACAAGCCATAGTGAAAAGAGGTCATAACAAAGTTTAGTGCAATTTTTTTCATTGATGGCATCGATCCCTAAATAATAGGCAAGCAATTTTATTCACGTATGCATAAAATATATGCACTAGATATGTGCACAACTAACGGAAGGTTAATAAAAAGTTATTAAAGCGATAACTTTAAACAAAAATTTGAAGTCGTAAAAGAAGTATTGTCAAATGATAATAAAAATATAGTGATCATAAAATTTCTGATTGTGGATAGTCAATCCTACTTGGGGATAATTTGATATAAAAAGTAGTGATATTAATCAAGCTTTTATAACTTTATTATTCTTTTCAAGTTCAAATTTCAATATCTTATTTAAGAGAAGAAACGCTTTCGATATAAAACGTAGAAAAAAGTAATAAACTCAGCGGTATAAAAAAATATCACCTAAAATAATGATAGTTTCAAACTAAAATAATTTTTTATCGTAATGCTCGATTTAAACAAAGTTATTGTAGTTAAAAAGTGATCATTATTTTACGTGATGCGTTTTTTATGCCGCCGAATGTATAACTTATCACAGCTAATTAGTTAAGTTAGAATAATGAGTTCAAGCTTTATTTTTGTGCTAACCTTAAGATAGAAAACGATTGTGATTTTTTTACAACTCTATTTTCCTAAATAAAATATGCTTTTTCTTCTGTACGCGTTCCTTATTATAAACAAAATGATATTGAATCAATTTCATAAAAAAACAACACAGGTGCTTTTTATTGTTGCATATCCATGGTATAACTGCTGTATTTTGTTGAAAATAATAAAAAATATATCAAAAAAAGTCGTTTTATTTTAACCCTCCAGTACACGCGCATTTTTTTTTGACGTGAGTGCTCGCACCGGACTGAGAGACCGGGTTTCTTTGCCAAATAAGAGATGACGCTGATGTGTAATTTGTATTAAACTCCCTAGATGACTAAAGTACCGCGGTTAATGATATCTATGTATTCAAGCGATTCGAGCCAAAATGGTGATTTGACAGCATGTCAGTGACCAGGTGTACGAATAGGGAGTTTATATGTGAGAAAAACGTTTTGCTCCGCCCCGATTCGAGACCATTATTAAACTTCAATTTAAGTTTCGTTTCTTCGGTGGCTGATACTGCTTAAAACAAACTTGATAAGCAACCAGGAGCCTTGAACTGCTTTCAAAAATGTTGATACTACCTCTGGAAAACTTGATAATGCTTCTAGAAGCCTTAACATAGCTTTCAGAAGGCTTGAACTGCTTCCACAAGATTTTATACTGCAGCTGAACACTTGATACTATTTCTAGAAGATTTTAAATGATTCCAAAAGACTTGATACCGTTTGTAAAACTACTGGCAAAAAAATGTTTGAAAATGCAAAGTCTTAAAGAAGACATTTTTATTGCAAAAGGCACGAAATTGTTAATACAATTTGATTTTGCTTCCAAAATACCAAATACTGCTAGGATACAAAATGTTCATTTCAAAAGTTCAAAAAATTTCAATTATAGACCAAATATTGCTTGTGAAGGTGTAAGCACTGTTGATATAAGGCATTTCTATTGCAAATTAACCATAGGCGCCAGATACATGGACGTTTTTCATGTCACTTTTGTTTTGAGAACAAAATCATTCGTCGTTTGAATCTTTTCCCAATTCAGTTTTTTCACTATCCAGCACCCATACTTATTTTCAAAAATCGGCGCTTATGAAGCTACGAAGATTGTATTAGATGTGCCACTGACGATCTAAAGATAAATCAGTTAGCTGCAGAATTCTTCGAATCCTCTATTTGGGCATCGTAAATCTTACACAAATTGCTGGTTCTGGTCCTAAAAACGCTTTAGCACTAGCTCATCTGCCGTTTCATTGGCAGCACTTCCAGAGTGACCTCAGTGTAGTTTAAACGACGAACCGTTTGAGCTATCTGTATTTCCACATAAATTTTGATAATCCTCTACTTGATTTCGAGCTTTGTGGAAATGAGTTACTCAGCTTGTGTTCTCATTTAATCCCAAGATTATTCCTCACTTGCGCAATCAGTAATAAAATGTCCAATATAATTATATTTACAAACTCACTTCTACAGTATTATATATTTAGAAATCTGAAACTAACAACTAACGCCATTAACAACGACAAGATTCTGATCTGAAATAATACTTTGACGTCCTTCAACATCGGCAAATACAGAAAAAAGGGATTAACTTAATAGAAACTGACGAAATGACCTATTTACCTTTATTAGCTGTTTCCACCAAAACTTATTTTCGAAGGTAAGTCCTTTTTTCGTAAACAAGAACGGATATATTTTAAAAAAATGTTAACTTGAATGGTTGCGGTCCGCCGAACCAGCGGTTGCAAATTGCTAAAAGACTCTGTAAGTCGATAGTTAAACTTGCAGGATAAGATTTTATTAATCATAAAATCGTGGCTAAGAGAAAATACTGGAAATTATTTGACAGCAGACTTGCAGGAAAAAAACTTTATGACTAAAGTGGCTAAGAGAAAATACAGGAAATTATTTTCAGGATTCTGAGATGACCGCTAGGAGGTGCAAATACCATCTTTAATGCCTTGAAATCTTAATAATTAAACAATTAGTCATCTTAGGAATGGTATCTTAATTTTAAGATACTTGTACATTTCAGTTTCAGTCCAGTCCCAGTATATTCCGGGTTCATGCCGGGATTTCATGAAAGAAGATTTATCGTTTAGAAGTCTGGGAGCATTAAGAAAGATTTGCAATGAAAATACGATTGGCACCAAATAAATTAATTTTCTGGAAGCATTTCAAGCCTTATAGACGCAATGTTAAGTATTCTGACAGCAATATCAAATCTTTTGTTAGCATTCCAAATGTTTTGGAAGCAATTTAGATCTTTTAGAAGCAATATTAAGCCTACCTGAGCCAATATCGAGACTTTTGTAACCATTTTAAGTCTTCTAGAAGTAGTATCAAGTCTTCTGGAATCTTCTCGAGTCTTCTGAAAGCATTTCAAATCTTCCAGAAACAGTATAAAGTCTTACAGGGGCTATATCTAATCTTTTGGAAGCATTTTAAAATATCTAGAAGCAGTATCATGTCTTAATTATTAAAATCTTCTAGATGCAGTATCAAGTCTTTTGGAAACTTCTCAAGTCTTCTGAAAGCATTTGAAATCTTCTGGAAGCAGTATAAAGTCTTACAGGGACAGTATCAAGCCTTTTGAAAGCATTTTAAAATATCTAGAAGCAGTATCGATTCTTAATTATTAAAATTTTCTAGAAGCAGTATCAAGTCTTTTGGAAACTTCTCAAGTCTTCTGAAAGCATTTGAAATCGTCTAGAAGCAGTATAAAGTCTTATAGGGGCAGTATCAAAGCTTTAGGAGGCATTTTCAAACATCTAGAAGCAGTATCAAGTCTTCTGGAAGTAGTATCCAGTCTTTTGGAAGCACTTCAAGTAATTTTGAAGTATTTCTAGTCTTCTAAAAGTAAGTATAAGGTCTTCTGAAAACATTGTAAGTCGTCTGGAAGTATTGTAAGTCATCTGGAAATATTTTAAGTCTTCTAGAAGCAGTATCAGTCTTCTGGAAACATTCCAAGTATTCTGGAAACCATATCAAGTTTCTTAGATACAATATCAAGTCTTCTGGAAGCATCTTCAGTCATCTAACAGCGACATAACGTACTTTGGAAGCATTGTAGGTCGTCTGGACACACTTCAAGTCCTCTAGATGCAATATCAAGGCGTCTAAAAGCGTTGTAAGTCATCTGTAAGCATTGTAAGTCGTCTGGATGCATTGTAAGACATCTGTAAATTCATCATTTTAAGTCTTCTAGAAATATCAGTCTAGAAATTCAAGTCTTCTGAAAGCAATATTAAGTTTTCTTGAGACAGTATCAAATCATCTAGAGGTAACAACATCAAGTCTTCTGGAAACATTTTAAGTTTTCTAGATGCTATATCAAGTTATCTGAAAGCATTGTAAGTCGTCTGGAAGTATTTTAAATCCTCTAGAAGCAGTAACAGTCTTCTGGAAGCCGCGGTACTTTATAAATCTAGGGACTTTAATTTGTATTCTTTTTAAGACAATAATTTAAAAAAATTTTTTATTATGCACATTTTTCGGGGCATTTATGTTCTACAGCTTTCATTATCTTCTTCGTTTCTTCTAATCAGATAAGAAGCCATTTTGAACGAAAAAAAAAACATCTTACCGTCTACAAAATTTTTTGAAAAGCTTCAGTCTTCACCTTCAAAGAGTATTTTTCTTCGCTATGGTATTCATATTCGTATTTTACTGTGTTGTACAGTAAGAAATATTTGACAAAAAAAAAATTTTTAAAATTGACATAATTATGTCGGTAAAAAAGTTGCCTTTTCTGTTAAACAATAGAGGGTGCAGAACCCGGAGTTTTGTTCGATTTTTTTGAACATTCTGTATATTTTTCATCAACAAGACATTTTTTGTATAAACCATTTTATAATTATAATTACTGATTAAAAATAAATAAAACGTGTTATTATACAGAGAACTTTAAAGATTTTCTAAATATAATCTTTAAATTAATTTTTTGATAAAGGATATGACTCACTCTGTATATAAAATAAACCAACAAAGCTTTAAAAAAAATGATGGTAAAACAGGTCATTTCATTATCGATAGAGCAGACGCCACGCCATTTTGTTAGAAACCCATCATGGATTTTTAAGTAGACAGTAAGTGCGCGTGTTTAACCAGGTGTAGAAAAAGGGATAAAAACGATGCCCTTCATGCGTTCTTTCAATTAACAGTGTTCGGCTAAAATATAATTAAAACTATGCGAAAGTCCTAATATGCTCGCGACACCCACTGGACGCGATGGTGTTTTGTGCGTGAATTGTTTGCTGCGGTGCCGGCATTTCTTTAGCTGTTCGTTCCGTTCAATAAAAATCCTACAATCGGGGCCCTGGAGCCCCATTTCGATTTAAAACGTTGAACAGAAACCGCTCCCCAAGATGATGTACACGGTAAGTCGAGTTGCGGGTGTTAGGTTACGTTTTAAAAATAGAAATGTGGTTTCTTCGCGCTCGATGATCTGTCAGAAAGAAGGATTAAAAAAAGCTTTTAAATTAATTATTTGTTACATTATTAATGCACTTTAACGATTTCTATTATTTTTTTTTTAGGGAACTACTACAGAGCAAGATAATCGCTTTAGCGATAAAGAGAAGAAATTACTTAAGCAAATGAAGTTTAGTGATTGTCTTAGTCAGAGGGTAAAAATTTTTTTCTTACCTTAAATATTTTTTAAATTACAATTTTTTTTTAAATTTTAACTTTAATTTTAATTTAAAAGGTTTTCACATACAATTTTTTTTTATATTAAATAGGTTGATATGTCCAAGATTAAATTGGATGTAATAAAACCATGGATTCAAGAGAAGATTACAGAAATTTTAAAGATTGATGATGATGTTGTTGTCGATTTTGTTTATAATCAACTTGATGAAAAGGTAAATTACTTTGTTTCTATTAAATCTTTTTTATAACAATCATTTTTATTTATTAATTTTCTTTGTAGTATCCTGACCCCAAGAAGATTCAAATAAATCTAACAGGCTTTCTTCATGGCAAAAATGCCAGGGAATTTATGGCTGAACTTTGGGCATTACTTATTTCGGCGCAAGAAAACCCAACAGGAATTCCTGATTGTCTCCTTGAACTTCGAAAAGAAGAGATTACCAAGAAAAGAGTATGTTTTTCTGGGGTGAAGTTAGCTATAGTACCCAATTATAAATTAATTTAAATATTGGTTTTACAATTTAAGCTATGAATTAAAGAGGTTGTTTTTTAAATCTATGATGAATCAAAATCAAAAAAGAATTATGGTAAAATACGGTTGTGTATTTTGAAGTGGGTAGGATTATATTTTATAATGAATTTTTAGTTATTGTGTTCATGATAAAAGGAAAAAATTCAATAATATTTTAGAAAAAAAACTGGAACTGGTGAATTTTAAAGTTTGATTTGTGATTTTTTGTACATATAGTGAATCATAAATTCTGGTTTGGGCAGAAGCGGATTTTGATAAGTAATGTTAAAGATAATGTTTTAAAAAATCAATCGGTATGTACATTACGGTATGGAAACTTACATTTTTTACTACTGACTGATAGTTCAAGTCCTGAAGTCAGTCATTATGAAAATCCCTTGCTTTTTATTTAACCCTTCATTTGGCGCGCATGTATCCAGGAAATGCACACATAAAATTGCTTGCCGCCTGGTTAGAGATGGATATCTTTACAACTAATCGATGACACGATTTGAAGTAAACTTTGTTATAATCAGTAATTTCTATTATACTGACATGTATTTGAAAATTTTTGGCTACTCAGTTCTTTTTTAACAGCAAGTTAAACATAAAAACACCCCATTTTTTAAATTTTGTACGTACCATCACTTTATGAATTATGATCTGCACACAAGGCATATTTTATTTTTTTCATATTTTGTACAGTTTTGTGAATTTTCACGGTTTAAGGGGATGCTGTTATTTTGAAAATGGTTTGACGGATTTGAACGCATTTTACACTGAATTGTGCGCAATAAATCGGTATGTCGAACTCCAGTAATAGTTTTTCAAAACAAAATGTTTCCGATTTTTTTGGAGCTAGTAAAATATTTGAAAGAAACCAGAATTAGATAGGCTAAGGGACGCTGGTGTGGAGTAACCGTCCTCAGAGAACTAAAGAAACCAGGATCACCGAGGTGATTGAATGTCGGATACAGAGTCGAAGATGCAAAGCAAGTTTATGGCAGCCTTTCTCAACAGGGTCCAAGCAAATGTCATTGAATAGGAAATTTCCCCCTGCAACAGTGGAACAAACACTTAAAGTCAAAATCTCCGAAGTAGATGATTCTAAAACAAACCAAAGAACTTTACTGGCTATTATAATGGATATTCAAGAGGAGGAATTTTACCGTCTTGGAATGAACACAGGAATTTTTGGCTACTCAGTTCTTTTTTAACAGCAAGTTAAACATAAAAACACCTCATTTTTTAAATTTTTGTACATACCATCACTTTATGAATTATGATCTGCACACAAGGCATATTTTATTTTTTTCATATTTTGTACAGTTTTGTGAATTTTCGCGGTTTAAGAGGATGCTGTTATTTTGAAAATGGTTTGACGGATTTGAACGCATTTTACACTGAATTGTGCGTAATAAATCGGTATGTCGAACTCCAGTAATAGTTTTTCAAAATAAAATGTTTCCGATTTTTTTGGAGCTAGTAAAATATTTGAAAGAAACCAGAATTAGATAGGCTAAGGGACGCTGGTGTGGAGTAACCGTCCTCAGAGAACTAAAGAAACCAGGATCACTGAGGTGATTGAATGTCGGATACAGAGTCGAAGATGCAAAGTAAGTTTATGGCAGCCTTTCTCAACAGGGTCCAAGCAAATGTCATTGAATAGGAAATTTCCCCCTGCAACAGTGGAACAAACACTTAAAGTCAAAATCCCCGAAGTAGATGATTCTAAAACAAACCAAAGAACTTTACTGACTATTATAATGGATATTCAAGAGGAGGAATTTTACCGTCTTGGAATGAGCACAGGAATTTTTGGCTACTCAGTTCTTTTTTAACAGCAAGTTAAACATAAAAACACCCCATTTTTAAATTTTTGTACATACCATCACTTTATGAATTATGATCTGCACACAAGGCATATTTTATTTTTTTCATAATTTGTACAGTTTTGTGAATTTTCGCGGTTTAAGGGGATGCTGTTATTTTGAAAATGGTTTGACGGATTTGAACGCATTTTACACTGAATTGTGCACAATAAATCGGTATGTCGAACTCCAGTAATAGTTTTTCAAAATAAAATGTTTCCGATTTTTTTGGAGCTAGTAAAATATTTCAAAGAAACCAGAATTAGATAGGCTAAGGGACGCTGGTGTGGAGTAACCGTCCTCAGAGAACTCAAGAAACCAGGATCACTGAGGTGATTGAATGTCGGATACAGAGTCGAAGATGCAAAGCAAGTTTATGGCAGCCTTTCTCAACAGGGTCCAAGCAAATGTCATTGAATAGGAAATTTCCCCCTGCAACAGTGGAACAAACACTTAAAGTCAAAATCCCCGAAGTAGATGATTCTAAAACAAACCAAAGAACTTTACTGGCTATTATAATGGATATTCAAGAGGAGGAATTTTACCGTCTTGGAATGAGCACAGGAATTTTTGGCTACTCAGTTCTTTTTTAACAGCAAGTTAAACATAAAAACACCTCATTTTTAAAATTTTTGTACATACCATCACTTTATGAATTATGATCTGCACACAAGGCATATTTTATTTTTTTCATATTTTGTACAGTTTTGTGAATTTTTGCGGTTTAAGGGGATGCTGTTATTTTGAAAATGGTTTGACGGATTTGAACGCATTTTACACTGAATTGTGCGCAATAAATCGGTATGTCGAACTCCAGTAATAGTTTTTCAAAATAAAATGTTTCCGATTTTTTTGGAGCTAGTAAAATATTTGAAAGAAACCAGAATTAGATAGGCTAAGGGACGCTGGTGTGGAGTAACCGTCCTCAGAGAACTTAAGAAACCAGGATCACTGAGGTGATTGAATGTCGGATACAGAGTCGAAGATGCGAAGCAAGTTTATGGCAACCTTTCTCAACAGGGTCCAAGCAAATGTCATTGAATAGGAAATTTCCCCCTGCAACAGTGGAACAAACACTTAAAGTCAAAATCCCCGAAGTAGATGATTCTAAAACAAACCAAAGAACTTTACTGGCTATTATAATGGATATTCAAGAGGAGGAATTTTACCGTCTTGGAATGAGCACAGGAATTTTTGGCTACTCAATTCTTTTTTAACAGCAAGTTAAACATAAAAACACCTCATTTTTTAAATTTTTGTACATACCATCACTTTATGAATTATGATCTGCACACAAGGCATATTTTATTTTTTTCATAATTTGTACAGTTTTGTGAATTTTCGCGGTTTAAGGGGATGCTGTTATTTTGAAAATGGTTTAACGGATTTGAACGCATTTTACACTGAATTGTGCGCAATAAATCGGTATGTCGAACTCCAGTAATAGTTTTTCAAAATAAAATGTTTCCGATTTTTTTGGAGCTAGTAAAATATTTGAAAGAAACCAGAATTAGATAGGCTAAGGGACGCTGGTGTGGAGTAACCGTCCTCAGAGAACTCAAGAAACCAGGATCACTGACGTGATTGAATGTCGGATACAGAGTCGAAGATGCAAAGCAAGTTTATGGCAGCCTTTGTCAACAGGGTCGATATCGACCCCCAAGAGATTGATAAATGATGCTGAGGTGTCAATAAAGCTTAAGCCGACCTTTTTCTTTTAGTCGTTAAAGTATGAAAGCAGTGCTTCACTTGTTTTGTACACATGTTTTGACTTTCTGGAAATCCTAAACTATCGAAACTTTAGTGAATTTTTGTCTTTAATAATAATGTTATGATAGGATATAAGGACACCAACCGAAATCTCCCATATCAAATTATCTATTTTCAAGGTTGTCTTTGAATGGGGTCAATGCAATAATAAAAATTCGTACAGGGGTCGCTGCAAAGAAAAGGTATAGAAACCCTGATCTATGGTATAGAATTAATTTGTTAATAAATATTGTTTATATTAGTCTAAATGTTAAACATACACAATAATATAATTTGTTGTAATTTATGTTTATACTATACAAAATAGATATGGTATGTATCTTCTCCTCTGAAGCAGACATTCAGTCACCATGACCATTCTTCGGTTTCTTAAGTTCTCGTAGGGCGACTATCACTCACTCGCCCATTACCCTGCACCGGCGTCGCGTAATCTGTGTAACTCAGTTTTCTTGCAAACACTTTCCTCACGCTAAAAAATCAGAAAAATTTAATTTTAAAAAATTATTATCGTCATTCAACATACAGAATTATTTTACATAATTCAGTGCAAAACTCATTGAAAACCGCCTACTCGTTTTCGAAATCACAGTATCTTTTTAAACCACGAAAATTCGCGAAACTATACAAAATATTAAAAAAATATAATATAACTAATATTCTGAACATATTAGACTATCACCTGTTGAGATGCCAAATTTTTTCGTCTTATAGTTTTTGATATAAAAAATTCATAAAGTAACGGCATGTACGGAAATCTCAAAAATCGGGCGTTTTCTATGTTTAATTCGCGGTAAAAGAAGAACTGAGAAGCCAAAAATTTTCAAATCCATATCAATATAGTAGAAATGATCACTTATTATAACATAGTTTATTTCACATTTTTTCATTAAGCTGTTACGAAGATATAGATCTTTAAATAGAAGGCAAGCAATTATAAGTGTTTGTTGGATACATGCGCGCCTAACAGAGGGTTAAACACTTTGTCCAATCCATCAGTTCACTATTGATAAGAAACATTGAGGATAATTAGACGAATAAGCTAGGGAAGTGCCCTTCATTGAACACCAACCTAATTGTAAACTACAAAAAAGCCACATAAAACAGATACTTAATTGCTGAAAGACCTCAAGTTGGGCCTCATGCTGGAAAGAATTTCCAGCTCAGAGACAAACGAAAAAACATGACAACTCTTTGAGGTATTATGCCTTGACAAAGGATATTTAAAGATGCTCTCAACCTTCCTAAACAGCTATGCACCCCTCAAATCCCATCTATTCTATATTGGACAAACTGAGGAGCAAACATACTGAGTAATTGAAAGAAATAAGACCATGGAGCAATTATAAAGTTTATTATGAATTTACATTTGCTTTTTACCACAAAATGAATTGTATAGTGACTAACAAAAACTCTGACAACAATTTCTATATTATACGTGATAAATATACTAACTACATTCGCGAAGTGAAAGAGGTCAAACTTGCGAATTGTAAAAAATCGGTTCATACAGGCGTTTAAAACGATTTGATATTTTGAGTATTGGTGGTGAGGAAAAACTTATCGCGCCACTTTTAGCGGGATGTGGAAATATACGCTATTTTATAACCTATGAAGAGTTATTTATGGCAATACATGAAGCGCATCTTGCTATGGGCCACGGAGAAAAAACAAGAACGATGAAGGAAGCTAACTGTAAATATAAAAATTTTACTGAAAAAATTATGCTGTGTCACAGAAATGAATTCAAGATGTCAAGTCGATCTCATTGACATGCAATCAAACCCTGATAATGATTGTAAATTTATCATGGTTTATCAGGATCACCTTTCTAAATTTTTTTAAAGGAATGTTTTTTCGTCGTGAATAAATTAAAATATTTATTTAATTATTTTTGTGCTTTTATTAAGACGATTGTCATTGCAATGTTTCAACCGGGTTCGGCCTTGTTTAGGCCATCTTCAGGAAATCCATCTTTCGAGAACAATCATTATTATAAGCAATAACAATCGTCTTAATAAAAGTACAAAAATAAATAAATATTTTAATTTACTTTCTAAATTTGTTGTGATGCGGCGCCCCCTTCATAGCAAACGTGCTTAAGAAATTGCCTATAATCTTCAAGACATTTTTACACTTTTAGGGGCCCCTAACATATTACATTCTGAATGGTAGGGAATTTGCAAATGCAATAATAACTGAACTGTGTCAAATATGAGCTGGTGTAAAAATTGTACATGGAAAACCGCGCCAAAGCCGGTGGAAGTCGCAAGGCTCAGTGGAATGTGCTAATATCCAAAATATGATTGCAACTTGGATGGAAATGAACGGTAGTAGAAAATGGTCCGAATCATTAAGATTTGTCAAGCTATTGAAACAACACTTATCACGAAGGCGTTCAGCGATCCCCTTACGAAGTTATGTTTGGTTATCCAATGAGAATGGGTCTCTCCAACGCCAACATCCCATCCAACGTTTTACCTAACTTAAAAAGCGAAGAAGTCTTGAAAGAGCTCTTTTTCGTGATGACGATCTTCAAAATAATGATAATACACGATAAATAACGAGAACACAACTTCAAACATCGCCGAAGGAAACGACATTGTGCCATGCGATGTTGCATCTAGCAGCTTAAAACCTGATTCAATAACTACTTTACACAGATACAACAATATTGAAATGAATTAAACAATTTTAATGCAACAAATATTAAGCAACATAGGTGCGAAGCTCACCAAGCATTTGTAAGTAAATTAGAAGCAAATGTCATTGAATAGGAAATTTCCCCCTGCAACAGTGAAACAAACACTTAAAGTCAAAATCCCCGAAGTAGATCATTCTAAAACAAACCAAAGAACTTTACTGGCTATTATAATGGATATTCAAGAGGAGGAATTTTACCGTCTTGGAATGAGCACAGGAATTCTTGCAGTTATTTACAAGGAACCAATTTACAATATGCAAGGAAATTTTTATCCTAGGTTTAATGCATCTATCCTAGGATTCACCAATTGTCAAGCTTTTACAGTAACATAAACACAAAGTAGTATTTCTCCTAAAAAATATTAAATTGGAGTATAACTCACATAATGTAACAACTAACATCACCCCAGTATATTCAATTAAGATAGTTTCCATTTACTTATGACCCAAATTTGCGTAGGTCCACTTTTATCAACCTCCAGGTAAACTAACTGGCGGCAGTTACAGTGGTTTTAAGCGCTCCCATTGGTTATGAGCCTGTTTTTAACTATTAAATCTGTTTGGATGAATCCATTTTCACCATGAATTGATACGAAGCAAAACTAAAAATCTGTAACAAAACTTTGTGATAAAGTTCTTCATTTTTGTCTTCTAAACTTGATTTCGGACCCTGCCCTTCACTAGTAGTTCGATTCCTTTTAACTATTAGATAAATTTAGTAAGAGGTCGTAAAAGTGGTCCTCAATTTGTAAATTTAGTATTAATGTAGTTTAAATTTAAATTATTACAGGTTTAAAAACAATATCAAAACTTTTAATCCCCAATTTTCTTTAAATTTTCTCCCTTATAGCAAGAATTAGAAGAATCTTCGAAAGAACGCGAAAAAGAAAAGGCAAAACCGGAAAAGGATAAAAAATACCGAGAGCGTGAGCGATCCCGTTCGCGCCGTTCAAGATCAAGATCCCGCCGTTCAAGGTCTAGATCTAGGCAGCGGAGGAAGTCGCCGGAAAACAAAACGTCCAGGGATAGCGATCGATCCAAAGAACGCAAAGACAAGCGCTCTCGAAGCCGATCCGTCTCCAAATTGAACGACTACAACAACAAGGACAACGGAAACGTTAGCCCAAGTGAAAAACGGGACCGTAACGGCGAAAATAGCGACAAAGAGCGCGATGGACTACATAAAAGAAATGCAATCACTCATAAGTAAGATATTTTTAAACAAAATACTTATTGATGCATTACATTTTAATTTTTTTTTATTTTTCTTAGGGATCCTCCTCAACAGGTATCGAAACTTCAAGCGAAGCTGATGTCAATGGCCGGGAACGACACCTTAAAATCGAAATCAGCCTCTCATTCGAAGTCAAGATCTCGTTCGAGGAGCAAGAGCGGTTCACTCAGCAAGTCCAGGTCAAGATCAAGAGGATCTAGGTCTTCAAGCAACTCAAGGAAGTCGGTGTCCAAGGAGCGGAAATCGCGGTCTGTGTCCAAAGGAGCCGGAGGAGGCGCCGTCGAAAAGCAGCGACGTTCCCGTTCCAGCTCAGGATCCAAGGCGAACTTTGAAATTCACAAGAAAGAAGACAGCGTTCAGAAGAAGCGCCACTACCGGACGAACAAAGAAAGTTCCGACAGCGAAGCCGAAGTGGACAAACGACGCGGGAAGCGGTCACCCTCGAAAAGTCCGAAACGGGATGCCAGAAAAAGTCGGGATCGGAGGGACAGCTCGAGGAGGAGACGAAGCCTTTCAAAAAGGAGGAGTAATAGTCGTAAAAGAAGTTTATCTCGAAGGTAAAAAGCATATTTGATTTATTCGTTTCTTTAGAGTGGGTAAATTACGGAAGAAAAAGGGTTAAGAACATTTTCATTTAATCTTTTTAGACATTTCTTTTTAAAGAAATTAATTGTTTTTATATTAATTTTTTTATGATAACAGCACGTTTCAACGTATTTTAGGAGGAGTGTGTCTCGTTCAAAAAGAAGCCCGAGCCGCCGTCGCCGCAGCCCCTCAAGATCTCGTAGAAGCCCTTCAAGAGGCCGCTACAGCCCTTCAAGGCGAAGGAGAAGCTACAGCCGCAGAAGGAGCTTGAGCAGAAGAAGAGGACGTCGCAGTCGAAGCAGACGAAGTCCAAGTAGAAGACGAAGAAGCATCAGCAGAAGAAGAAGCCGAGATCGGTAACAACAAAATTAATTAAAACAAATCTATTAACATTCAAATCCGCTTTAAATCATTTGATCTTAATCACGTAATTTATTTAAATTGATAAAATTACTACTATTTATTTAATTAATTAATCATAATTAATTACATTATACATATTTTCGATTTAGCGTTCGGAGCTTCTATGTGCTGCTCCGAGCGATTGGTGTCGTGTTCGATTTGGGCTTGAAGCTCCGACTCCTATCTTCCCGTACCCCCAATAGCAACACCAAAATATGTCAAAAAATGAGGTGTTTCACATGTGCAAACGTGAGAGTGAGTAAATTTAATAAATTTTCGTTATTTTTCAAAATGAAAAATGAAGATTTTGCAAACAAGGAGCCCATTTTTATGTTTAAAGGTGGGGATAGGAGGGGATAACAAGCTTTTTTAACGAGTTGCAAAGTTATTTGCAATGTTTTAAGCACTTTGAACGTTTTAAAATCGAAAAGCTATTAATTACGCTGAAGATGCACGAATCTTTTAACCTTGAATAAGAAAGTCGGTAGGTTGCGCATCAAGCTATTTACTTTTGTTTAGTTGTGTTCAAATTTACACAATTTATAATTCTACAAGGTTCAAATTGAAGGGTTATTAAGCAATTAAATCATAGCGATAAAGATTGAAGGCCAATATGGGGCGTTTTGACGTTTCAAATGTCATCTGTCAAAATTTTGTTAATTTCATCATTCGAAAATAATATTTTATTGTTTTAATCATGCCCCATTCACTCCATAATTGAAACTTGCATTTAATTATGGATACTGCCACCTATAAACGCTGCTTTCCATTATTAAACTCATTTTAGTAGATTCCTTTACCAGAACTGTTTATGAATTTAGAATTGCCAATCTGACAGGTTTGACATTGTAATATTTTTGATTGTGCTGTGTATAGAAGAAGTTCATATCAGGTACTTCGAAACTCTTAAAATAGCGGTGTGTAAGAAGGAGCCACAAGATTGTGTTTAATGCCTGTTATTTGACGAAATCATTGGGATGGTTGAACATATAATAAGGTTTATATGTTAACTATTGAGTCATCATTAGGCTTCAAAGAATCAACATTGGATAGATGCAATAAAATTAAGAAGAAATGATGTGGTACATATAATATTAAAAAATTAAAGAACAAAGTGTTTGTTATTCAATTAAAGGGTTTTGCCCAAATGATAATCTAATACCGTATTATGTTTTCCCGATGTCTTTTTTTTGTAAAACATTGCAAACGACAAAATTTAATGTATTTCAAATTTTGTGCGGTTTTAAAAACCAAGCAATGTTTTGTAAAAAAACAAATTTAATTTTTATTTTCCGCCTATCACTGATTTCAGCGCTATAGGTGACAGTATCCAAAACTAAACACCCATTCTAAACAAACAGTGAGAGTTAGCTGTCTACATAACAATATATAAAAATATTTAATCAATGGTTTTAATACAGAAGATAACATTTTAATACAATACCGCTCAAAAGTGTATGATTATTTGCTTTTTCTCACATAACAGTGCTGTATAGTGCCAGTTATCTACATGTGATCGTCGATTTAGAGAAGACAAGAGGCTAAAGGTCCGAGACTTACTGGGGTCAGGTTGAGAGTGGGTGAAGATGCATCTCAACTGGACAGGAAGACTTAGTTAGTGCTGATAATAACTGATAGTATATCATGGATATGTCGTCCTATCAGTATCCACTGCAATCTAAAAGGCCCCTGGTTCGCATTCCGTGTGCCATAGATCGCTACAACTACAAAGATATTCTTCAGGATGACCTGCATCCTCAGCTGTTTGGTGCTAATATTGTGGAGTGCTACGCAGCGCTGAAGTTTAAACCGACGATCAAGAGGAGACTGAAGAGTGACTTATTGCTCAGCTTAGAACAACAAGATCTCAAATGGACAGCAGGGAGACAGAACTGATGGCATATCATGGATATGTTGCCCTACCGGTTGCAATCCAAAAGACCCCTAGTCCGAAATATGTGTACCATGGATCGCTACAAGTACAGGGATATTCTGCAGGATGTAAAAAATGTTTACTTGGGATAAACGGTCCTTGTGGACCGTTTGCCTACATCATACGTTAAATTGAAAAAATAGTTATTTTTGCCATTTTTAGATAGGCAAAACATAATTTGTTTAACATTGTTCAAAAGAAATATTGTATATATCTTGTAGTATAAGGCGTCCTATTATAGATTTTATTAAAAATTTCTTGCGGTATTTTGCGGTTTTTCCTTTAATAAGGTTTTATTATACACTGTGTACACAAAATGTTAAAAAAATTATAGGATTGCTATGTGTTTTTGTTTGGGAAGTGCATCTATAGATATAAAATAGATATCAAGGGAACTTTTTCATCACAAAAATTGATACTACATAGTGCCCACAAAAAGTTTTTAACTAAAATCATAATGATTATTTAATACTAAATATCCAAAAATCAGCTTCAGGAAAGGAAGAAGATGATGGAGGAAGTTTCCTTTTAAGCTGTAGCGAATCAAAAGAAGAAAAACAGAAGAGCTTATTTTTTATTTTTTTCTTGAAAGAATTACATATGCTGCACAAATGGAACCTAGGTCATAAGGTGAATTAGATGCAGCAGATGTAATAAAGGAAATAGTTTTTCTACTCCTAGAATTATTGCTCTTTATAGAAACTAAGTTAACAAAAATTTCAGTATGACATGAGAAGTGTTGCAGAAAGTCGCTATTTAAATTATGAAGGTACTTTTCTAAAAAAAGTTGCTATCCAAACAATCTGTTAGATAACACGGAAGTGTTTCTCCAAAACTTGTTGACAGGAGGGCAGTGGCATAAGATATGTTCCACCATTTAATTAAGTTGAGATGTCTTTTTTTTAAACTCTAGAGCTAGAACGCGTAAATTTTAAACTGTTCCCGGGTTTGACAGCAACGATATTAAATAATTTCGCATATCTTATTTCAGGAGAGCTGGTCTACAATAGGCGAAGTTTGTCTTTAGCTCATAGTCCAATCTTGTGTTTGGTCGTGGCAAATAATACATCAACTGCTGGCTCTGATCCGACAAATACATTAGCGCTGCCTTCTCATGTTGGCTCATCTGTCGCTTGATTACCTAAAGTGACCTGAGACCTAGATCAGAGAGACTCTGTTCTCACTCTTACAGTAATTAGCTAGAGCCGTTACTGACTGACTCCATCTGGTGTATTTGATTCATCTGTGAACATGCAAGTATCTGCATGAACCAGCCAATTTTCGTTTTCAATCAGAGCTGCCATCATATCTGACGGTATTGATAGCGCAATATTAGTATCTTTAGTATCTTCCGAAGTCCACTGGTAAAATATTTTGAAACAGCTTAGAGAATATTACTTCAACCTATAAATGGTAACCCTAGCTATTTTCTGTATATGCACGTGTAAAGGAGTTAGGAAAGATAAGTTCGGGATTCTGGGTACTAGAGGATTCATACTACCTAAGTATTACAACTTTTAAGTATTAAGATTTATTGAATCCATCTTCCTTGTTGTGCTTAGTTAAGGTTTTTTAAAAGCAAATATACTTAAGTGATTGTTTTGTTTTTATTTTTCGTTTCTATACCGGGTTCAGGCCTTGCACATCATCTGTAGAAAATCGTCATATTTTTCACGTATTACATTTCTAAACTTTTTTAAAAAATCTTTTTGACCATGATTTTTAACTAATTCGCTTCTGTGCAACGTGTCAAATTACAATGGAGAATTTTTTTTTTTAATTTAAAAAACTTGGAAATTTTGGACAAACAAAATGAATTGCCAGGAATGAAACCAAAGAGCGAGCGAGATTTCTAAAAGCGGTAACATTTGAAAATTTAAAACTTATAAAGAAAATTACAAAACTTGTATAAGATTACCAAGGGAAAAGCGAAATTTAATATTAGCAAGCTTAAGTTCTTACAAGATCTTAATAAATTTAATTTAAGTAACGTTTGTGACGGTTTTTCATGATTGTTGATTTCAAGTAACAAGTTTTATAAATTAAAAAAAAATTTTTTTCTTCAATGTAGTTGATACGTTGTTTCGATTTAACCTCATGTTTGATTCAAAAAAATTTTTGTGGACACTATGTAGTATCAATTTTTGTAATGACAAGGTTCCTTTGATATCTATTTTATATCTGTAGATGCACTTCTCAAACAAAAACACATAGCAATCCTATAATTTTCTTAACATGTTGTATACACAGTGTGTAATAAAACCTTATTAAAGGAAAAACCGCAAAATATCGCACGAAATTTTGATAAAATCTACAATAGTAGTCTTATATTACAAGATGTATACAATATTGCTTTTGAACAATGTTAAACAAATTATGTTTTGCCTATCTAAATATGGCAAAAATAACTATTTTTTCAATTTAACATATGATGTAGTCAAACGCTTAGAAAAAAACTAATAATCGACTTTTTGATATTGAAATAAAGTAAAGGAAAAAAATTAATCAAAAATTACAATTTTTATCGACGTTTTATTTACGTAATAACTGTTTATTAAACAATAAATTCTAAACTAAAATATTTCAGCGATGGTTATTACAATAATTATAAAGAAGGTGTTTCAAGACACCTTAATGTTTATTTAATCAAATAGTGATGATTACATTTCGAATCTAACTCATTCGCTATTTTCAATTTTGACCAAGATTTTTAAAAAATTCGCCAGTGTGCGTTGTTTCGATTTAACCTCATGTTTGATTCAAAAAATTTTAACAATTAAGATGCTCTGTGGAAGCTTGAATAAATTACAATCGCAATATTAGCATTTAAAAAAAGTTGTTTTAATTAACACATCTTGTGGATCTGAATAAAATTTTTTGCTTGTTGCCCACGTACGGTCGTTGGATACTTCTTGCTATTCTGCAGGATGACACATCCAAGGACGCCGCTAATTGGTTTGATGAACTAGTGTAGCACTTTGGAAAGCAAGTTGAAAGGGGCCACTTTCGGCGTTGAGAAGTACTACAGTAGTAAGCGGAGTGGGTGAAGATAGATCAGCTCACTATCAATATATTGACTGATTCCATGACCATTAGATGCCAAGTTGTGATTAATAGCAAGGATTACCCTACCAAGTACTAGGCTACTTTTATTGTATTGGTATTCTTTGAGTGAGAGTATGATTTATTTTTGTTGTTAACGTTTTAATAAAAATAATTTTTAGTAACTCAAAAATAAATTCTTCTATACAAGAGTGTCACATAAATAATTGGTGAAAAAAATTACATGATGTTATAATTTTAAAAAGAGTTATGTTTGAAAAATCAAATGATCATATAATTATGAGTGGTACTACATTAAAACTAAATTTTAGATTTTTCAAATCTTAAAATAGATGGGGAAAGGGAAGAAACAAACGTTTTCTAAATTAAAGAATAAAATAATTTCGCCCAAAGGAGCGAATTTCGCCCACTTGTTATATTTAGCTTGTTTTAACAGGTTTACATTAAAATTCCCTTGGTACATTAATGATTATTTGTGGATTAAATTAAAGCTATCATTTTGATTCAAGCTCATTTAAACATTTTACTTTTCTAAAAACCAAATTTTTTTGTTTAGTCTTCGTCGTTCAAGATCAAGAGATAATCGTCAAACTTATAGAAGACCACCGTCCAGGGATAGGAGAAGATCAAGAAGCCGGGACAAACGGTCAAGGTCAAGAAGACGATCACCACGAGACAGTCGAGGTAGCGCAAGGAAACGATCTCCACCACCAAGAGGGCGTTCAAGACCAAGAAAACCAAGTATGAGTCCAAGGAGGCAACAAAGTGAACGACGCGATCCACCAAAAGCAGAACAATCCCGCGAAGAGCGAGTTCCACCACGAAAAGAAGAGAAGAAAGAGCCCGTTATTGAACCGGCCCCATCGTCAAGGAAGCTCCCAGAAACAAGAAAAAATGAGGAATTAGAACAAAGGAAAGTTGATAGAACTAAAAGCGATAGAAATACAACTCGGGTTGAAGTTGAAACTAACAAACGCAAGTCGGATCATGTTAATGAATCAAAGAAGGACAAGAAAAAATCAAAATCGCGAAGTAGCAGCCCGAAGATACATCAAATTCCTCCTCATGCACCTCCAAGATATTCAAGGAGTTTGTCAAGAACACCATCGCCGTTTATAAAGGCAAACGAGTTCCCACCCAATAAAAAAGAGGCTAATAAAGAAGAAGGTAAAAAAATTAAAAAAGATATAAACAAAGAAAAGGAAGTTAAAGTGAGCAAAAAAAGACCGAAAAGTGAATCTGAAACGAATTCGTCGAGTTCGGAAAGTGAAGAAGAAGTTAAAAGTAAAGATTCGAGAAAAAAATTACGGACAAAGAAACGTCCTAGAAAACGTTCGCCGAGTTCAAGTGATAGTGATCGGGAATATTCAAAGAAAAAGGATGATAAAAAGGAATCAAAACGATCTAAACGCGATAGTAGTGAGGAAAAACCAAGAAAGAAGCGTCACGCAAGTTCCGACTCGGGAACCGATAAAAAATACAAACGCAAACAAAGATCCTCTAGTACAGAAGAAGAAAAAACTAAAAAATCTCGTCGAGTTGAAAATTCGAGTGACAGTGATGAACCGAAAAAGTCGAAAAAACATCGAGACACATCTAGTGATTCGGAAGTTGAGAAAATTGAAAAGCGCGATAAAGATAAAAAGAAACATAAAAAAGAGACTAGTTCCGATTCCGACGATGACACGGCGAGGAAAAAGAAAAGAAAGAAGTCGAAAGCAAAGACTGATAGTGAAAGCGATAATGAAATCGATTCGAAAAAGAGAAAGAAAGATAAGAAACATAAGAAAAAGAAAAAACACTCGAAAAAACACAAGAAGCATAAGAAGAAGAAAGTTGAAAGTGACGACTCGGATAATAGCGATACCGAGATACTTAACGAAGATGAAAAAAAGTTGCGTGAAAAAGCGCTTAAGTCCATGAAGAGGCATGATTCTAGTGACAAATCTGAATGAAATTGAGACAAATGAAAAAAGATAAAATGGACTTAGTTAAAAAAAACAAAGATATTGAAGATTAATTTAAAAATTAATTTTTCGTTTTGAATTATGATTTTGTTCAAATTGATTTGATAGAGGATAATCTTTAGAAAATATGGTGTGAATTGTGTATTATACTGTTTTCCTTTTTTCTTTGTCATTCATTCCGTATGAATATAATAAAGTTATTTCAATGTGGTCAAATAAATTTTATTATCTGCAAGACAAATGAATTTAGACAAACAAAAAAGAGTAATCTTCTGGATTTTATATACTTACAATTGATAGCAATTATCGCGATTGAATTAATAAAGGAATAAATAAAATTTCAACGTTATATTTTATTTTAATTCTTTTAAAAACCTTTATCTACTCTTGTTTGTAAAATGGCTGTTTTGAAGACATTTTCAGTTCGTAAAGTATGTCATTAAGGAAAACTGCGTAAAGTAACGGAATAGTGCGTGAAGTAGCAATGTATTTTAAATGGGATTTACTTTAACGCACTGCTTTTATAGTACCGTTTAGCGCGTTTCCATAGTAACAAGGTACTAACGAATTGTGAATATTAATTTGTAATTTGTAGATAGAATATTGTATGAAACTCCTTCAAAAGCTAACTTCACGCAATGTTTCATAAATAACTAGTTTATCATTCCTATGCAAGGTCTATAGAACATAAGGTTACCTAATTCCCTATGTCTCTGTAGTATCGAATATTACCCCGCACATTGACGTCACTGGTTCGATACAGTCAAAGTAAAGAGTTGAGTAAAAGATAGCCTATACAATGGTACAGTCATCAGCTTTGTTCCAACCAGCGCTCCGACTCGTCAAATGCAATCTCCCATATCAAGTGGTGCAGGTCAATCTGCTTAAGTGGAACGACAGTACTAGACATGTGCAATTGCAGTTGAGGAGTCGGAGCGCTTGTTGGAATAGCGCTTCGAAAAAGCGTCCCAAAAAGGAACAGTTTTTGTATTGTTGATATTTTCACAAAGACTATGAATGAATTTTAATTGAATAGATTTTTTTTGCACTTCCAAGTATGATGCATGCAGGAAAGAAGGATTGGAAATTTCATTCTTTCGATTTCCAAAGGATGAGAGTATTTGTAAACGTTGGCTTCAGAATTGTAAATTAGGGACAGATTCAAAAACTTCAAGGATATGTTCCTTACATTTTGTAAGAGGCGATTTTGAACGGGATTTAAAGTCTGAGTTATTAGGTTCAAAACCAAAAAAAATATTAAAGATATTGTCTTTTCCATCATTGAGATTGGAAAGTAATTTACAAGCTTCTCTTAATGAGAGTATACAAGATTTAGCCAATGATAATATACAATCTGGTTGTGCTGCAATAACCCAAACAGAGGAAATATATAGATCAACTGTGATAACTCAGACAGAAATATCTACCAATACTTTTATTTGTAGTGTTAATGTTATTGGCACAATTAAAGAGGTGAATATAAAAATTGATTCACTTACAACAGAAAATGATAGAGTAAGCGGCATTTTGTTTAAAAAAGTAAGATCGATAAAATACAAAACTCAAGTAAGTATTTTATCAAAAAGACAACAGCAGAATACTTTGACAATTGCAAATTTAAATATAAAAATTAAGGAAAAATTCGAAAATGTTTCGAAAACATCAACACAATTAACAAAAATATTGAAAAATAAAAAGAATGTACGTTGGAATCAAGCGGACATTCACTTTAAGATATTTAAGTAAAAGATGTTGCTTATATTAAATAATAATTTAAATGATTTCTTATCATCTCTCCAGGTAATAACATATATTTAAACATTATGTAAATATGGCATTTAGATAGTGTAGTTTTCAAAAATTTTATGGTTATGCAGGTTTATCAACATTGTAAATCTGGTGTTCAAAAATAAACATGCGAGAAGGTATACTCTACTCAATGTTTCTCTTTTTATCAGTGGCAGCACAAAATTTCAATAAAATGGAAAATGTCGTCGTTTGACGAAATGAAAGTGGCAGAATCATGCGAATATGATCGAAAAAGAGATCAAATTATTGGCCCACACTCTCAAATGCAAATGATTATGGCAAGGGGATTGTTTGGTTCGTGGAAATAACCAATTTTTGTTAATTTTGATACACGGATTACTGAAGACGTTTTAAAAATATTAATAACAAGATTATATGACATTGGATATGAAGTAGTCGCTTGTGTTTCTGACTGTGGATCACCAAATGTAGGCTTATGGAGGAATTTGCAGATTAATAGCATAAACACTTATATCAATCATCCGTGCACTAAAAACAATATCTATCTTTTCGCAAAAACTCAGCATTTATTAAAATTAATTAGAAACTGGTTGGCAGTTTCTGAATTTAATTTAAAAGAAGATACAATAGATAAATATTATTTGGAACAATTAATTAAAGAATGCTATACATCAATCAGTTAACAGTTGCTATAAAAAAAAATAAATGAAAACCATATTAGATGTGAGGGGCCTAGAAGACAACATGTTAAATTAGCAGCCCAACTACTGTCAAGGACCACAGCGACAGCTTTAAAACGTTATTATTCAACTGAAAAAAAAAACGCAATGGTGTTAAGTAAATTTATAGCTTTAGCAAATGACTGGTTCCATGCTATGAATTCAGATACACCATGCAATTCAATTACATTAAAAAGTGGCTATGGTAAAGAGGTAGATCGTCAAAATAAAATTTTGAATTCTATGCACTATGTCATAACGGAATTGAGATGCAAAAATAAAAGAATGTTGCAGACATTTCAAAAAGGAATTTTGATGTTCATAAATTCATTGAAGGGGTTATATAAGGCTATAAAAAGTCGATATAATATCCAATACATCTTAACACATAGATTAAATCAAGATGTGTTAGAAAACTTCTTTGGATAAATAAGAAGTGGGGGTGGTTTGAATGATCATCTGACACCATTGAGTGCCTTAGAAAGAATACGGGTAATTGTATTTGGTAATTCAGCCTTATTAGCATCAAATTCAAATACTGAAGATCAAGAAAATCAAAAATAATATTTAGTTGGTACTGTGTTTCGAAGTGCAGAAATCCCCATAGATAATGAGTCAACAACGTCATCATTATCAGACAAAAATATTGATGAGGAATTAAACAAATCATTTAAAAATAACACTGTCATCAGAAGAAGATGGACTGCAATATTTAGCTTGTTGGATATAACATTCATTTCCAAATTCGGGAGAATACATATACAAATGAAATGAAAAACTGCATAATAATTGTTTACCAACGTGGGTAAAACAATTATCACAATATGTATCAATTATCATTGCTACATATTTTCATTTGAATTTATATTTTATACATTTGGATGTGTGCGCTTGCGCACAGTTAATAGAACCAGCTACGTCACTGACTCACCTTGCCTCTCTAAGGAGGAGAATCAGCATTGGGTAACCTGTTCTATAGACCTTGATTCCTATGGTACGCTTTATAACTGGTATTGCATAGTATGAATGCAGTTCGTTAGCTGCTGGAGATTTGTCGTCTTCAACAGGTGTAACTTTCCTGTTACCAGTTGTTGATAACAATCCCAAAAATTGTAATGGATTGTTGTTCTCTGTCAATATTTACATTATCATAACGGTTTCCTTTATCTGTATCAGCTTCATGATCATTAGTGCAATTTTTAAGAATTTCTAACAATTGCGACTGTATCATTCCTATATTTTCCACTTCAAAAAATTGTTGCTTATACCTGGGATCAACCAATGTCGCAATTGCGAACAGTTTATTCTACTTAATGTCAAATCTCTTCTTCAATTCAAATTCCAACACACTTTTCATTTGCATTATTTCATCGTTTTCGTCTATATATATATAATAAAATATTCGAGATATTTTTGTAATGTTTTTAAGTATGGTATAACATCAGATATTGCAGAGTAAGACGAACTTATGATCTATGTGATTTCTTGAAATTGTTTTAGTAATGCAATACTCTTTTGAAGTAATTCCCACTCATTACTTGATAGATTTTCAAAATTGACCGTTGTATCAGCTCTCTTATCTGCTCTCTTTTGTTCTAAAAGACGGGAGAATATGTTATATGTTGAATTCCATCTTGTAGATACATCTTGAACCAGTTGATGTGGTAAATTGAGTTCTGACTGCAAATTATTAAGTTTTGTTTGAGCCAGTCCTGAATTGTTAAAATGAGTGACAATACGTCTTCATTTTGTGAGAATGTGTACAATATTTTCCCTCTTTAGTGCATTATTTATTACTAATTGTAACGTGCATATAAAATAGGGAAATCCTTTAAATATGGAGTCATTAATGGCTTTCACCACATGTCTGCCGTTATCACGCACAATTGCATGAATTTTGTCATCAATTTTCTATATTTTGTTGATACCTTTTTGAGTCACCAGACTTTCTAATTAGAGATGGTGAGGGCGGCAGTTTCTTTGTTTGTAAATTTGAAGCAACGCCCAATGATGAAGGAGTTGAACTGTTCTTAATCACAGTGCTCAATTGAGGTACCAATTCGTTATGCTTATGTTTAATCTGATTTGTCAAACTCTTGGTGATTGCTATTTTACCCTGTCTACCGTGCGAAATTAATGCCTGACACTGGTTACACTTTACTTTTGTTGAATCACCTTCAATATCTGAACTAAAATTCGAACTAACACTAGAACTATTACTAGGACAACATGGCACCTGAGATGTCAAACATTTTTTCAAAAAACGCACGGCAAAACCCGAAAGTTTCCAGTTTTAGTGTTAGTTCTAATTTTAGTTCAGTTAACACACACACCTTCAATATCATCAAAAAATACCCATACACGCGATTTCTTTCTCGACATTGCTTGCGATTGCATTGCGAAAGAAAATCGAATACATCTAAACGTGTTACAACAAGATTATGTGTGATTATGTGGCATATTAGCGCTTCTAAAAGTGTGACAACACGTCCGAACTTCGGTCGGAATGATCGGCAATGGCCGATTAGTCGTCCCTTTTAGGGCCGAATAGTCCCTAAAATATAGTCGTAAGTCGGCTAAAGTGGTAGTCGGCCCAATCTTAATAATAATCATCTTTAGGCCCGCATTATTGGGGATTACTTGATAGAACCCTTTTTTCTTATCAACAGGGCTAAATGGACAATATTATCGTTATTTTCTGGAAAATGAATTGCCAGTGCTAGTAGAAGACGTGCAACTACTTCTAAGAAATTAAATGTGGTTCATGCACGATGATTAGCCAGGTCATTTTAGTTTGGAAGTCAGGAATTTTCTAAATCAATGTTTCACTAATCGTTGGATAGGTCGAGGAGGACCTCAACTATGGCTCGTTAGGTCCTCAGACTTAAACTGTCTAGATTTTTTCTTTTGGAGACATTTAAAATCGCTTATTTAAGAGACTCCAATCGACACGGTGGAATACTAGAATTTATAAACTTTTTTAGTAACTTTTTCAGTTTTTTCAAGTTTTTTACTTAATTAATGAATTATCATTTTCATATTTGACTATGTTTAAATATGATACAAAAATTTATAAAATTGTCAAACCGATAGCAGATACGCAAATAACGTATCAGACCAAAAAGTGGAGGAAAAATATAGGAAATTTAAATACGATATCAAAATTCATACAGGGTGTTCAAACAAAAACTTGCGGTTGGTACAAGCATCAAGACCATGAAAAAATGGAACACTCCTGGTAGTGTGGATGACGATTTTGTCATTTTATTGTAGAGATTCACAAACATGAGGTGTATACCAAATTTGAAATAATTATTCAAAAAAAACACCGGAGAGAAACGCAAAATTGAAACTTTACTACTTTATAATGACCACATAACGCATTTTTGACCACATGTTTATAGCATTTTTTCCTATTTTATTGAGTACTACCGACCCCTGAAATATGTACATGTCGTTCACTAACACCCTGTATACATAAATATAATATTTGTTACAGGGTCTATAATGTATATTGTATAATGAAGGGTACACAACTTCTGTTTGTCAGTATAATTTATATACAGGTGTCTCACATAACTGATTCATTAGAACTTTTTTGGATTCCACTATTCATAAAGGCTTGAAATTTTGGTAACATAGGTTCTTAATTACGATCTTAAAATCTAAGATGTCAGCAGTGTTTCAAATGATAAATCATTCTCTACAAACAATCTATTAAGATTTCTGTGCCTATTTCTTGTAGTCCTTTATACTGTAAGATTACTCAAACCATGCATGGAATGGCTAAAATCTTCTGGTTTTTATGTTAAAAAGGCCTGGAATTTTCAACTTTTCACTCATATTTATGTTATTGTTGTCATTACTTAGTTGTGGTCAGAGCGAATTATTCCAACGCATATTTTAAATTTGTTTTATATTCATAGCGGATGTAATAAAGTTTTGAAAAGGTCCTGTTTCATAGTTTTGGAAAGATCAAAACAACAAGAAACCATAAATGCTCTATCATCAATGATTAAATTCCCGAAATAAATATTTTGATTTATTTTATTGCTTAACGTTTTTTTTTGCTTAACATCTAATAACGTTTCATATAACACCCTGCCGTAAAATTATGGAATAATTTTTACAAAACACATAAACTTTATTACGTAAAAACAGCGAAATAAGTTTATTTTGGTTTTTCAAAACACCCATTTTCAGCCTATACGCACCCAGTATATGGCAGTATGTAAATGTATTTACAGTGTTCATAAGAGTTTATTGAATTTATTCCATAGTTTTGCTACTCACTGTATATTAATAAAAATATTTTCGTAATAAATGGTCCCAAGGTAGAGATGTGCAAATTACGTAATTCGAATTAGGTAAGTCCCATTGACATCACGTGCAACTTTGAATTCGTTGGTACCAGGCGTGACCCAATTGGATCGATATTTCTTAAATAATAATTTACCGAACGCCTGACAGACCGGTGTCAAAGAGACCTTGTAAACATCGATCGTAAATCGTATATTACGAATGAGTTTTTAGCCCTAAGAAGGGTTTTAAGTCCTGGTATTACATCTTGGTGTCGACAATATCGGAGTATCGATGGTGTCGAAATATCGAAAATTGTTTTTTATATACAGGACATTGCATTTACAGCAACGTACCTAAAAAGTACGATAATCGAGAAAATTATCAAGAATATATGGTGGGAATAAGGGTTAGTATCATAAAACAAATGAATTGGAAATATACTGTATGAACAACCACGTATGGCTGGTTGTTCAAATCTAACGTGCCTATGGTTGATATGTAAAGGAAATGTCTTCTGTCAGCAGTGTTTAGAATTTTATAAGCAGTATCTTGTGTTAAATTGGCAATTTTTGAATTTTGAAATGAAGATATTGTATTTTGCCAACAGTATTAGGTATTTTCGAAGCAACATCAAATTTTATTAACAGCTTCTATCATTTTCTATTAAAAATATCTTCTTCCGGCAGGATTTAGTGTTTAATTAACAGTTTCTGGACTACTTACATCAGGATTAGGTAATATTTTCGAAAAAACGTCATATGGTTTATATCGTTTTTTGTGATGAAAATGTTTTCTGCCAGCAGACTTATAAGCAATATCTAGTCCTCAGGAAGCATTTTATTAAGTCTTCTAGAAGTAATATCCTGTCTTTTGGAAGTATTTCAAGTCTTTTAGAAGCTGTATCAAATCTTTTGAAAGTACTGTAAGTCTTATGGAAAGTTTTTAAGTCTTCTAGAAACAGTATAAATCTTCCAGAAGGATTATCAAGTATTCTGTAAGTATTTCCAGTCTTCTAGAAGCAATGTCATTAAAAGTCTTTTCGAAACAATTTCATGTCTTCCAAAAGCAATACCATGTGTTTTGGAAGCATTTCAAGTCTTCCAGAGGCAACATCAAGTGTTTTGGAAGCATTTCAAGGCTTCTATAACCAGCATCAAATCTTCTGAATGTATTGAAAGTCTTCTGAAAACATTTTAAGGCTTCGAGAAGCAGTATCAACTGTAACAAGTCTTCTAGTACTACTGGAAGACTTAAACTACTTGTTCAATCAAAAATAAAAAGAAAGTGATACTCTCTTATAATTTATTAAATGAGTTGAAATTCACCTCAAAAGATTGGCATATCTACTTAAGGATGAAGAAACGAACTGGTAGACCTGATGAGAACTGACTAGAGGATAAACCATCTCGAAGTTAAGCATGTCGAACATACAGCTCAAGGCGATGGGTATTGGGAGGCTAATGAGTGTAAGACTTACTAGTTGACATCCAGTACAGAAACCATTCGTTTCAGTTAAGAACTGCATGGCACACGTCGAATGAGCCAAGGTCTGCCTCAACTTCATCTAAGAGCAGTGAGAGAAGATCCTGTAGAAGGATGAAAGCATCAGTCCAATAAGATTAACTTATAACTTCTCTTTACAGAATTCAATAACATCTTCATCTACCTTTTCATTATCTTTTAGGGATACCAAAAACACGTAAATTATTTCTTCGAGAGTATTGTTCTTGTGTTACCAAAACGGAGTTGATACTTCGAAGACGTCAATCGTCTTCTGTTCGTCGATCTGTTCAAATTTTATTATTATTAGATTAGTAATTCAAATTTTCTGAAAGCAATATCATGTTTTCTAGAAGCATTTCAAGTCTTCTAAAGGGATTTGAAGTCTTGTGTAAGCATTTCAAGTTTTCTGAGTGCATGTCAAGTCTTTTGGAAGCAGTTGAACTGCCAGAAGACTTCAAGTCAGATACAGCTTCTAAAAGACTTGAAATACTTCCAAAAGACAGGATATTACTTCTAGAAGACTTAATAAAATGCTTCCTGAGGACTAGATATTGCTTGTAAGTCTGCTGGCAGAAAACATTTTCATCGCAAAAAACGATATAAACCATATGACGTTTTTTCGAAAATATTACCTAATCCTGATGTAAGTAGTCCAGAAACTGTTAATTAAACACTAAATCCTGCCGGAAGAAGATATTTTTAATAGAAAATGATAGAAGCTGTTAACAAAATTTGATGTTGCTTCGAAAATACCTAATACTGTTGGCAAAATACAATATCTTCATTTCAAAATTCAAAAATTGCCAATTTAACACAAGATACTGGATATAAAATTCTAAACACTGCTGACAGAAAACATTTCCTTTATATACCAACCATAGGCGCGTTAGATTTGAACAACCAGCCATACGTGGTTGTTCATACAGTATATTTCCAATTCATTTGTTTTATGATACAAACCCTTATTCCCACCATATATTCTTGACAATTTTCTCGATTATCGTACTTTTTAGGTACGTTGTTGTAAATGCAATGTCCTGTATATAAAAACCAATTTTCGATATTTCGACACGTTCGACACCATCGATACTCCGATATTGTCGACACCAAGATGTAATACCAGGACTTAAAACTCTTCTTAGGGCTAAAAACTCATTCGTAATATACGATTTACGATCGATGTTTATAAGGTCTCTTTGACACCGGTCAGTCAGGCGTTCGGTAAATTATTATTTAAGAAAAATCGATCCAATTGGATCACGCCTGGTACCGACGAATTCAAAGTTGCACGTGATGTCAATGGGACTCACCTAATTCGAATTACGTGAGTCCCATCGTGACCCGACGAATCTCACGTAATTTGCACATCTCTACCTTGGGACCATTTATTACGAAAGTATTTTTATTAATATACAGTGAGTAGCAAAACTATGGAATAAATTCAATAAACTCTTATGGACACTGTAAATACATTTACATACTGCGAATACCAGCCATATACTGGTGCGTATAGGCTGAAAATGGGTGTTTTGAAAAACCAAAATAAACTTATTTCGCTGTTTTTACGTAATAAAGTTTATGTGTTCTGTAAAAATTAATCCATAATTTTACGGCACGGTGTTATATGAAACGTTATTAGATGTTTTCTTAAAAAACGACCGAAAAACAAACGTTAAGCAACAAAATAAATCAAAATATTTATTTCGGGAATTTAATTATTGATGATAGAGCATTTATGGTTTCCTGTTGTTTTGATCTTTCCAAAACTAAGAAACAGGACCTTTTCAAAACTTTATTACATCCGCCATGAATATAAAACAAATTTAAAATATGCGTTGGAATAATTCGTTCTGACCACAACTAAGTAATGACAACAATAACATAAATATGAGTGAAAAGTTGAAAATTCCAGGCCCTTTTAACATAAAAACCAGAAGATTTTAGCCATTCCATGCATAATTTGAGTAATCTTACAGTATAAAGGACTACAAGAAATAGGCACAGAAATCTTAATAGATTGTTTGTAGAGAATGATTTATCATTTGAAATACTGCTGACATCTTAGATTTTAAGATCGTAATTAAGAACCTATGTTACCAAAATTTCAAGCCTTTATGAATAGTGGAATCCAAAAAAGTTCTAATGAATCAGTTATGTGAGACACCTGTATATAAATTATACTGACAAACAGAAGTTGTGTACCCTTCATTATACAATATACATTATAGACCCTGTAACAAATATTATATTTATGTATACAGGGTGTTAATGAACGACATGTACATATTTCAGGGGTCGGTAGTACTCAATAAAATAGGAAAAAATGCTAATAAACATGTGGTCAAAAATGCGTTATGTGGTCATTACAGAGTAGTAAAGTTTCAATTTTGCGTTTCTCTCCTGTGTTTTTTTTGAATAATTATTCCAAATTTGGTATACACCTCATGTTTGTGAATCTCTACAATAAAATGACAAAATCGTCATCCACACTACCAGGAGTGTTCCATTTTTTCATGGTTTTAGCTATTCCATGCATGCTTTGAGTAATCTTACAATATAATAATAATAATTTTATTATCCCAACGGAAATACATTGTTCCATAAAAGGAGAAGATACAATGAATTAAATTTTGAAAATGAGAAAGCGCGGAGAAAAAACAAAACTAAAGTAATATTGAAGCAATCAAAGCAATAAAAGCAACACGCACAAGACATCAAAAATACTATTACAAAAAACAGAAACATTATACCAATGAAGTATGCCTCGGAGATTTACATATCAAAAAACAATAGAGGCTCGGTATTAGCCGCTCGCATCAATTTATTAACGGGGGAATTAAAACCTATGTTGGTGTTAGCGTAATTTGGCGAAAACACATCAGAAATGCGCGCACTTAATCGCGGCACTCTTTTATTAAACTGGGACAGAATACTTGACGCACTCACCACACCCGACATCACATCGAACACACAAACTTCACAGACATATTCTTTCTTCTATCTTCCAGGCTAATTTATTATTATTAGATTAGTAGTTCAAATTTTCTGAAAGCAATATCATGTTTTCTAGAAGCATTTCAAGTCTTCTAAAGGGATTTGAAGTCTTGTGTAAGCATTTCAAGTTTTCTGAGTGCATGTCAAGTCTTTTGGAAGCAGTTGAACTGCCAGAAGACTTGAAGTCTTCTGAAAGCAATATCAAGACTTCTAACAGTAATAACAAGTCTGTAGTCTTGTAGGATATAAAATGTCACCCCAATTGACTTCTTTCAATCTGCTGTTATTATCATTCTCAGGATCACGCGGGATCATCGTAAAGTAATATTTTTTAACAATTTTTACAGTTGACTACTGCCCAGCTTTGGTCAAAATAAAGTCAAAATTGTAGTAATTGAATCTACAAAAAGTACCTGAGTGAGATAAAGTATAATAAATGATGGATTTATTAATTCAAATGGGATTTTTAAAGCCAGAACAAGACATAGCAGTGTCTAATAAATTTTTACTGATTTTGAAGTATGTGACACTCCAAAATGTCTTAGCGTGGAATGATAAGAATGTTTCTAGTGAAAATCGTTGTCACATTTTAATAATTGTAAAATGCACCTGATTATCAAAAAAGTACCTAAAGTCCCGTTTTCAGTCGAAATAAAAACGGTTCCGTTATGTATGGATACTATTAAAGTACCCGTACAAGCGATTTTTTTTCTCGACATTTGTCAAGAGCGGAAACTTCTCTTTATAGAAATAACACTTTACTACAAACACCTGCATTACAAAAGAAAACCGAATACATCTGAACTTGTTATAAATTTAATTATTCGTCGTCGCTATCATAACTATCAGAAATTTCAAAGTTGCTTTCATCGGCACTGTCATTTCCGATATCTATAATAAACCGTTGATTATTTGGCGATACATAAGAATTCTCTACGTCGATTATGTGTTTTACGCAATTTCCCCATAATTTTGTCGGTATGTTGTCAACCTCTTGCCGAATTAAATCCACCACTTTGGCGCTTAAGGTTGGAGATGAATTATTTTTCTGATATTTCGCTTTAAATTGCTCCAGATTAATCCTATGGGGTTCAAAACGCAATGGTACGGTGGTAATCGTAGAACTATATGTCCCGCTTCTTTTGCCATACCATCGATTATGTAATCGGTTGGAATCTCAACTTCATTGACTTTCGATAACAATTTGTCTTTTGTGATCTTACCGTCCGGCATGGCAATATTATGTTCTTCCATGTATGTTAAAATATGTTGTTTCTTATGCCTCTTTGCAGGTTTGGGATGTAAAATTCGTGAGTGATAACTTGCGTTGTCAAGAACGATTACCGACCGCTGGTTTAAACTCATTTTTAAACCATGTCTCAAACAACGCAGCATCCATATCTTGGTGATAATCTGCAGAGCACTCCTTAATATTTTTTGCAGATAAAAGTAATCCATTTTGAACCCAACCATTTTCTCCCCCTGCATGAAGAATAATAATTCGTTTTCCTCTTGAACACGGTATCTTCAATGCACATTTATCACTCTCATTGGAAAGGCCCTTTTTTTTCATATCATGGGTATCATACCCAGTTTCGTCTAAATAAACAATATTCCACTTCTCTTCCCGATATTTTCTAATTTGATCAATAAATTCCCACCTTCATTTTTTTAGGCGGGGAGTTTCGGTAATATGAGCTCTTCCGTCCAGGGATTTGTAGTGAAATCCAATTGTTCGAAGATATCGTCGAAAGTGCTCTTTAGAATAAGGTATTTGTGCATGAAGTTCTTGTAATCTTATCTTTAAAGAGGCGACAGTAGGCACGATATTTTTTGAATACATATCGTAAATAACTGTTTTTATTTCCGTTGTGTAACTATCCGGAATTCTTTGGAAAAGATGACAAGCTTTGGTGGGTTAATCACTTGTAGATTCTGTATTCTCCAACTGCGCAATGAATTTACGTATTGTTGTTACAGGTACCCCTGTCAATTCACTGGTAACTTTACAGGCAGCAGAACAATCTTTTTCTTGCAATTCAACGAAAACGTTAACAATAATTCTTTTACTATCTTCGGAATAATATTGTTTTGGCGAATATGGTGACTCGTTTTCCCAGGGACGAAACATTTTCTTTTCATTTCATTTTCGAAAAAAATTGCTATACCTAATTAATAATGTATTTTAATAACGTTTTCATTAAAAAATACATCGTTAAACTAAGCATTCATATACAGGTGTCTCACGTAACTGGTTCATTAGAACTTCTTTGGGTTACACTATTCGTAGAGGCTTAAAATTTTGGTATCATGGGTTGTTCATTCCGTTCTATTAATCTAAAATATTTTCAAGATGGCCACCACTTCCGGTCTACCGGAAGTAGACCTCAACTTCGTTATTTTAAATGGAATGCTGTAGTTTTTATTAAACCATTCAATTGTACGTAAGGAAATATGTTGACTTTGATAACAGTTGTTGGTAGATGGTACAAAAAACGGTAGATGTTTTTTGTTTTCGAGTTATTTTGACTTTAAGTGCTTTTTGGCAAATATCACTATGGTCTTTACAAGCCCATATATCAGCCAACGTTAATTCAAAAACGTTTTACATTGGTACAATAACTCATTATATGCTATTAAATGGATTGTCACTTGTTATATCAGTGTACCTTATACAGCGTGGTCAAAAATTGAATTACCGTTTCGCTGTATTCAATTGCGAGAAAGTTGAACATTTTAAATGGAATGCCCCATATCTTTTTAGCCTATCTAAACGGGAATTTAATTCTCTACAAATTATCTATAAACCTTGCTATACCTATTTATTATAGTTTTCTTCATATTAAGTATTTTATCAAAATCCTACACAAAATGCTGGAAGCCATTCGTGTTTTTATTAGAAGACTATGACAGCTTGACAGTGAATCGTTTAATTTAATATAAAATAAATAATAAATATATAAATAATACCTATAATAATTTAAATAATTATTATAGGTATTATTTCTAGAATGATCTGCGATTGAATAAACTTTAATTTGTTAGCTTTTATTTGCCAAAAATAACCAGCAAAAGAACCCATAAATGAAACAATGAAAAACAATAATATGGCGTAATATTCGACATAATGATGGACGAGATATTCCTAGAGAGTTCAATTTATTTATTTACGGTGCTTTCTTGTAAAATATTATTCATCTAAATTGATCGAAGCACCTCTTACCGAAGAATTTGGTAAAGCAATAAAATATTACAAAACATTTGTTCTGTTATCTTAAGCTGCTGGTGATAGAAATTTATGTTTTCTTGTTATTTTGATGTTTCCAAACTAAGAGATACGTCTCTTATCCTATCCAAAACTTTATTATACCCGCCATAAATATAAGACGAATTTAAAATGTTGGCGTGGGAATAAATCGCCACGATATTCAAAAACATTAACAAGACATTAATGACAACAATAACATGAATATGGTTGAAAAGCTATCAAAACTCCATGGCTTTCTAACATAAGAACAAGAAGCTTTTCAGCATTGCATGCGTCCAATAATTTCCAAATATGAGGGCAACTACAACAAATAGGCACTGGTAAGTATCTAAATAGTTTGTAAAGAATTAAATTCCCATAATTTATTTTTATAATTTTAAGTTTTTCATTCTTTTATGTTATTAATTTTAATTTTTGTCATTAAATTGTTGTTTTTCATTGTTTCATTTATTCGGTTTTCTTTTGGTTATTTTTGGTAAATTACAGCTAGCAATCTAAAGTTTATTCATTCACAGTTCATTGTAGAAATAATACTAATAATAATTTAAATAAATTAAACAAAATACTGTCAAAATGTCATGGCCTTCTAACAAAAACACAAACGGTTTCTAACATTTTACCTATGATTTTGATAAATTCCGCAATAGCAAGAAAACTATAATAAATAGGTGCAGGAATATTTATAGATAATTTGTAAAGAATTAATTTCCCTTTCTGATAGGGTATGAAAATATGGGGCGTTCCATTTAAAATTTTCGACTTTTACGCAATTGCATACAGAGAAACAGTAACTCAATTTTTGACCAACCTGTATAAGATATACTGATACAACAAATGACAATCTATTTAGCAGCATATGAAGAGTTATCGTACCAACGCAAAACGTTTTTGAGTTAACGTTGGCTGAGATATGTGGTTTTAAGGAGCATGGTGATATTTGCCAAAAAACTATTAAAATCAAAATAACTCGAAAATAAAAGCCACTAGGTACCAACAACTATTATCAAAGTCAACATATTTTCTTACGTATAATTGAATCGTGTAATAAAAGCTATAGCATTCCATTTAAAATAACGAAGTTGAGGTCTACTTCCGGTAGACCGGAAGTGGCGGCCATCTTGAAAATATTTTAGATTAATAGATCGGAATGAACAACCCATGTTACCAAAATATCAAGCCTCTACGAACGTGGAACCTAAAAAAGTTCTAATGAACCAGTTACGTGAGACACCCTGTATAATTATTAAACCACTAATCACGAAAACAACTAATTATTAAATGCTGTTCTAAATGTTCCATTGTGAAGTTGTGTCTTCTCTCACTTAACGTATTCTTGTAAGCCGAAAAACTTCTCTCCACGTCCACACGTTGTAATTGGTGCATACTTGAACTTTGTAATTAATGCGGGACCCATAATAAATCCAGTAACAATTTTACCACTTAAAATTGATGCAATTTTTTGTAATGTGGCAAATCCTTCATTTTTACACAGAACGTCATTAAATTAAAACGCTATAGCACGTATAGCGTCTTGAAACTTTTTCAAGTTTTTCAAATCATTTCTACTGCAGTCACTAAAGGTAAATCCTATTTTTCAAGTGATTTTATAGATTCACTTATATAACTGTAATTGCTTTTTATAAATGCCAAATTATTTTGTAGCTCCACTTCTTTTAGGACGGCCTGGCAATCCGGAATTCAGTTGTAGATTCTCTATTCTCCAACTGCGCAATGAATATACGAACTGTTGTTAAAGGTACACCTGTCAATTCACTGGTAACTTTACAGGCAGCAGAACAATCTTTTTCTTGCAATTCAACGAAAACGTTAACAATAATTCTTTTACTATCTTCGGAATAATATTGTTTTGGCGAATATGGTGATTCGTTTTCCCAGGGACGAAACAATTTCTTTTCTTACGATACCTTTCACGTGGCTTTTAACAAAATACTCATCAAGAATTTCGCCTGTCCTCTCTTATAAGTAGTTTCCTTAAGCTATTTCTAGGTGTTAATAATAGAATAACGAAATGTTATAGAAACAGCAAAACAATTCTTAGAAAAAAAAAGTAGGTACTTAATTTAATAATGAATATAAAATCACCCTATTATTTATTTAAAACTTGGAAGGAAAGGAAAAGGGTGTTCCTTAATGTGGCCCTGAGTGAGGAATCCCAAAATTCTTCAATGGAAAATTACCTGTTGCACCCCCGTCTTTGGTCGTTTTACAACTACAGTAGGAAAGTGACAGGGTAATAAAAATCAAACTCGATGTGGACGACTATACAACAAGAGTATGAGACATATAAGGGCTTCCAAAAGTATACGAATGAAAGGCCAGGCGCGCACATACGATTATTTGTTGCAGCGACATAAAAGTAGTAGTCGCAAAAAATTTGTATGGTCGCGCATTTGCGACTGATTAATCGTGACTAGAGCCTAGTATCAACATGGACTTCATAGAAACCGCTTGTATAGTGGCTCTGTTATTACGAAAGAAATTAAGAAAGCAACGGAAAAGAAAATTTTGGGTGCATCCAATTTTATCTGACAGAGAACATCGGGGTCAATTTTACATTCTTCATGAATATTTAAGAAAGCATCCTCGTAAATTCTTTAACTATTACAGAATGAGTGAAAAATCTTTTCTTGAATTATTAATAATAATAGGACCGAAAATATCGTACCAAAATAGTAAATGGAGAAAATGTATACCACCTGAGGAATGTCTTGCAGTAACAATAAGGTAGGAAGGTACTTACCAGCTTTTGTTTTGTGTCGTCGTTCTGCCAAATTAACTAGATATTTTCTGCAAACTACTATTAGACTAGATATATAGAAGTAGATATTAAAAATAAGGTTAAATAATAAATATATGTTCTATTTGATTAATTTAATTAATTTATTGATTTGACAAGTCAAAATATGCATTGTCACCATCAGAAAAAATGGTTGCTGATGGTGTGGACTGTGCAGAGTTGACCGTTGATGTCGATGGCGCGGAGTAAATACTTTCATTGCCTCCTTGTTGCTGTTGTTGAAAATTTGATCTTGGAAATTGCACTTGGTCTACCGGACGGTTAGGATAAAGATGAGAATAAGATTGTTGCATTGAACTGTAAAAAACTGGAGGATTTTTTTTTTGTACGCAGACTTCTGCTGCTAAGTGTAATTATTCAAAGAATTTAGTTAGTGGTCGCGATGCTTGATGAAAAGAAAAATTAAAATTTTACTATTCGCACATGCATGTTTTACTATGAAATTGTAAAATAAGTTGCATATATTTCAATATACAAGACATATTGTATATTGAAATATACAAAAAAAACAAGAAAACACTAAAAAAAAATACAAAAAAAAACACAAAAACATCAATATGTCTGAACATTTCGATGGAGATTTTTCGTCGGGTAAAATATCGATTGGTAGACAGTAAACTTTTTTACATAGGTGTATACCCAAATGTTGTAATTGGAATCCAACCGTGTTAAATCTTTTAAAGAAATTTGTTATAAAGAGTACAGTAAAAACATGATTAACCGCGGAATTGGATGGCAAGAGCAGCGCGGATAGTCAAAATCGCGAATATACCGAAAAAATACTAAAAATAATGTGTAAACAAGGAAAACATATTTCAGCATAAGCACTATATTATAAATTGCTGAAATAAAAACAGAATAATAAATAAAAAATAATAGATACAAAAAAAATTTTTTTCAGGCATATGGCTAAACCCAAAACTTTCTACTTCTGGGTCTAGTATTGGTTCTAGTTTTTCTTCAATTCGAATATTTGTTAAAAAATTGTTTTCAGATGCACGGTTAAACCCAACCCAACCCAACCCAACCCTGTACATTTTAATTGAAGTAAACCTAGGACTAACACTAGATCTTAAAGACACATACGGCCAAACCCAAATTTCCAGCTCTAGAATTAGAGTTAGATCTAATGATATAAAACTAGAACTGAAATAAACCCAACCTAACCCAACCCTGCATATTTAAATTGAAGTAAAAGTAGGACTAAGGCCAGGCGCGCACATGCGATTTTCATGCGATTATTTGTCGCAGTGACATAAAAATAGTAGTCGCAAAAAATTTGTATGGTCGCGCATTTGCGACTGATTAATCGTGACTAGAGCCTAGTATCAACATGGACTTCATAGAAACCGCTTGTATAGTGGCTCTGTTATTACGAAAGAAATTAAGAAAGCAACGGAAAAGAAAATTTTGGGTGCATCCAATTTTATCTGACAGAGAACATCGGGGTCAATTTTACATTCTTCATGAAGATTTAAGAAAGCATCCCCGTAAATTCTTTAACTATTACAGAATGAGTGAAAAATCTTTTCTTGAATTATTCAAAATAATAGGACCGAAAATATCGTACCAAAATGGAGAAAATGTATACCACCTGAGGAATGTCTTGCAGTAACAATAAGGTAAGAAGGTACTTACCAGCTTTTGTTTTGTGTCGTCGTTCTGTCAAATTAACTAGATATTTTCTGCAAACTACTATTAGACTAGATATATAGAAGTAGATATTAAAAATAAGGTTAAATAATAAATATATGTTCTATTTGTTTAATTTAATTAATTTATTGATTTGACAAGTCAAAATATGCATTGTCACCATCAGAAAAAATGGTTGCTGATGGTGTGGACTGTGCAGAGTTGACCGTTGATGTCAATGGCGCGGAGTAAATACTTTCATTGCCTCCTTGTTGCTGTTGTTGAAAATTTGATCTTGGAAATTGCACTTGCGTTAGGCTAAAGATGAGAATAAGATTATTGCATTGAACTGTAAAAAACTGGAGGATTTCCGACGTTTTTTGCATTTTTCATGATATTTAAGATTTCAATTTTCGCATAATGTTTTTGGTCATCAGTTAATTTTTTGAACATTGGAACAAGCATAAGTGAAAAATTTTTATCTTCGTCGATTGTTTCACATTGCTTATCCTCCAATATTTTCAGTAACTTTTCTTCATATGGAATTGTTTTAAACACAGTTTTTCTTGCAGCCCTTCTTTTAGATATGGATGTACTTTCCGAATTTTCTGTATTGGTTGCTAAAGAAGGAGAAGATATCATTTCTTGATTTTCTTGATCAATCTCAATTGATTGAGAAGGTCCGGTGTTGCTGGTAGTTGGTCTATCTTTCATTATTGGGAAAAGGAATTGCAATTGGTCGAAATAAATATATCTTCTTTTTTTTTGCTGCTTGCCCAGACACTGCTTTACGCTGGGCTGCTAATTCCCTAGCGAAACAATCTTTTAAATTTTTCCATTTTTTTTGAATAATTTTTCCTGCAATAAAAAACAGTTATTATTTATTTTTCAGATACCTTGCTACCGGCAATAGTTTCAATTCTTTACACTTTGAATTTTTACTTGGGGCTACCACGATAAGGGAAATTGTTGAAGACACGTGTAACCAATTATGGAACTATTTACAGCCTTTATACATGCCAGAAAAGTCTGAAGAAGATTAGATAAATATTGCCAAAGAGTTTTACGATAGGACAAATTTTCCGAACTGTATCGGTGCAGTCGACGGCAAGCACATTAGATTACAGAAACCAAATAATACTGGTTCCGAATTTTATAATTATAAAAACTTTTATTCGACTATTCTTTTGGGTATAGTAGACGCCGACTACTGTTTTACAGCAATAGATGTAGGAGCATATGGTGCTGGAAACGATTCCAGTGTTTTTAAGAATTCGAATTTTGGTCAAAGATTACATAATAACCAATTAAATGTTCCTACTCCACAAAAATTACCAAACAACGAGATGGGAGAACCCATACCTTTCATGATAGTAGGAGACGAAGCATTCGCGTTATCACAAAATGTTTTACGGCCTTATCCTCGAAGAAACTTAACAATGAAACAAACAGTCTTTAATTATAGACTGACTCGTGCACGGCGTATGGTAGAGTGTGCCTTTGGTATTTTAGCGAACAAATGGCGTATTTTGCATCGATCGTTAGACGTGCGAGTCGAATTTGCCGACCTTATCATTAAAACATGTTGCATTCTACATAACTTCGTGCGAAAGAAAGACGGTGTGCAAATGGAGGACGAATTTTATGAGTGTTTATTACAGAGCTGTCCTCCAGCTGGAATAAGACCTAACAGAGTTGGTCTTAATATAAGAGACTATATGGCAAATTACTTTACATCCCCAAATTTAAATACTTATCTGCACAACATTTATTACATAAGATTATTAAAAACTATTAAATAAAAACAATATCACGTACCTCTCTTGTGTTTTTCTTCGGCCGATAACTTGTTCCAAGTGGTTATAACTTTGCTATACACTTCTCCCCACAATATTTCCTTTAAATTTCGGTCACTATACTCTTTCAAATGTTTGTTGTAAAGAGCTGGTCTTTTTTCTACCTCGATAATAATAGTTTCTGTGTCTAAGACACTAGATGTCAAGTCATTGTCACTATTATCAGACACTTCTGAAGATTCAGCCTTTTTTAATAAATTTGTTGTAATAATTATCCTATACACCAACTTCGACCTGTGCTGCGACTACGACTGAACAGTCGCATGTGCGTGCATGTTCATTCTTGTTCATGTGATACATTTAAAGACGCGACAATCGCGTCGTCACAAAAATGGAGCAGGTTACATCTTTTTAATCGCTGCTATTATTTAGTCGCATATGCGTGCATTTGTATTTAATGCTATGTGTGTTATTTTTGCGACCAAACAGTCGCGCGACAGAAAATCGCATGTGCGCGCCTGGCCATACATAAAGAATTTGTAGGAATACAGCTAAATATTCAAAATACCATAATTTCGGATTTTCAACAAAAAATCAACCATAACTCAAAAACTATATCAGATTCACATAAACCTTACACAAAAAACTTTTTTAGAAAATCCAAAAAAATTACTTACATCAACAGAAGGATGGTACTGTTTAAAACAATAAGTTAATTATAAAAATTACAAATTTTTATTATCATTTTATATGGCAGTAGTAATTTACAAAAGATGTTTTTCTAACAAATATGAGATATGTGTGAAAATAATTTAAAAAAATAAATTGCACAATCAGCGTAACGAAACAAACTGAACACTCCGAGAAAGTACGCGCGAATTTTTATATTATAATCTTTTAAAATACGTAAACATACTCCAAGTCAATTTATTAAATTCTGCTTTTATTAAGTTTTATTTACACTTCTACCCTTTCTCTTAATATGTACAATATGTACATAAAATAACATTGTCCTCTCAACATTTTTTTTACTTATAATTAAAACTAAAAATCAGCGTAAAGCATACGAAAACGAAACTAAAAAACAGTCTTATAAGATAGAATTTTTTTATATACTCTTTATACAAACATTTTCTTAGTCTTATTTTTTATAATTTAACTTATAGCAAATTTCAATTTAACCTTACTGTTTTGGGGGTTCTTTGTCCACCCTCATATCATCGATTTTCGCCACGATTTTAAGCGCAGGCCCTAGCTTCATCGCCATCGCGTTCATCAGATGATCCTCTTTTAAAAGCATTAAAGCTTGCCCGTCTATTTCGTGATTTATAAAATCTTCGGCGTAATCGGAACAACCTGGGAGATTACTAATAAAATCGGAGACTTCTTGAACCTAAAAAATGAATTATTTTAAATTTGAAATTATTTAGGATTAAAAAATTAAACGTACGGTCCATTTCATTGGATCGATTTTGGGTGTATTATCTTCAGCTTCTGTTGATGCGGCATCATTCGGACTTAGACTGCTTTCGGCTCCCGATGCGCCCGATTCACCATCAACATCCATTGATTCATCTTTCCATTTACCTTTTTTGCTTTCTTTCCTATTTTTAGCCCTATTTAAAAGAATAAAATTTAATTATATTTTTTAAAGTTATTGATTGTTTAGTTAATTTACCCTTTAGCGCATAAAACGGAGCAAAATCGATTATTCTTCTTAAACTTCACCTTTAAATCTATGATTCCACATGTTTCGCATTTCCCGTAATCTCCTTTTGCTAATAATTGTTCGTTTGTTGGTGATCCAGCAGCACGTTTTTTCCCTAATTGAAATTATTTTTATTTCTTTTGGACAAATTGATTAAAAAAATAACTTACTTGATGGTTCATCTCCATCTTTATCAACATTAACCGCTGTGGGCTTGAGATCACTTAGCAAAGTGTTTCTAACAACTGGAAATGGTTCTGAAGACTCTTGGATAACAAAGTCTTCAATGACATGAGTTAAAACTTGTGGCTTAACCATGGCTTTAGGCGGACACCTTTCCTTGACCTCTTCTGCAGTCGCGGCAACGGGAAGTGTGTTCTCTTGGGAACTTGTAGCTGGTTGCGTTGGGACTGTGCCGGGAATTGGAGTTGGTTGGATGGTTGCCGAATTTGTTGCAGGTTCCACCACGTTTACGTTTTCCGCTTTTATATCAGTTAGTTGTTGACCGGGTGCTGGAACATAAATGATTCGAAAATAAAACTTCACACGTTTTAGTTTGTTTACTATTTGGGGAGAGAAGAAAATTTTTTATGAGTCATGACGTTCGAAATAAAGGAAAACTAAGTACTTGTGTTATTGAGTATTGTATGGAAAATTTCCGATGAGTTTAACGATGCTTTCGTTAATCTTTCGATTCTTGGGGATGACCTTGATATTAGGGGTGGAGCAAGTATCCGACCATTTTTTAAACTTGATATCTCAAAAACGAATTAAGATATTCATGTATGATTTTGTTCTTTTCTTTCTAAATCGCAAAAGAATTCGATTTTTTCAAAAATAATTACATTACTTTCATGAAATGCTACAAATTTAGTTTGAATTTAAAACTTTGTATCATAAAAACGAAGTGAAATATTCAAATATGTTCTTATGATTGGGACAGTTCATACTTTCCTTTATTAGTGACAAATAATTTCGTCAAGATATCTTAAGAATTCGATTTTTTTCAAAATGATTAAGGAAATTGTTAATTTTATGGAGTGTTATAAATTTGGATTAAGCGCGAAAAATAATATTTTAAAAACTGACTGAGATATTAAAGTATGGTTTTATTCGCGAAAAAGTGCACACTTTCCTTTATATATTAAAAAACACTAAAAAACTCATCAAGATGTCTTAAGATTTCGACAATTTCTCAAAAATGAGTAAAAAAGATTGAAAACGAAGTGAAATACTTCTTGAAATACTTTCTCTCCTAATACAAAAAAATTTACGATTATTATAAATAAACAAAAAATTATTATAAAGAAAACTGCTATTTTTATAAAATACTACAAATTCTTGTTGAGTTTAAAACTTGATATCTCAAAAAAAAAATTGAGATACTCAAGTATGGTTTTGTGCATATAAAAGTGGCTACTTTTCTTTATAAATCGTAGAAAATTTTATCATGATAGGTATCTTAAAAATTCGATTTTTTCAAAAATGATTAAAAAAGTGTTATTTTTATGAAAAGTTTCAAATTTAGGATGAGTTCAAAACTCGATATCTCAAAAACAAATTAAGATACTGAAGTATGGCTTTATGCATATAAAAGTACATACTTTACTTTATAAATCTTAGAAAATTTTATCATGATATCTTAAGAATTCGATTATTTTCAAAAATGATAAAAAAAGTGTTATTTTTATGAAAAGCTTCAAATTCAAGTTGAATTCAAAACTCGATATCTCAAAAACAAACCGAGATATTTAAGTATAGCTTTGAGCATATAAAAGTGCCTAGTTTTTCAAAAATTCATTATGATATCTTAAGAATTCGATTTTCGACGATTTTTTCAAGAATGTTTAAAAAGTGTTTTTATATGAAATGCTATAAATGTAGGTTGTGTTCAAAACTGAATATCTCAAAAATGAAGTACATACCTTTCTTTACAAATCACTAAAAACTTCATTATGATATCTTAAGAATTCGGTTTTTCCAAAAATGATCAAAAAAAAAGTGTTATTTTTATGAAAAGCTTGATATCTCAAAAACGAATCGAGATACTTAAATATGGCTTTGTGTAAATAAAAGTGAAAATTTTATCATGATATCTTAAGAATTCGATTTTTTCAAAAATGATTAAGAAAAGTGTTATTTTTATGAAGAGCTTCAAATTTAGCTTGAGTTCAAAACTCGATATCTCGAAAACGAATTGAGATACTCAAGTATGGCTTTGCGTGTATATAAGTATATACTTTTCTTTACAAATCACTGTAAACTATATCATATCTTAAGAATTCAATTTTTTCAAAAATGATGAAGAGATCTGTTATTTTTATGAAAACTTCAAATTTAAATTCAGTTCAAAACTTTATATCCCAAAAAGAAATCGAAATACTTAAGCTTCAAATTTAGGTTGAGTTCAAAACTTAATATCTCAAAAACGAATTGAGATACTAAAGTATGGCTTTGTGCGTATACAAGTACATACTTTTCTTTACAAATCACTAAAAACGTCATCATGATATCTTAAGAGCTCGAGTTTTTCCAAAAAGAATTAAGGAAAGAGTTATTCTTTTGAAATGCTCTAAATTTAGCTTGAGTTCAAAAATTGATATCTCAAAAACAAATCTAGACACATGAGTATGGCTTTATGCATATAAATGTGCATACTTTTCCTTATAAATCGTAAAAAAATTTATTATGATATCTTAAGAATTCAATTTTTTCAAAAATGATTAAGAAAAATGTTATTTTTATGAAAAGCTTCAAATTTAAGTTGAGTTCAAAACTTGATATCTCAAAAACAAATCAAGATACCTAAGTATGGCTTTGTGCATATAAAGGTGCGTACTTTTCTTTATAAATCGTAGAAAATTGCATCACGATATCTTAAGACTTCAATTTTTTTAAAAATGATTAAAAAAGTGTGATTTTTATGAAATGTTGTAAATTTAGGTTGAGTTCAAAACTTGATATCTCAAAAACAAATCGAGATACTTAAGTATGGCTTTGTGCATATAAAGGTGCGTACCTTTCTTTATAAATCGTAAAAAATTTCATCATGATATCTTAAGAATTCCATTTTTTACGATTTTTCAAAAATAATTAAAAAAAGTGTTGTTTTTATGAAATGCTTTAAATTTAGGTTGAGTTCAAAACATGGTATCTCAAAAACAAATCGAGATACTTAAGTATGACTCTGTGCATATAAAAGATGATACTTTTCTATATAAATCGTAGAAAATTGCATCATGATATCTTAAGAATTAAATTTTTTTAAAAATGATTAAAAAAGTGTGATTTTTATGAAATGCTTTAAATTTAAGTTGAGTTCAAAACTTGATATCTCAAAAACAAATCGAAATACTTAAGTATGGCTTTGTGCATATAAAAGTGCATACTTTTCTTTGTAAATCGTAGAAAATTTTATCATGATATTTTAAGAATTCCTTTCTTTTGTAAAAATGATTAAAAAAAGTGTTATTTTTATGAAAAGTTTCAAATTTAGGTTGAGTTCAAAACTTAATATCTCAAAAACTAATTGAGGTACTAAAGTATGGCTTTGTGTGTATACAAGTACATACTCTTCTTTACAAGTCACTAAAAACGTCATCATGATATCTTAAGAGCTCGAGTTTTTCCAAAAAGAATTAAGGAAAGAGTTATTCTTTTGAAATGCTCTAAATTTAGCTTGAGTTCAAAAATTGATATCTCAAAAACAAATCTAGACACATGAGTATGGCTTTATGCATATAAATGTGCATACTTTTCCTTATAAATCGTAAAAAAATTTATTATGATATCTTAAGAATTCAATTTTTTCAAAAATGATTAAGAAAAATGTTATTTTTATGAAAAGCTTCAAATTTAAGTTGAGTTCAAAACTTGATATCTCAAAAACAAATCAAGATACCTAAGTATGGCTTTGTACATATAAAGGTGCATACTTTTCTTTATAAATCGTAGAAAATTGCATCACGATATCTTAAGACTTCAATTTTTTTAAAAATGATTAAAAAAGTGTGATTTTTATGAAATGTTGTAAATTTAGGTTGAGTTCAAAACTTGATATCTCAAAATCAAATCGAGATACTTAAGTATGGCTTTGTGCATATAAAGGTGCGTACCTTTCTTTATAAATCGTAACAAATTTCATCATGATATCTTAAGAATTCCATTTTTTACGATTTTTCAAAAATAATTAAAAAAAGTGTTGTTTTTATGAAATGCTTTAAATTTAGGTTGAGTTCAAAACATGGTATCTCAAAAACAAATCGAGATACTTAAGTATGACTTTGTGCATATAAAAGATGATACTTTTCTATATAAATCGTAGAAAATTGCATCATGATATCTTAAGAATTAAATTTTTTTAAAAATGATTAAAAAAGTGTGATTTTTATGAAATGCTTTAAATTTAAGTTGAGTTCAAAACTTGATATCTCAAAAACAAATCGAAATACTTAAGTATGGCTTTGTGCATATAAAAGTGCATACTTTTCTTTGCAAATCGTAGAAAATTTTATCATGATATTTTAAGAATTCCTTTCTTTTTGTAAAAATGATTAAAAAAAGTGTTATTTTTATGAAAAGTTTCAAATTTAGATTGAGTTCAAAACTTAATATCTCAAAAACGAATTGAGATACTAAAGTATGGCTTTGTGCGTATACAAGTACATACTTTTCTTTAGAAATCACTAAAAACGTCATCATGATATCTTAAGAGCTCGAGTTTTTCCAAAAAGTATTAAGGAAAGAGTTATTCTTTTGAAATGCTGTAAATTTAGCTTGAGTTCAAAAATCGATATCTCAAAAACAAATCGAGACACATGAGTATGGCTTTATTCATATAAATGTGCATACTTTTCCTTATAAATCGTAAAAAAATTTATTATGATATCTTAAGAATTCGCTTTTTCAAAAATGATTAAGAAAAATGTTATTTTTATGAAAAGCTTCAAATTTAAGTTGATTCAAAACTTGATATCTCAAAAACAAATCGAGATACCTAAGTATGGCTTTGTGCATATAAAAGTGGATACTTTTCTTTATAAATCGTAGAAAATTTCATCATGATATCTTAAGAATTCGATTTTTTTAAAAATGATGAAGAAAAACTGTTATTCTTATGAAAACTTCAAATTTAACTTGAGTTTAAAACTCGATATCTCGAAAACGGATGGAGATACTCAAGTATGGCTTTACGTGTATAGAAGTAAATGCTTTTCTTTACAAATCACTGAAAACTTCATCATGATATTTAAGAATTCGATTATTTCAAAAATGATTAAGAAAAGTGTTATTTTTATGAAAAACTTCAAATTTAGGTTGAGTTCAAAACTCGATATCTCAAAAACAAATCGAAATACTTAAGTATGACTTTGTGCATATAAAAGTGCATACTTTTCTTTATAAATATTAAAAAAATTCATCATGATATCTTAAGAATTCGATTTTTCCAAAAATGATAAAAAAAAGTGTGATTTTTATGAAATGCTTTAAATTTAGGTTGAGTTCAAAACTTGATATCTCAAAAACGAATTGAGATACTTAAGTAATCGTAGAAACTTAATATCTTAAGAATACGATTTATTCAATTATGATTAAAAAAGTGCTATTGTTATGAAATGCTTAAAAGTTAGGTTGAATTCAAAACTTGATATCTGGAAAACGAATTGAGATACTCAAGTATGGCTTTGTGCAAATAAAAGTGTATACTTTTCTTAATAAATCATTAAAAATTCATCATGATACCTTAAGAATTCGATTGTTTACGATTTTTTCAAAAATGATGAAAAAAAATTTAATTTTATGAAATGTTACAAATCTATCTCAAAAATATCTCATAAACGAATTGAATTGGATATACGGTTTTGTTCTGAGAAAAGTATATACTCTCCTTTATAAATCACGTAAATTTTCATCAAGATAAATTCTACATCGGCATATACCTCTAATCTAAAAGATACCGGATACCTGTATATGATATAAAACTGATGTTGAAACTGACATTTACACATAATGACCGGATAGATATGTCGGAAAACCGGATATCCGGTATCCATCTTTTCGTACAATTACTATCCGTTCCATCACTACTTGATGACTTACGTCGACTTTTTCTTTTATTTTTTTTAAGTACATACCTGCAGATTTGTATTCTAAACGAAAGGCAACAGCAGTATTGGTTGTTTTGAAGGGGGCACTCACAACTGTGAACATATACAAAAAAATAACACCCTAAAAACTTTACTAATCACTTAAATAATTTTACCCTTCTTCATCTAACCATAACTACTATCACCCCTCTTCTTTGCTTAATCAGTTTAAAATCAAAAAAAAATATTTAAGCTAAAACCTACCTTCAATTCCATTTTCTTTCGGCGCCTCAACCATTGTTGCAGATGCAATGTTTTGAACAGAATCGACGGGGGTTTCCCCAGAAGCCTCTTCTTTTAGATTAGGAACTGGAGCTGGTAATTGAACTTGTTGCGGAGGAGATATTGTAATCGTCTGTCCGTTCGGTTGGAGCTGTTGCATTTGCGATTGATTCGCGGCTACTTGAGGAAGTGTTTGTTGGGTTTGAAGTTGACCAATAATGGCTCCTGATGGCGTCATTTGTGCTAACTAATTGGGAATGAAACATTTTAATTAAACAAGATCGCTAATTTAAATCTAATATACTTAATATCAACCGAATTTCAATATCTTTGATAATAATAAATTTTGAAAGTTTGTGATATCATTGTTTCTCGACTTTAATGCGCCCTGATGAGCGGTAGAATGAAGAGTATCGAACGATAAGTTCCAAAAAAAAAATGAAGCAGTTAGAAAGTAAGTCCAATCACAATTTTGCCCTGTCTAAACATTTTTATGTCAAGGTATACTGTAAGTAATTAGAGAAGTCTTAAAACCACCAGGACGCACATGCGACAGTAGCCGAAATCTGACATAATAGATTGTGTCGTCTAACAATAAAAGACCGACCAACTCTGCTTTCAACCTTATTTGTTAAAACCTCGTTCATGAAATGGATTTAATAAAAAAGCTATATTACTCAAAAACTTAAACATATTATTCAATACATTGGGAGAAATGACGTTGAGTCAAACATCGATATTGATCAACATTTCAGAAGTACATGAGCATCTTAATTTTGATGAAACAAATGTTCATTGAAAGAAGTTGCCATCAACAACATTTGATTCGTGAGAAGAACATAGCACTTTCGAACTTAATGCCACAAGAATAAACGGGCTAATCTCTTGGTATCAAATGTCTAAAACTGCCTGCAAATTTTTTGGATGTGGTATAAGAAAGGCAAGGAAATCCATCTTCTTATTAGGCAATGTGAAAGGATATCCACAAAATCTTGACTCTTAGGCATGAAAATGGACGTCAACATAATTTACATACTCTCTAAGACAATCTCTGTATTACAATCCACAGATCAGGGAGTAACTTTTACCTTTAAAATGTGTTATTTGCACATAACATTAACACCAATGATTAAGACTATAGTCTTAATTTACTATAGAAGTCTGCTTAGGATGAAGTAACAAACAATTGAGTAAACAACGCCGGCGTTTGGCGTAAACATCTTCCTGGATTTATACAAGGGGCAAGTGTAGAATAGGTTAACATAAATGAAAACATCAAATCATGAAAATGTTAACATAAACGTAGACATCATCAAGCTTACATGCGAACTTAAAGATGTGATTGAACTGCTAGGAGTGTAACACCATCACTCTCAAAGCAAGAATTAGAAGAGTTGGTTTAAAAAATCACGAGGAGAGGATGAGAAAGAAAATGTTAAAAAATCCTAAAAATGATCGATCTAAACCACAGCCTTTTCTTTAAAGAAAGGTTAACAACTGAGTTCTATAGGAGAGATTGGGATTTCAACCAAAGCGCAGATGTTAAAAGGGCTAAAAAAAGTGTCGAATTCATCGTAATATCTTAAGAATTTGATTTTTTATGATTTTTTTTTTAAATTATTAAAAAAGTGTTATTTTATGATATGCTTCAAATTTAGGTTGAGTTCAAAATTTGATATCTCGAAAACGAATTGAGATATTCACGTATGGCTTTGCGTGTATAGAAATACATACAAATCACTAAAAATTTCATCATGATATCTTAAGAATTCATTTTTTTCAAAAATGATAAAGAAAAGTGTTATTTTTATGAAAAGCTTCAAATTTAGGCTGAGTTCAAAACTTAATATCTCAAAAACGAATTGAGATACTCACGTAAGACTTTGCGCGTATAAAAGTATATACTTTTCTTTATAAATCACTAAAAACTTCATAATGATATCTTAAGAATTCGATTTATCTCAAAAATGATTAATTATTTATTTTTATGAAAAGTTTCAAATTTAGGTGGAGTTCAAAGCATGATATTGCAAAAACAAATAGAGATACCTAAGTATGGTTTTAAAATCCTAAAAATGATCGATCTAAACCACATCCTTTTCTTTAAAGAAAGGTTAACAACTGAGCTCTACAAGATAGGTTGGGATTTCAACCAAAGCGCAGATGTTAAAAAGGTTAAAAGAAGTGTCATAGCCTTTCGCTACAATTCTGCAAGAAAGAAAGCAGAAATCAAAATAAATGACGTTGAACACTTTTCTCAAAAGATAAAAATTGAATTTAGTACCAACAAATCGATGAATTAGTACTTATTTAAAAACAATTAAAATTTATGTCCCGGGACTATTATTTATAAAAAAAGATATCTTACCGAATGGATTTGTTGAACACCCATTGGCATTTGTTGAGTAACCGCTAAATTCGGTTGAAGTGTTAATCCTTGAGGCATTTGCCCAGGAATCGTTTGTTGAATTTGTTGAGTCCCTTGTTGCGCTGACATTGAAACAACAGGCATAATCGGACGATCACCAGCAATAATTTGTTGTTGTTGAATTCCTTGAATAGCCGACATAGCTTTAAGTAAATAAATTAATCATTAAAAAAAACTTAATCTCATTTTTTTTAAATTAATCTCACCCATGATTGGTTTAGGTTGAATATGTGTTGGTTGGCCGGCTTGTTGTTGTTGTTGCTGCTGCTGTTGTTGGAATTGCATTTGCAATTGTTGCTGTTGGAACGCTTGTTGCATTAAAACGGTTTGTTGAGTTTGCGGTTGAGTTTGGGCTTGTTGGGTGACGGTCGCCGTTTTTTGGACAACTTGTTGCGTTTTATCCGTTGCAACGGGTGAACCGGGCGTCATCGCTATTGATGTAGCCGGATTATTCATCACCAACATTTTATTTGAGACGATGTGGTGTTGGAGATTTGAGTATGGTTTAATTTGGGTTTGATTCGCGGCGTCCGCTTTCGGAGCGGGCGGAGTACGAATTCCGGGAGCTTTCGTTCGTACTTTAGTGGCAGGTTTCGCGGCCATTCCAACCTGGGAAACGCAAAACTATTGAAGAGAGAGTTCAAAGGGAAATTAAATACGTTTGGTATGCCATAATAAATAAATATAAAAAAAATATTAACTCGTTTATGAGTGAATATGAGATGGTTTTGGTTTTGTTACCTGAGCTTGCGCGCCTATTGTTTGGGTTGATACCGAACTGGCGGGTCTGATATTTGCGGTGTTCGATGGCAAAATGCTTAACGGTCGATTTATTGCTTGCTTTGGTTGGATGTTTTCGGTTGTTGGACGTGGTTTAGCTCCAATTTGCGGCATTGCACCGGCAGCTGCGACAGCTATATTAAACAAAGTAATCAATCAATCTCGATTTGTTTTAATTCTTTTTGATCTTACGATTTTGTTGTGTTTGAATCGTCGTGGCCTGAGGACTTTGTTGTATTAACATCCCGGGTGTTCCATCTGGTTGAGTTCCTCTTATAAAAATGGGATTTGGCAGTAATGTCGATGATTGTATGGCGTTTGTAGTCCACACTTGAGGAAATTGCCATGGAGTAAATTGCATGGGTTGTCCATTGGGCTATTAACAAAAATCAAACGTTAAGATTTCCAAGTTAAATAACTTAAATTTTCAAAAACGTCCGTTTCATTTTTAATTATTATTTAAAGTGTACTAGCAATGAATTCGAAGCGGTTTGAAAATTTAAAATCCAAAGAAAGAATGTTTAACTATTAACAACATACTTGAAGTGGACTTATAATTTGAGCGGTAGGTTGAGTTCCGATCATTGCTTGCGAGACTTGTACACATTGCCCCTGTTGTTGTGGGGCCACAGTTACCGCACCTCCATTGCTAGCCACTTTTTGAATCACTTTTTGACCACCCATGACCTAAATAAAAGCAAATTTCTTTTTAATTTTAACCGTCAAAATAAAAAATTAATCAATTTATTTCGTGTTAAGATTAACCAAAAATTTAACGAAAACAACCCTTTTTTAATTTAAATTTTTTTACCTTATGCATTTCTTGTGGTTTCTGCGGAGCAATAGCATTACCAGGTGCCGAATGCGAGGGAATAATGTTAGGTTGAGATCCGATAACTCCAACTTGTCCAAAAACCAATGTTTGTTGATTTTGCGTGGTAGGAATTGTCGGTATTGTTGTATAACCAGGAAAGGCTGTATTACTTCCTTGAAGAACGGGCTTTCCTTGAGTTGTAGTCAACATATGCGGCAATTGATTCTGTTGCAACGGTTTTGTTATAACTTGTATTTGTTGGGGATTAATTCCTGGGTGTAACTGTATATTTCCGGGCAACAACAACTGTCCTTGGGCGTTATAAAACTGTTGGACGTACGGGGAATTCTGTAAGGGTTGTTGTATAACTTGAACTCTCGAATGTCCCCAATCCGTGCTGATTTGTTGGGCATGGCTCGTTGCTTGAGCTTGCTGTAGCGGTGACATTGTTGTAATCGTCGTACTATTTGATTGAGGAGCTGCAGCAGCAAGAACTTGTGCTCCTTGAGTTTGTATAACTTGACCACCGGGAGCAACTTGTTGATGCATCGAAACAGTGTGTTGCGGAGGTCCCATCGAAACATTCGCTTGAATACATTGACCGCCGGAAGAAGCAACAGCAACTTGTTGTAAATGTTGAGGACTTTGAGCCGGAACTAACGTTTGTTGATCAGCACTTTGTTGAAGAGCAACTTGTTGCATCGCCGCTTGTTGTTGTTGAACAACTTGCGCTTGAGCCTGAGCTTGTGCTTGAGCTTGGGCTTGGGCTTGAGCCTGCGCTTGGGCTTGCGCTTGAGCCTGAGCTTGAGCTTGAGCCTGGCTATTTGCATCCACTATCTGTTGATTCTTTATCTCACTCATATTGTTCACTTCCTGTTGATGATTCCTATTGGTATCAAACGCCCTGTCCAAATTCAACAGGGTGTTGGCCGCATCGTACTTACAATCGTCTATAGATAAATCATGAATTCCCGCTTTTTGGGCCAAAGTCTCCAAACACTGCAGCGAACGGCTGCCTTGCTGTTGTTGCTGTTGTTGTTGGTTGTCCCCTTCTCTTAGAGTCGATTCCGGCTGTTGATCTTGCGGATGTTCCTCGTTATTATTTAATTTGTGTTGTTTAGATGGGGAGGTGGTGTTTGTTGTATCTTTTAGCGGCTGTTTTTGTTGGTCAGCTTGCAAGTTATCGTAATGTTGAGATCTGTAACAATTTTTAAAGAAATGAATTAATAAATCATCCCTCGACTTCAATTAAAAATAATGTACAAGAATTTGCGAATGTATTAATTTTAAGATGCAAGAAAAATTCCTTTTAATCTGGATTTATTATCGGTGTGAAGACTTCCTGAATTTAGCGAGTTAATTACACCTATTAGAAGTAATCAGACGAGATTAAAACATGTATGGTATTAACAGTAAAATAAATTATTCAATAATTTACAGGATACGTAATTAAACTTTTTTTAAATTTTTCCAGGATTCAAAACAAATTAATTAGCTTCTTTTTATTATTTTTAAAAACATGCGTCTTGCAATTAACATAGATAAACGTTAATCGAATATTGTATGATGTTCGGTAATATTTTGGAAATAAACAGTTTATGTTGCCCATTGTAACAATAATTATCGTTTCTTATTTGAAAAAGTTAATTATTGATTAAGCCCATTCTTTGCCATGAATGCTTACTCTCCAAATCATCTGGATTTAAGAAATCATACTGGTCATACCGGTTTCGACTTGAGTCATCATCAGCCAAAATCAGGTGTATATAAAAAGAAGAACGTGTTATTATGATTTTTTGTCTTTGATTGTACAGATTTTAGCTGATAATGACTTATAGTCGAAACCGGTACCAATAAACATTTAAATACAAGTAAGAAATTTTGTATAAAATATTTGCCTTTATACCGGGTGTGGCACTTAAATTGAGACGACCTCATTATTAAGCTAACAATTGTAATTGTCATATTATATGTAACTTTCATCATATGAAGAGATGTACCACTCTGTATGGTTATCATTAAGGTCCGGATTTATATGCGATAATAATAAGCAATATAGGTTTTTTATATGTGTCTAAAATTGGTTGAAACATGGAGTAACATCCCGGAAATATTGATAATATTTACAGTAAGGCCAAAAAACTACATTTAATAGTGTTTCAGATTTTTCTAATAGGACTTTAACAGGTTCAAATATAGAGGATTGGGTTGGGTCGGGTTTAGCCGTGCCTCTGAAAATTTTTTTAACAAAGGCCTAAAACTAAAACTAACACTAGTAGCGTATCTTTGGATTAACCGTGCATCTTCAGACTCTTTCACACATTAGATCTAGATCTAAAACTAGAAACATTCGGGTTTAGCTATACATCTCTCAAGATGGCTAAAGCCGAATGAGGCAGCAGTCCCAAGTTATTTTGACGTATTTTTAGTGATAATTCGTCAGCGACGTGTTATCTCTAATAATATATAACATATAAACCATTTTAAGACGGTTGATAAGTGACGTGATTTAGACATTCGAAATGACATTAATTTTTATACCACATTTTTTATAAGAAACCGGAAGTTTTTGTATTGTACTGTTTTGTAAATTATTGTATGTCCTGAGGTGTTTATGTAAAAAGTTATATCAGTCCATGATATTTAAAGAATGTTATGGATTGAATTGGGTTAAATTCCAACTTCATACTATCCTTCATATTAAATGATATAAGTAAGTTGACGTTCAACACAACCTAACCTAACCAAATCCAACTTAACCAAACCGATCGCAACCAACTTAATCCAACCCATTACAATCTTCATATTGATTGATATGAAATTGCAGCTTAACGCAACTAACCCAACCCAATATAAAAATTTAAATTTTTCGGAAATATTCCATGATTTTTTCTTTTATAGTTGGATTGGATCGAGCTCCAATTTCATACCATCCAATATGAAGGAAGTTGTCTTCTATGGTTGATTTGGATTGAGCTCCAACTTCTAATTATTATGTACGAGGGATGATGAATAAAGTCGGATAGAAAAGGGATAGACAAACAAAGTCAACCCCAAAATAACATCTTCAATGTTCAATTCAACATGCGAGATGGTATCAAGTTGGGTTGAGTTGAGCTGCAACTTCATATTATTCAATTTGAGAAATGGTGTGAAGTTTTTCTCTTATGGTTGGGTTGGGTTGAGCACCAATTTCGAACCATTCAATATTAGTTAGTAGGAGTTAATATTAGTATGATATGAAGTTGAAGCTCGACCCAACCCACGCATAGAAAAACAAAATCAACCCCATAACAACAAATCTTTTAAATTTAATACGACGTGAGAGATGGTATCAAGTTGTTTTGAGTTGAACTCTAACGTCATACCATTCAATATAAGGGATGGTATTAAGTTGAAGCTCTAGTCATCTCAATCATAGAAAAGCAAAATCAACCCCAAAATAACAGCTTATAGGTTCAATTCAATGAGATTGAATTTATGAGAGATGATATGAAGTTTTTCTCGTGTGGTTGGGTTGGGTGGAACACCATCTTCGTACCATTCAATATGAGGAACGGTATGAAGTTTTTCTTCTATGGTTGGGTTGAGTTGAGCTTCAACTTCATATCATGCTTCAATAGAATTGTATGAAATTGGTACTCAACCCAATCATAGAATAACAAAATTAGCCCCAAAACAATATCTTCATGATATCAGACTGATTTCTTTCAATTTCTTCCCAAATTGCTTAGTTTCATCAGACTGCTTTGAAATCAGAATATTGCATTAAGTCTAGAAGACCTCGTGGAAACGTTACTAACATTTTTCAAAAAATTGCAGAGAGACTTATAAAATTTGAGAAAAATGAAGGACGACGAGTAGTAAAATCAATATCAGATTTTTTTGTGAATTTTGTAAAATAACAGTGGAATATGGTGGATATTGTTAGCTGAAGAACTTCTCGCAAAATATTTAACATTACTTGGGATTATTCGAAAAAATATAAAGGATTTGCTAAAAATATTGCTCTCGTTATTCATCCTTATTCTATTCCACAAAGGACATAGATCTATAACCAAAGAAATGTGTGATAGTTTTATCATCTATACACCGTACACATGAGATAAATGTAGTCTTGGATGTAATGTAGTCTTGGACAAACTCATTCATGAACATAGGCACCGATTTTTGGAAATACGTGGGTGTGCTGAAAAAAATCTGAAATGGCAAAAACCTCAGGCGACGAATTGAGTTTGAAAACGTCTGAAAAAAATGAAAATACGTGCTCTCAATACATTGAAATTAAAAAAAAATAATTCAAAATATTAACTTAAATCCAGATAAAACCAACAATACTGTTGAAGCTTACTTCAAATTTTCTGCAAGCAACAAGTATAAAGCATAAAGTCTTTTAGAAGTAGTATCAAGCCTTCTAGATGCATTTCAGGTCTTCCAGAGGTATTTTCAATGTTTATGGAAGCATTTCAAGTCTTATAGAAGCGGTATCAAGTCTTCTGGAAGCATTTCAAGTTATTTGCAAGCAATATCAAGTCTTTCAGAAGAAATACCAATTCTCCTGGAAGCATCTCAAGTCTTATAGAAACAGTATTAAGTCTTGTGGAACGATTTAAACTCTTCTAGAAGCAATATCAAGTATCTAGTAGTAATAGTCAAGAAATGCTTCCAGAGGAGCATTTCAACTCTTCTAGAAGCGGTATCAAGCCTTGTAGAAATATTTGAAATTTTCTAGAAGATGTATCAAGTCTTCTGGAAGCATTTCAAGTTTTTTCGAAAAGTTTCAAGTTTTTTGGAAGTGGTATCAAGGCATTTAGAAGCAGTATCAAGTCTTCTGGAAGCATTTCAAGTTATTTGCAAGCAATATCAAGTCTTTCAGAAGAAATACCAATTCTCCTGGAAGCATCTCAAGTCTTATAGAAACAGTATTAAGTCTTGTGGAACGATTTAAACTCTTCTAGAAGCAATATCAAGTATGTAGTAGTAATAGTCAAGAAATGCTTCCAGAGGAGCATTTCAACTCTTCTAGAAGCGGTATCAAGTCTTGTAGAAATATTTGAAATTTTCTAGGAGAAGTATCAAGTCTTCTGGAAGCATTTCAAGTTTTTTCGAAAAGTTTCAAGTTTTTTGGAAGTGGTATCAAGGCATTTAGAAGCAGTATCAAGTCTTCTGGAAGCAGATCAAGTCTTCTAGAAGCAATATCGAGATATATTATGTACTCTTATTCCGGTGCCTATCTTCGAGAGTATAGTTTTCATAAAACTACAAGACGATGGCCATAAGTATGGTTTATGAATTATTTTAATAATGCGGCGTATAATGCCTTTGTAATTTGGAACAAAAAAGTCTTAAATGGCAAATACCTCCGGCGACGAATTGCGTTTGAAAACGTCTGAAAAAAATGAAAATACGTGCTCTCAATACATTGAAATTAAAAAAAAATAATTCAAAATATTAACTTAAATCCAGATAAAACCAACAATACTGTTGAAGTTTACTTCAAATTTTCTGCAAGCAACAAGTATAAAGCATAAAGTCTTTTAGAAGTAGTATCAAGCCTTCTAGATGCATTTCAGGTCTTCCAGAGGTATTTTCAATGTTTATGGAAGCATTTCAAGTCTTATAGAAGCGGTATCAAGTCTTCTGGAAGCAGATCAAGTCTTCTAGAAGCAATATCGAGATATATTATGTACTCTTATTCCGGTGCCTATCTTCGAGAGTATAGTTTTCATAAAACTACAAGACGATGGCCATAAGTATGGTTTATGAATTATTTTAATAATGCGGCGTATAATGCCTTTGTAATTTGAAACAAAAAAGTCTTAATTAGGCTGGAAATGTTTGCAATTCGATTTAAATCTAATATTCAAAAATCGGTTGGTCGTCAATGTTCGTTCAATCATTTTGGTTGTACGAGGGTTAAGTTAGAAAAACCAAATTTGGTATACGTTATAAGTGTCTCAAAGGTATTAATTAGTAGCAATTTAATGGATTTTGGTCACAAAAACATAAAATTATTTGATTTTTGTATGTAAATAACATGTTTTGTAACCTATTTGACAATTTTGACGTTTTGTGGCATGATTTCATAGCAGATTACGGAATTTTCGATGATTTTAAGTAACATTAATGAAAGACATGTCTTTAGTTATATCTATTTTTTCAAAACGACAAAGTTTTTTAAAAAACTCATCTTACTTTTTCGTGCTTTACATGCCCCTGTTCTGTGTCGGTTCTTATGTGAATCACCCTGTATAAACAAAACAAAAATTGGAATTTGTATTATAACATTGTATGGTGTATGATTTTTTTTGTATTTTTGAATGATTAAATTGAAATTAAATTTATCAAACAAGAATTAGGGAATAATTTTCAGGTTAAAGATTTGGGAGAAATAAGTAGATCTTTAGGTATGCGTATTATGATAGATGATGATAAAGATAAAATAACATTAGATCAGGAAAAATATATTGGTGATTCATTATTAAAATTCAGAATGGGAGATTGCAAAACGTCGGTGACTTCTAGTAATTATAACAAAAATAACAAAAACTTTTAGAAAACTTTTGTTTTGAAATTGTTATTTAGATGACAATTTATTTAAAGTAAACGTTAAAATGTATTAACAAAAATCTTACTTGAGTAATGAAAGTTAACCAACCCAACATCTGCTGAACACTATTTAATACATAAATCAAGGATTGATTTTGTAACCTGACATTTACATAATCTTTTTTTTTGGCTTTATGATGATTTGTGATTTAACTTTAACAACTTTGTACCTGACAATTGGCCAAGAAGCATCCATGAAAGTTTTACAATTATCGATACTTAACATCGGCTTCAGACAATTTCTTTTTTTCTCTTCCGACGCTACAGTACATTTTACATTATTATGTAAGTTATAATAGCAAATATGCTCAACATTAAGAGTAGAATGCTTTTCCAGAATAAGTTTAATCCATCCCAGTTATGCTAGATCAAATGACATTAATTCAAGATAAATTCAATTACTTCCCAACTAGATTTTTCAATATTCTTTAATTACATCCTTTTACAAGTTTAAATTATTGCGAACTAACACAATAACAAAATATCAAATTGGTGGCTTTAACCTTGTAACTTTTAACAACAAAATAATAGTGAATAGCCAAATATGCAAGATATTTAAAAAATCCACAAAAACAAACCTTAAAAAGTGTTGTTGTGGTTTTTTGATGGTTTTATTTTTAGAATATAGAAGTCAAATCTAACTTTATATTTACATTAAAATTTTATTACAACCAATTATAATGAGCACATAAAATGAAATAAAACGTCGCTAAATTTAAGAAGTCTTTCAAGAATTTTATCGACAATCTAGAAAATTACGAAATCAACTAAAATTAGAACTAACACTAAAACTATTACTAAGACTAACATTAGAACAAATTTTTTGAAAAAATGTTTAATTTCAATTTAAACTGAATCAATTTTTAAAGTAATTTGCAACATAGCATCCGAAATATTAAACATCTTTTCAAAAGACGCACACAAAATCCGAAAACTTCTGATATTAGTCCTAGTAATAGATCTAATTTTAGTTTAATCAACAGAATTGTGAATCAAATTCAAAATTTTTAAATAAATTTAAAACGAATTTTATCTCAAAAACCCCTGAAATCCTTCGAAGCTTATTTTTAAAATATGGTTTGTTTTAGTATTATTTATCTTTAACGGGGTCCTTTTAAAGTTTACAGAGGAAGCGGATTTGTTTTCTTAGGACGGTAATTTTAATGTATTTCAACCTTGAAGCCTATTGCACGTTGCATACAGGATGTTTCGCGATTAAACTCTAAAACAACTTAATAATAAATAATTCAACCATCACAACGAAAAAATATTTATCTTTAAATCTCTTTTAATTAAGCATTCCATTTTTTACGAGAAAATATAGGGAATAGATTTTAACCGTCGGAAGAGAAGCACTTAGAACTCCTCTCTTTCTTATAGTTACCCCTTCGGCATTAAAGGATAAACGAAAAGCTTTCAATTAAATTTATTAAAAATTAATAATATTAATCTCGACTAGTTCAATCGATGCAGTTTTAATCTCCGGTTTCTAAGACGAAGAAGCACGTCAGGTAGCAAAATTAAAAATAATGATCCGTATCTAATCGAAACGTGCCTTTGTACATTCATCAAAAGAGAAAAGAAGAAAAAAGGAGACACCATACCGAGAATAAGCCGTTTTATTTTTGAAAAGACGTACGTCGTTTTTACTCTTTCTGGCTTTTCGGCACGGTCAAGATACTTTTGAGTGTTTGTATAGAAAAGGAAGAGAGTGGTCTGGAAAGTTTTATGAACGCTGTTTTTTTCGAAATTACTTTTACCAATCGATTTCAAAATACATAAAAAAAGGATAAAGTTAAAAGTTTTAGGAAACGATTAAAACATAGTTTAAAGTTGAGTGAGTGCAAGAAAAGGTTGGTTGTTTCTTTGTAAAGTAGTTGCATTCTCTGATTAAGAATGTAATGAATGTCGTCATTCTTTGTATTGCATGCTAAAAATATCTTATGAGAAATAATTAATAAAAGAGCGTAATTGAAGTTGTTGTAGGTTCTTTTTTTATGAAATAAATAACTATAATTATTGATGAAGAATGTATTCTTTTTTTTTTTTTCGTTGATTAATTATTTTTTGTAATAGAATTAATTTTTTAATTATAAGAGCAAAAAGAAAAACAATTTATTAATTTTAAATAAATAACTCATTTCATTATTCAATACAATTCACTTAATTTTTTTCTTGATATAATTTGATCTTAATCGATCGAAAAGACTGGATTGTTTGCAATGATTTATTGCATTACTTCGTTAACTTTGCCATTTTAAAACCAGCAAGGAACAATATAGTTGTAAAAGGCATTTTATCTGAATTAAATGTTATAAATCAACTAGAAAGATCAGATTATTCGCAATGATTTTCTAGATTTGATCTTTAGCTTTGGGATATCATCATAATTATTCATAAGAAACATTTTGCCATGTTCAGTTTTGATTGTCAATCAATCAGAATATAAATACCAGTTTACTTGCAATGATTTGCATATTTAGTCTTGAGGTTATTATTGTGAAATCATTCGATTTAAAATTTAGATTTATACTTTAAATTAGGTATATCACTATAATTTTACATAAGAAATATTTCATCTTAGCAAGATTTGATTGTAAATTGATGAAAAAGATCAGATAACCTACATTAATCGCCCATTTACTCAGTTATATTGGAATTATTCTATTTAATCTTAAGTTTAAAATTTAAAATTTGATTTTTTATCATAATTTTACATAAAAAAACATTTTGTTCGAATAAGCTTTAACGTAAATCAATCAGAAGTTCCAGATTACTTGAAATGATTCACAAATTTTATTTTACTTAGTTATTTTGAAATTATTCAATGTAAAGTAACATAATAAACATTAAATTAAGTATATCACAATAATTTTGCATAAGAGACATTTTATTCGAGTAATATTTGGTTGTAAATTGGTCAGAAAGAGCAGTTTACCTGCAATTATTTACTAATTTAGTTGTTTTGTTGTAGTTATTTTAAAATTCTTTAATATAAAGTGACCTTTTTAGTTTCAATTTTACACCAAAAACATTTTACCTAAGAAAGATTCACCAATTTCGTTGTTTTACGTACTTATTTCGAAATTATTCTATCTTAAGTTAAGCTATAATCGTTAAATTAAATATATCACCACAATTTTACATAAAAACATTTTATTTAAGTAAAATTTTATTGAAGATCGTTCAGAACGATCAGATTATCTACAATGATTATGTAATTTCGTTGTTTTATGTAGTTATTTTCAAATTATTCGATGTAAAGTTACATTATAAATTTTAAATTAGGTATATCACCATAAATTTACATAAAAAACATTTTACTTACGTAAGATTTGATTGTAAATCGATCAGAAAGACCAGATTACCTACAATGATTTACTAAAGTAGCTATTTTGGAATTATTCAATGTAAAGTAAACTTGAAATTCGGTACATCACCAAATTTTTACACAAAAGAATTTTACCCAAGAAAAATTTGATTGTAAATCGATCAGAAAGACCAAATTAACTACAATGATTCATCAATTTCGTTCTCCAATCTAAAGAAGTTACGCTAAAAACATTAAATTAGGTATATCATCATAATTTTACTTAAAAAATATTTTGCTTAAGTAAGATTTCATTTTAAATCGATCAGAAAGATCAGACTACCCACAGTGATTTATGAATTTCATTGTTTTTCTTAATTAGTTTTAAATTTTTCAATGTAAAGTACGTTATTGACTTTAAATTGGGTATATCACTATAATTTTACACAAAGAACATTTTACACAAGCAAGATTTCATTGTAAATCTATCAGAAAGACCACATTATCTACAATGATTCACCAATTTTGTTATTTTACATAATTATTTTCAGATTATTCAATGCAAAGTTATGTTATAGACTTTATTTAAGTTATGTTATAGTTAAGTATATCACTATAATTTTACACAAAGAACATTTTACTTAGTAAGAGTTCATTGTAAATCTATCAGAAAGACCAAATTACCTACAATGATTAACCAATTTCGTTCACCTATCTAAAGTTGCACTATAAACGTTAAATTAGGTATATTACCATAATTTTACATAAGAAACATTTTGCTTAAGTAAGATTTCATTGTAAATCGATCAGAAAGACCAAATTAGCTACAATGATTCACCAATTTCGTTCACCAATCTAAAGAAGTTACGCTAAAAATATTAAATTAGGTATATCATCATAATTTTACTTAAAAAATATTTTGCTTAAGTAAGATTTCATTGTAAATCGATCAGAAAGATCAAAGTACCCACAGTGATTTATGAATTTCATTGTTTTACATAATTATTTTAAAAAATTTTAATGGTAAGTACGTTATTGACTTTAAATTAGGTATATCACTATAATTTTACGCAAAGAACATTTTACTCAAGCAAGATTTCATTGTAAATCTATCAGAAAGACCAAATTAGCTACAATGATTCACCAATTTCGTTCACCAATCTAAAGAAGTTACGCTAAAAACGTTAAATATGATTAAAATTATGATATATCATCATAATTTTACATAAAAAATATTTAGCTTAAGTAAGATTTCATTGTAAATCGATCAGAAAGATCAGAGTACCTACAGTGATGAATTTCATTGTTTTACATAATTATTTTTAAATTTTTCAATATAAAGTACGTTATTGACTTTAAATTAGGTATATCACTATAATTTTAGGCAAAGAAGATTTTACTCAAGCAAGATTTCATTGTAAATCTATCAGAAAGATCACATTATCTACAATGATTCACCAATTTTGTTATTTTACATAATTATTTTCAGATTATTCAATGCAAAGTTATGTTATAGACTTTAAATTAAGTATATCACTATAATTTTACACAAAGAACATTTTACTTAGTAAGAGTTCATTGTAAATCTATCAGAAAGACCAAATTACCTACAATGATTCACCAATTTCGTTCACCAATCTAATGTTACACTATAAACGTTAAATTAGGTATATTACCATAATTTTACATAAGAAACATTTTGCTTAAGTAAGGTTTCATTGTAAATCTATCAGAAAGACCAAATTAGCTACAATGATTCACCAATTTGGTTCACCAATCTTAAGAAGTTACACTAAAAACGTTAAATATGATTAAAATTATGATATATCGTCATAATTTTACATAAAAAATATTTAGCTTAAGTAAGATTTCATTGTAAATCGATCAGAAAGATCAGAGTACCCACAGTGATGAATTTCATTGTTTTACATAATTATTTTAAAATTTTTCAATATAAAGTACGTTATTGACTTTAAATTAGGTATAATACTGTAATTTTACGCAAAGAACATTTTACTCAAGCAAGATTTCATTGTAAATCTATCAGAAAGACCAAATTAGCTACAATGATTCACCAATTTGGTTCACCAATCTAAAGAAGTTACGCTAAAAATGTTAAATATGATTAAAATTATGATATATCGTCATAATTTTACATAAAAAATATTTAGCTTAAGCAAGATTTCATTGTAAATCTATCAGAAAGACCAAATTAGCTACAATGATTCACCAATTTCGTTTACCAATCTAAAGTTACAGTATAAACGTTAAATTAGGTATATTACCATAATTTTACATAAGAAACATTTTACTTAAGTAAGATTTCATTGTAAATTGATCAGAAAGACCAAATTAGTTACAATGATTCACCAATTTCGTTCACCAATCTAAAGAAGTTACGCTAAAAACATTAAATTGGGTATATCATCATAATTTTACACAAAAAATATTTTGCTTAAGTAAGTCTAAATCGATCAGAAAAATCAGAGTACTCACAGTGATTTATGAATTTCATTGTTTTACATAATTATTTTTAAATTTTTCAATGTAAAGTACATTATTGACTTTAAATTAGGTATGTCACTATAATTTTACACAAAGAAGAAATTTTACTCAAGCAACATTTCATTGTAAATCTATCAGAAAGACCACATTATCTACAATGATTTACCAATTTGGTTGTTTTACATAATTATTTGGAGATTATTCAATGCGACGTTATGTTATAGACTTTAAATCAAATATGTCACTATAATTTTACACAAAGAACATTTTACTCATGTAAGATTTCATTGCAAATCTATTAGAAAGACCAAATTAGCTACAATGATTCACCAATTTCGTTCACCAGTCTAAAGTTGTACTATAAACGTTCAATTAGGTATATCACCATAATTTTACATAAGAACCATTTTACTTAAGTAAAATTTGATTGTAAATCGAGCAGAGAGAGCAGATTACCTACAATGATTTACGAACTTCGTTATTTTACATAATTATTTTTAAATTATTCAATGCAAAGTTACGTTATAGACTTTAAATTAAGTATATCACTATAATTTTACACAATGAACATATTACTTACGTAAGATTTCAATGTAAATCTATCAAAAATACCAGATTACATACAATAATTTACGAATTTCGGAGTTGTACGTAGTTATTTTAGAATGATTCATTCTAAAGTCACGTCATATACTTTAAATTAGGTATGTCACTATAATTTTACAAAAGAAACATTTTATTACGTAAGATTCCATTGTAAATCTATCAGAAAGACCAGATTACCTACAATGATTTACGAATTTCGTTGTTTTACATAGTTATCTTGAAATGATTTAATATAAAGTCAAGTCATAGAGTTTGAATTAAGTATATCACCACAATTTTATATAAGAAACATTTTACTTAAGTAAAATTTCATTGTAAATCTATCAGAAATACCAGATTACCTACAATAATTTACGAATTTCGTTGTTTTACGTAGTTATTTTGAAATGATTATCACTATAATTTTTACATAAGCTAGATTTTATTGTAAATTTATCAGAAAAATCAGATTATCTACCATAATTAAGTAATTACAATCTTTTACTTAGTTATTTTGAATTTATTCAATATAAAGTTAGATTTTAAACTTTAAATTCGGTATATCATCACAATTTTACATAAGAAACATTTTACCCAAGAAAAATTTGATTGTAAATCCATCAGAAACATCATATTACCTACAATGAATCATTAATTCGTTCTTTTACTCAGTTATTATTGGAAATTAATAAAAAGTAAGTAAAGTAAAATCATAAACTTTACATTAAATACGCAAAAATTTTATCATATATCGATCAACAACATCAGATTACGTTTAGTTCTTCAACATTTGAATCAAATAATTTTGAAAATATATTTAAAATTTCATTGTACATCTAAAATTAAATTAAGTACACCATCATAATTTTATATATAAATTTTATTTGAATACGATTTGATTGCCAACTACTTAAAAAGATTACTTCATCTCCCATAAAGTTTTGGTAATTCCAGGAAGTTGGGTTATTTTCATTTAATATCATCCAGATTTAAAGTGGAACTACATCAAAAATGTTTACACACATCGTAATTTATTGCTAAGAAAACTACTTAGCCAATGTCACATAAATTAATTAAAACATTTTAAGAGAATTCTAAATATTGTTCGTTTTTGTTTTCAATGCCATTGGAAATATTGGGAATGTTCCGTTTTTTTTTACACTGTAAACATGCTTATTATTTGTTGCTATTCGAAACAATATCCTCAAGAATTTTATTGCCTTATCAGCCTTAATTGATACATGAAACACGAGAATTGTTTACGTGATAAAATGCTTATTTTTACGATTCTTACTATTTTTGTAATTCTTTACCTTTAACACCAACAATATTGAGTGTTAAAAGTTACAAAAAAAATATTTTCTCAAAAAAATAGTTCAAACCCTCACAACCCTCAATAAATGTACCCAATCTCAGATCGTAATTCAATGCATTTTCCCTCCCTCTCTCCTCTTCCCCCAATTTTTTTTCTTCTTTTTTCTAACCAACAACCTCTCCCCAGCGTCATGGCCGCTTCCACGTAATTTCCTAGGGTAGACCTGGCCCCCTCATCTAAAAGAGAGAGAGAGAGGAATAAAGCGAACCCCAAAGCAAAGGTTCGAAAGGGTCCCTCGAGTTTCCGCTCTCTCTCTTTCGATCCCTCCCCCATCGTCGACGACCCCAGGCAGGCCCGAATTTCACCCTCGTTATTTTCCTGTCGGACGCACCCGGCCCGGGGCCAGGTACGAGACCTGGAGGGCTACATAGGAGGATTGCGGAGGGGGCCCCCTCGGGGGCAGAACACGGCCCAGCACAAAACGGTAATAGCAAGCGCGCGGCTCCGCGTGACTCCCTCCCCCTTTGTTACTAAAGCTAGGGGGGCCCCCCGCCCGAAAACGCGGCATGGCCAGATAGAGAGACCGAGCGATAGAGAAGAGGGTCGAGCCCGTTTTTGGCCCCGCGTCACGGTCCCCTGACAATAACCCCCTTTTCGAAACAGGATACCATCCATTTTGTCAATGACTGGTCGAAATCGAAATGGGACGAAAGAAGAGAGAAAGAACGGAAAGTTTAAGAGAAGATTGAAAAGAAGGAAAGAGATGCGAACGGGGGGGAAAGAATTTGAAAAGGAAAAAAGAGATTAAAAAAAGTTTTTGAAAGAATGATGTTAAAGAAAGAATTTTTAATATACAGTGGGTCAAAAAAGGTTGATAATAAATATTTTAGTTTTTGGACCAATAAATTATTTTGAGGTAAATCTATTTTTATAACCTCATCAAGAAAATGGATAGAACACTTAAATTAAGAATCACTACAATAAAGTTAACAGGCGACGGATTCTTGATTCTTAATTCTCCAAATATATCAATAAAATTTTATAATATAATTTGTACTAATACAATCAAATTTTGACACGGATTATTACGGGGTAAGGGGCACCCGTTATAATCAAAACTTTATTATATGAAAAATTTTAATAATTACTAAAATTTGAACTAGTACTACTAGCTTAAACCCGAATGATTTAGTTCTGTTAGCTCTAATTTTAATTTTATGAAAGATTTACAACAATCCAACGCTGAGTAACAATTAAAACTAGCACCAGCACTAAATCTAGAACTAGAAACATTCGGGTTTAGCCGCACGTTTCATAAAATGTCCAACACCCGAATAATCCTAGTTCTGAGTCTATTGTTAGTTCTTATTGGGTTAGTGTTAATGCTAGTAGTTGTTATTCTATGCTATATTGTTCTATATTTTTCTTAAACTAAAAGTAGAACTAACACAGGATCTGTAACTAGATCCATTCTAGTTTAGCCGTCTTAAGAGACGTATAGCTAAATCCGATTGATTCTAGTTCAAGATCTAGTGTTAGTTTTGAAGTTAGAATTAACACTAGATTAAGAACTAGAAGCTTTCGGGTTTAGCCGTTTTAAGAGACGTGCGGCTTAATCCGAATGATGCTAGTTTAAATTCGGGTGCTAGTTTTGGAGTTAGAACTAAAACTAGAACTAACACTAGACCTAGAAAATTGTGGCTTTAGCCGTGCGCCTGGGACTGAATTTTCTAGTTCTAGTATTAATTCTAGTTTTACCTGTGATTGGCTCCTAGCTAGAGATGTGCAATTTACGTGAGTCCCGCCGGGTCACGATGGGTCATGCGTGACCCGTCGTGATCGTGCATTAATTTTTGTTCCACTCACGTGAACGTGCATAATCATGAGCAGCTTTGTTTTCGATGGGAGCCGGTGTGATCGGATTGAATCGATTTTTTAGTTTTTCTTTAATAATATTTTATCGAACACCGGACACTTTTTTAAGGCTTCTGTTGGTGTTACCGAGGATTCGAAATAAATTTCTAATGTTTCCCGGATTATTAATAAGTTTATTAACAATTTTTAAGTAAATAAGATTTTAACGAAGTGCATATTTATTGAAAAACATTTTACAAACTAATGAAATAGAACAAAATTAAATTTAAATTTAAATGTATGATGAATGGATCCATAAGAATTAGTGATATAGTGGATATTCGCATCCGCAACTGCTATTTTGACACACCCTAACAATCTCTTTTTAGATTTTGTCATCTTTGACACACAAAAACACCAAAATCCATTATTTTCAATTTTTTTACTTTGATTAAGTATACCGCAGATATTTTTAGTGTTTTAGAACCAGTTTGATCACTACCAATCAATTCACTTTCATAATATACTAAGTTTAACGAATCTTCTAAGTTTTTTTGAAATATTTCGTGGCTTTTCTCCTATGGTTGAGTTGGGTTGAGCCCTAACTTCAAATTATTAAGTATGAAGTTGATGTTGAATCCTATCCAAATATAGAAGAAAAATTCACGGAATATTTTCATTTTTCCTTCTATAGCTAAGTTGTGTTAATCTTTAACTTCATGCCATCTCTCATATAACAAAAAATCAATTCCAAAATTCGTCGGTGGTTGGTTTGGGTTGGGCTGGGTTAAACTCCAACTTCACACCATTCAATATGAGCATATAACAAAAATTTTGAATAATTTGTAATTTTTTAATATTCCGTGATTTTTTCTTCCATATTTTAAGTTTAATAGTTTTCTTCTATAGTTGGGTTGAGTCAAGCTTCAACTTCATGCCATACCTCATATAACAAAAAATCAAATCCAAAATAACAAAACTTCTACGTTCAATTCAATATGAGAGATGGTGTCAAGTTTGGTTGGGTTGAACTCCAGGTTCATACCATTTAATATGAGGGATGGTATGAAGTTTTAACCAACTTGATACCATGATAGCAGTCAGATATCTTTTAATTTTTTCCCAAATTGTTTAATTTCATTCAATTTAATAATCATTAAAATGGTCAAGTTAATTTAAATACATTTAATTAATCATTTTCTTTTGAAATTTTTGCCCATAACGAATCGATTTTCACATCCCTTGAGGGCTCATTATTGGTATTATATAGAATACCAGAAGTAAAATACAGATATAAAATAAGAAAATTACAATAGAAATATTATTTTCATTAAATTCGTTAAATCTAATAAAAATATGCCAGCATTTATTATTTATTTTAATTTTATAGTAGTATCATTCATTTCAGAATAGGATAAACAAAACGCTCTGTTAATTATCTCATTCTGTCAAACACGATTGATTAATAATCAAACATAATTCATACATTTGATCACCTGATCGAGTGTGAGTCACGTGAATTGACCTGACCCACACGTGATTTATGTATAATATTCACGTGAGTGGCGTGCGTGACCCGCGTGAGTCTAGATCATGAGCGGGAGTGATCGGGCATAAAAAGTCACTCACGCGCATATCTCTACTCCTAACTTGTTGTATATTTCCATTGAACTAACATTTGATCTAGGACTAGAAGCCAGTCCTAGAACCAAAATGATGCTAGTTCAAGACCTAATGTTAGGTTTGAAGTTAGAACGAAACCTAGAACTGACACTAGATCCAGAACTAGAAACACTCGAGATTAGCCGTCTTAAGAGACGTACGGCTAAACCCGAATGATTCTAGTTCAAGACCTAACTGTGATTCACTCCCAGCTTGTTGTATATTTCCATTGAACTAACATTAGATCTAGGACTAGAAGCTAGTCCTGGAACCAGAATGATGCTAGTTCAAGACCTAATGTTAGGTTTGGAGTTAGAACGAAACCTAGAACTGACACTAGATCTAGAACTAGAAACATTCGAGTTTAGTCGTTTTAAGAGACGTACGGCTAAACTCGAATGATTCTAGTTCTAGACTTATTGTTAGTTTTAGTTTAGGAGTTAGAACGAAAACTGAACTAACACTAGATCTAGTGACTAGTGATCTAGTGACCCGTGTGAGTCTAGATCGTGAGCGGGAATGATCGGGCATAAAAAGTCACTCATGCGCACATCTCTACTCCTAGCTTGTTGTATATTTCCATTGAACTAACATTTGATCTAGGACTAGAAGCCAGTCCTAGAACCAAAATGATGCTAGTTCAAGACCTAATGTTAGGTTTGAAGTTAGAACGAAACCTAGAACTGACACTAGATCTAGAACTAGAAACATTCGAGATTAGTCGTCTTAAGAGACGTACGGCTAAACCCGAATGATTCTAGTTCTAGACTTATTGTTAGTGTTAGTTTAGGTGTTAGAACGAAAACTGAACTAACACTAGATTTAATGACTAGTGATCTAGTGACCCGCGTGAGTTTAGATCGTGAGCGGGAATGATCGGGCATAAAAAGTCACTCATGCGCGCATCTCTACTCCTAACTTGTTGTATATTTCCATTGAACTAACATTAGATCTAGGACTAGAAGCCAGTCCTAGAACCAGAATGATGCTAGTTCAAGACCTAATGTTAGGTTTGGAGTTAAAACGAAACCTAGAACTGACACTAGATCCAAAACTAGAAACACTCAAGATTAGCCGTCTTAAGAGACGTACGGCTAAACCTGAATGATTCTAGTTCAAGACTAACTGTGATTCACTCCCAGCTTGTTGTATATTTTCATTCAACTAATATTAGATCGAGGACTAAAAGCTAGCTAGAACCAGAATTATGCTAGTTCAAGACCTAATGGTAGATTTGGAGTTAAAACGAAAGCTAGAACTGACACTAGATCCAGAACGAGAAACAGTCGAGTTTAGTCGTCTTAAGAGACGTACGGCTAAACCCGAATGATTCTAGTTCTAGACTTATTGTTAGTGTTAGTTTAGGAGTTAGAACGAAAACTGAACTAACACTTGATCTAGAACTAGAAACATTCAAGTTTCGAATGGTTCATTCCAAATGGCTCTACTTCAAAGTTTAAAGTTAGTTTTTGGAGTTAGAACTAATACTAGAACCAACACTAAAACTAACACTAGACCTAGAAATCCAGTTTAGATGGGCGTCTTCAGACGTTTAGTTCAACAAAAATATACAACAATCTGCACTGACTAACAATTAAACTAGATCTAGAAAATTTTAACTATAGATTTAGTTTAAATTTTAGTTTAATGATGTGTACACCCAACTCTTTTTTAATACGGTCTTTTTCTAACACGATTTTGAAATAACACGGTTCACCAATAAATTTTTTTACACGAATTTTTTATTATAGCACGAATCCCAAAAAATTCGTGAAAAAAATTTATTGGTGAACTGTGTTATTTCAAAATCGTGTTAAAAAAGACCGTTTAAAAAATGAGTACGCAATAATCTAACATTGAATAACAACTGCAACTAAAATTAGACCAAGAAACATTTGAGTTTAGTCATTTTACAAAATGTGCAACAAAACTAAATGGTTTCTAGTTCTAATATTTATTATATTATATTTATTTTTTATATATTAGCAATTACCACGATTATTTGTGAAAGCAACTTGAGCTAACATTTATATTTAAATATTTTGATGTGTTAAATAGACAATATTATTATTTTCATCATTAATATTTTTAGAATTAATTTTTAATTTCATCATTACGTTAACCTAAAGAAAACTTATTAATCCAATTACCACATTCATAATTCTATTAAAACTAATACATATAGTGATCTCGATTCAATTTATTCAACAACGATAATCTTTAAACATTGAATGAACAGACAACATTTCAAGTTGTCAATTATATTGATTTACGTTTAACCCCGTGAGCCCATTTATCTTATTATATTTATTATTTCAAAAACAATTCTTCGTGTACCTCTCTTATATGGTAAATTAAGTGACAGATTTGTCTCTCAAAGCCATAAGCTTTAATTTGGCTTTAACCTTTCTTGTTCTAATCTACCCATGTTTACGTACTTTGTTTGTGTATGCACGAAGCAAACCTGCGCGCCGGAGGAATAAAGAGATTGTGTCAACCCTATTATTCAATTTTCATTCTTTCAACTTATTAAGAAGTCAAGAATGTAACAGCGTAGAGAAGAATGTTGTAGCGTTGCGGTTATATTTACTCGGTTCCGGTAAAACAAACTCCACCCGGTGTATTTACACGGGAATTGTTAGTTTTTCGTGTTATTGTGAAAAGCCGTGTTGATCTTTGATTGGATTCTACAAACTTTATCAATGAGAAAAGTTTCATTTCCACCGGTGGTTTAAAATTTCTCCAATTTAGTAATTTGCAACCGGCGTAATCAAATTAATGAATTGGTAATAACTTCGTTTCAAAATGATTGCACCTTAAATACCAAAACGTAAGCGGTTAATCATCAATCAAAAACCAGACGCGATATGATTTTTTTTAAACCGATTTCGATGGAAAATTCCATCGAAAATAAATTTAACGTAAATTTATATACTTATTTTTTGTGTTAATAATATGTTTATCAAACTATTGGTGAGTAGATAATGTAGAAGGAGCGAAATAGTCTATCTCTCGATGCTGTAAGAACTATCCCCGTTATTATTATTACCGGGGACAAAAACTAGTAGACCCTGAATAGCTCGGGGAACAGTAAATCTTTGAAAAAGAACGCGAGTCGAAAGTCGAACTTGCACCGCCTCCAGTGCTTCTAGGAAGCAATTACACCGTGAATACCAGAGGTTACCAGATAACCATCATTTTTTTTAATTCTCTCTTCTATTTTTTTTACGAATCATTATTATATCATAAGTGAGCCTGCATCGTTTTGCTAAATTAACTATGATGCAAGAAAAAAATATTTTTTTTGTCACCTTTATTACAGAAACAATTTATAAATCATTATGTATACTGAAATTAATTTTTAAATATCTCAACACAAATAAAATTTCATCACAAAATCAACCTCCTCAAAGAGCCAACAAAAAATACCTAAATCTAAAATGTCTATCAGAAACTCCCCATGGATTTATTATCAATGTCGCGTTTAATTAACCGCGTCTTAGGACTGGTGTCTTGAGACAATCTCATCGAGGGAATATTATTAGCGAATATGGGATATTACCAACGAGGATCAAGGTAGATGTAAACATCCCTAATTCTCTATACGGAATATCCCTCATGATACTAGCGGCTGTTTAAACTTAATTAACCAAGCACATCTTTACTGATTTGTTCATGTTGAAATGTAATAAAGAACACGCAAGTAAGTAATCTGAAATTAAAGCAGCAATAGGCTTTCCTATATCTATTATTAATTGAAACTTAATAGGCAATGAGTGCGATTAAAGTGTGAAAAGTACAAACTCAGATTGATTGTTAAGGATTATATAACTAGTTATCTATAGATATTTTATTTGTGTCTAAAAATAAAGCTTGAGAAAGTTAAAACTGCTCAAATATTAAACTTCTTGATCCAATCTCATTAATGCACAAACTCTTACATACAGGCTAGGGCTGTTGATAATCCGCCAAACACGTTTTGTTTGTTAAAAACTCTTTTTTTCCTTTTAATTTGTCGCCAATAAAACGCGACTAGTTACAGGTAATAAACGTCTTGCTGAAGATTTTATTAACCTAGTTGATGGCAATTTTAGATAAAACTCAAACTAGCTTATACAGTTACGTATCCCCAGTCATAACTATAACTCAATATATCTTATCTATCAATAATCTCAAATTGCAGAAAATTGTTTGTGTTGAATGAATTTTTCAAAAGTATAAAAGAAATCAATACGGTCATTTTAAACTTGTTAAACTTTGAAGAAGGGAAATAAGACATTGCTAGTTATTAAAAAGACATTACTGAAGCAAATAATGAACGAGAAAATATTGATATTTCTGTTTATCTTGGGAAATCACTTCCTTATACAATTTATTTAACGATGGATCCAAAAGAATATGTCGTAAAAACACTTTCAATAGAATTTAACAACTGTATTACGTAATATACTATTATATGATTGTTAATGTATCGTTTTTATAAAATTAAAAAAGGGGACTTCAATTTTTCAATACGTTTAGGTGATATTGTTTGATGAAAATGTAAAAATATGTTTAGAATAAAAAAAAATGAAAATGGATTAATTTGCTTTGGTGGTGTTAAAAAAGCAAAAGTTTTATAAGTCATTGCAAGTAAAATAGATCGATTTGGCAAAACAATTTGATTGGTATCTGATGTAAAAAGTAAATATCACATTGTAACCAGATTTCGATACCTGAATGATGATCAGATCTCTTTATCAGCTGATAAAGAGAAAAACTGGTGAAATTTTTCACGAGTTTTTCTTTGGTAGCAGAGCCACATTTATTTTTATGGTTTAAATGCAGCATTCAGTAAAATTAACCTGTCTAAGCACTAAAAATTAATCTCATTCCACGAAACATGAATGTTTCAAATCAAAATAAAAATTGAAAGTGTCAAGGATTAAAACTATAAGTACACCTCAAGGTAGCTTATTAGCCCCTTTGTTATTCAATATATTCCCGATATACCAATTTTCCCAGGAATGCCATCAATATTTGCAGACGATACCGCCATAATTAGCCAGGGTAACAATATTAATGACGTAACTGAGTCGTTATAAATCGATATCGTATGCAAATAGGCGTATAAATAGGTAAATTATTGTGAATGTAGCTAAAACTCAACAGCACAATTACAATTAAAAATAGAGTGCAAAGTTTTACTTCATAAATCAATGTTGAGATTAATTAATTTATGCTAGTTGTGTATGGCTAAACATCTCTAAAACCAATTTGCGTATACTATAGGTGTTTAAAAAAAAACTTAAAAAAATGTACTTAAAAAAAAAAAAATCTAAGTATATCGTAAAAAAATTATTTGCAAAATAATACTGTGATGTGTGAAGGTTGATTAAAAAATTTGCAAATTGGAAAATAACGCGATCACGAAAAACTCTCAAAATAGCTAATGCATCAACTTATGTCAATTCAGTTGACATCGTCCATTTGCATCACAGAAAAAGACCGCCACCAGAGCAATATTTTTTCAGGCTCTGCAAATTATATACTTAAAATATGTCTGTCCACCCTGTATTAGAAATGAACAACTTTATAAGGAACTATACATGCTAAGGCTCGTTACTACCATTTTAAAGATAAATTTTTAGATAAATAGTTAAATTTATCTTATAGATAAACCTATCTACTAACCAATCAGAATACGTAAAATAATCGTAATCGTAAGGAATTATTACCATTAATCCCTTAGATAGCTTAATCAGAAGATCAACTTCTATCGAAAGACTTATTGTTAATTAAAAGACAAAAAAGACTCTGGTCTTTTTGAATAATGGTAGATTAAACATCAGATTGAGATAAATCGTTGTTTGTTTATTACTGATAAATGTTTATAATACAATCATTGTTAATACATCAATTATTAATAATTTTTAGTTATTTTTTTGACTATAGATTGAAAACTAACTTCATTATATAATCAGTGAAGCTTGGTTACTATAAAATCTGTAAGTCTTATGAGACGTTACTTGTGGTTAGTTATGGGGTCTGAGTAGCTTGATAATTGTCGGCCAAAAACCCATATAAATTCATTTCTTTTTTCAATTTCAGCAAAAACTTTGAATTCGGTCTGTATGTTTCTTAATGGGAAAATAATGATCTTAGTTTATAAAGGACTGCTTACTAAGAATTGAGATGAAGAAGGATCACCAGATTTTTTTCCAAGATGGATGTAATGGTTCAGAAAATTTTTAAAAGGTAAGAACATAAAATTGTTATAATTTTGCTTTGATCATTATGGAAAAAGGTAGTATTAAGACTAATTGTAATAATTAATAGTAATTCCATGCAGTTTTGCTATATGGAATGAGTTGCTTAATAACTGAGAAAAAGTAAATTAAAGAAAATTGCTTGTGGCTTACAAAAAGTGAAAGTGAAAAAGTGAAAAATCGTGAAAGATTTTTGGGCTCTGTTAGCCAGTATGAGACGAGACGTGTTGATTTGCCGTTGTTGCGACACAAAACAGCATTTTTTGAGAAAAGTCCGCAATACGACTTTGTAAAACTATATAATAAGTTACCTGTCTCAATAAAAAGCATCACCGCTCCTCGTGAATTCAAAAATAAAGTTAAGGCGTACTTGATCGAGAATGTTTTTTATAGTTCACGGGAGTATCTCTGTGGGGTCACGGACTTACCATAGGCATAAAGATGTATTTAGCTTTTTCTTTTTTTTTTTTCTTTGTGTATTTTGTTATGTGTAATAATGTATTATATGACTTATCTCCATCTACAGTTATGTGGCACTGAGACTAATAAATTATTATTATTATTATTATTATTATAAAAGGAATATTTAATAACCTTGCTGAGAAGCATATCGTAGAGGCCTTTAGTATCATCTACACTAATTTTATTAGTAAACTATAACTACGTCTTTCAGTTTGGGTTTGGTTTTCTTGTAATGAGAAAAGATAAAAGCATTTCATGTTTATCGTAATTGTTATATGGGTCTTTAAACCAACCCAACGCTACGCAATTCAATACAACCCAACCTAATCCAAACCAAAAAATATCACTCAATATGTTTTATTGAACATGAATTAATCAGAAAAATGAAAAACAGAAACAAAAAAATGGGGTGATTATGCTTGGTCTATTTTTTAACGGTATTAAGGTCGGTATTAAGACTAATAATCACCAAAATCTGCAATTCAGGTTTTCCTCTAAACATTAGCAATAGTGACGCTTGGCTACTTTAAAATCTGTTAGGCAAATAGATTTTCTTCTACTTGGGTTTTGCTATGGATAATGGGAAAAGCTAAACAACTATTTTTATTGTGATTAAGATAGAATGCATCATCAGATTTTTCTTTCTAAGGCGGATGTATTTGATCAGAAGATTATTAAAAGGAAGGAACATAAGAATGTCAGTTATGCTTTGATCGTTTTTTTTTGGATAAATCACAACACTAATTATCACTGACCTCTGAAATTCATACTTTCTTCTAAACATTATGTTTTATCTGTAATAGGAACCTCGATATAGATTTTGCTGTGTGATTCATAACTAGCTGAGGAATTAACGATTTTCAAAGCTTATGATAGAGTGCATCACCAGATTTGTCTTTCTAAAATATGTATGATTGATCACAAGAATTTAAAAGGAAAGAATTTAAAGAATATCATATACAGGGTGTATCGGGTATTAGTAGAAAAAATTTGAGTGATTATAGTCTCCTTTTTCGGAATAAAAAATTCTTATAACACAATGTTATATGATACGATACGATAAAGTTTAGGGTTCACAAATTTGAGTACTACTCGAAAATTAGATATACCAAGCATGCTTTTCTTATTTAACTTTGATTTGTTTTAATTTGACTAAATTTAACATTCAAACAACAATTTGAAATTCTTTTGAATTTTTCGATTATAACATCTTAATAATGTTGAATATCAACAACAAATACACTGATGTGGTTCTTTGTATGGTTAATGGAATTTCAGTGCTTATACTACTATAATAAAATATTTTTTGTAATTTCCTAATCGCCGGTGGACAAATGTACAAATATTTATGAAACATTTAAGAAAAACAAACTTAAACATTGCTACTAAAACTTAAACATTTTAGTACAAATGTGCTTAATTGATTGGCAACAATCCCTGACCGTTGGATTGGACGTCACGATCATATAAATTGGTCTGCGAGAAACCCAGAATTGAATATAACGTTTCTTTTTGTGGAAATGTGCAGTGAAGAAATAAAGAAAATTTAAATAGTGGAAAATTGAAGATCTCACGAATTTGCGTTTATGAAGAAAAATACCTTTGGAAGTGTAAAGCAAAATCTGTATTATATCTTTGAAAGTGCAGGAGAATATTTTGATCAAAATTTGCTTCTAGCTTTGTAATTTCGTTGCTTTTAACATAAGCAGTTTATTATTAAAACCTAAATTTTTGTAGATTTATAAAATTTAAATAAAATGAAAAATAACTCTAAAAATTTCTCAAAAACGACATTTATCAAATTACACACATTACATAACCAAAACCTGTTTACTGTCATTTATTATGCAGCAGTATTCAAACATTGGAACTCTTAACTTTATCGTATCATATCTTAAGAAAGACAAACAATTGGACATTGTGTTATAAGTATTTTTTATTAAAAAAAGATTATAAGTCCTTAAAGTTTTTCTACTCTTACGTAATACACCGTGTATATATATAATATACAAGGTGAATAGTATGAATAGAAAAAAATTAAGGGGTTATAGATAGATTATGTGTCCATAAGATGTGATACGATAAAGTTATCGGTTTCAAAGTTTGAGTACTGCTGCATAATGAAAGACAGATTCGATATATAAATGTTATTTTTGAGATATCTTTACAGGTATTTTTTATTTTATATGAATAAAATTTTTTATCATTTCTCTTTTATCATTATTTAATGAGAAAATTTACAACAAATTAAGATTTAATATTGGACTGTTTATTTTAAAAACAATATCCTCCTTTACTTTCAAAGATATTATTCAATTTCTTCACTCTTCTTCATTTTTTTACTGTATACTACAGAATTTACGTAACTCCAGAAGACAGAATGCATAATATTTAATAGGTTTCTCACGGACCTATTAAATTTTGATTACCGGACCTATTGATTATTGCATTCAATCAATTACTCACAATTGTACTAAAATGTTTCGCAAATGTTTGTGCATACATATGTCAACTGGCGATTGAAAATTGCATAAAATATTACAGTTTTATAGCATAACCACTGAAATCGCATTAACCATACAGTAACAATGAGTACATTGAGCAACCTTATCAATTGTATTGAATCCGTTCAATGACGATTTGTAAGGTACTTGGCGCACAAAACGTTTTTACCTTACTGTGATTACTTTCAGCGTTGTGGAATACTGGGATTCCATGCACTGCATCAACGGAGACTGAGCTCAGATTTGTTGTTTCTATTTCTGTTATTGCTTCGGTCAACAACTTCTTGGATGCTTTGGATTTGGTGAATGAATTAAGTTTTTATGTTCCTCCTTATCAAACGCGCGGAGGTTTACTGTTTAGGATTGGTCGTTCATCTTCGAATATACATCTAAACTCTCCTTTAGTCCGGATAATGAACACGCACTACTCTCACTGCCATGTGGACATAGTTAATTTATCAATTGCGTCTTTTAAATGATTTTTGCGGAACATGGTTGTGGCATAGTCCTGATATTGTTAAATTTAAGAGATGTTATCACTATTAGTATTAGTAACGATTGCTAATCTTTGTATTTATTGTTAGTGGATGCCGCTATTGGGGGTTTCCCTGTTGGTTTCCCAAATATATAAATAAATAAAATGTATTAATTGTTGGTACATATGCAACATTATTAAGAGGTTATACCACTAGAAACAAATCTGGTAATCGCCTAGTAGTATTACCTCTGATTAAGTATTATACCTACATCGGTACAAAATTTTATTATATCATTCCTAAATATGCTTCGAAATCCAGCTAGCCCTTGAGAATTCACTGCTTTTGTGTTTTTGTGATCTTGCATTAATGTTATCTAATTTTTCTTTTTCTATATTTTATTATAATTAATGGTACATCACGCTGTAATTAAACGTTTATAGCACTTACTAAAGAGTAAGTGTCACATTCAGTCAAATTAAAGTAATACATAAGCAATATATGCTTAATATATTTTATTTTCCAATAGTTCTCAAATTTGTATACCCTTAACCCTTAAACCCTACCCATCCTGGGAGAAACATTTATCATATCCTGGTATCTCAAGTACCTCAACATATTTCGGTTTATAATCAATAAATAACAACAATTTAAGGAAATATATTAAAAAAATAATTGCAACATTTTACGCACCGGGGGTTTTTAGATCTCCCGGGTAGGGTTTAAGAGTTAACTATATCGTTCGTATCATGTTTTAAAAAGAACAAAGAATGGGACGTTGTGTTATAAGAATTCTCAAATATTTTCTACTCATACCTGATACACCCTGTATATTAAGAATGCCATAGTTATGCTTTTAGTATTTTTTTTTTTGATAAATCCAACAGTGTGATTTGAGTTTGTGAAATGAAGCAGTATTATCCACACTTTCCTCTAAACATTGTATTTTATCTCTGAAAGCTTGATTGTTTTAAAATCTGTTAGTCGGCCCATATACTGTGAAGCAAAAGTGTCACATTTGTTGTTAGGTGTAGATACGGTACGATAAAATCGTTTTACATTTGCTCACTTCAGTTTTACATCGCCCTTACTTACACATTAAAGATTTGGAGAATCTCGACGAAAGTATGCTTAGTAATGCGAGTTTTGGGACATAGACGATCACATTTAGCTCTGCGTGCAAATGTGACAATTTTACATCACAGTGTATGGGTTGGGTTGGGTTCTTTTAGGCATATAGGGAAACTCTATTTGGTGTTTACTATATAAAATGAGTAGCTTAATAATTGTCGGTCAAAAACCTAATAAAATTTCTTAATATGATCTGTACAGGGTGGGCAAATTTTGGTGTTATTATAGGGTATCTCTGAAACTATAAGAGATACGAAATAAATAGGTGCCATGTTCGGTCTCTTTTTTCGAGAAATATTCAATTCCTCAAAGACAAAATCTTTTGTTTTTAAGTTATAGCCAAAAAGTTATATTATTAACATTTTCTTTTCTTTCCATTGTTGAAGGATTGAGATGAAATAAAATTTTTGTATGCACTTTGAGAATGGATTTATTGTTTAAGGTTATGTCGAGTGTTCACAACGATACACGTTTTAACCCTCGTATTCCGGTGCCTGGGTCTATTTGGACCCAAATAAATTTTTGCGAGAAATTGTAATAAATAGATTTGTCGTTACTCAAGGAGTGCGTTAAGTTAGATCGGCGTCAAACGGACGTCCCGACGAAAAAATATGTCTCGACCGTTTCTTTACAGCGCCAGGCGTCTGTCTGTGTAAGAGGCTATAGCGACAATACAATTGCCATTAAATTCTTGATTTAGTTCACAGAAGGTGTATTTTAGAGCAACGATCTACATCGAAAAATAAAATGTTTGCTAATTTTGTAAATAATAATGATGATTATAACAATGAAGTGTCTTCTGATGATGAATGTGCGTCATTGACTTTTAGTGATGCAGTACCAGAAGAAGAGGATTATGAAAGTGATGAGTTTAGTGGTGAAAATAGTAATAATATGTCACACTGTAAAGACCAAAATGTTTGTGGACGAACATGGAGATATATTTCCCCCACAAACAGAGATGCAGAATTTGGTAAATATGATGCTACACTCACAGCAAATTCTGAGGGTGTAGAAACCATGGAACAATGTTTTGATTTATTTATAAATGATGAAATCATGGACATTAATTACTTATATACATGAAAAAGCGGTTAAATATTATGAAATGTTTTCAAATAATATATGGAAGCCGGTAGACCGTGTTGAATTGAAGGCATTTTTTGGGATTTTACTAATTACTGGCCGTTTTCGGGAATCACGTGAAAGTACAAAAGATTTATGGAAGAAAAAGATTGCTTATAGTCGACAAATTTATCGAGCATCTATGTCTCGTGATAGATTTACAAACATTTTACGATTTTTGCGTTTTGACGACTTTCAGACACGAGAAGAAAGAAAAATGACCGATAAGTTGGCAGCTTTGAGAACCATTACAAATATTTTAACAAGAAATTGCAGAGATAATTACCGAGCGTCTAATGTAGGCACTATTGATGAACAATTAGTATCATTTCGAGGAAGATGTCCATTCAAGGTGTATATGCCGAGCAAGCCGGGGAAATATGGGCTGAAATTATGGGCCCTATGTGACGCTACTACATATTATTGTTGTAACTTTGAAGTGTATTTAGGAAAATGCGGAAACACACCGGAGAAAGGACAAGGACAACGAGTAGTTAGAGTTCTTTCAGAGTTTTGGAAGGGATCTAATCGAACTATCACAACCGACAATTTTTTTACGGATATCTCACTTGCAGAGGATTTACTCAAAGATAACATATTTATAGTGGGAACAATGCGGAAAAATAGAAAGGATTTACCAAAATCTTTGATAACAATATCCGGAAGAGCTCAATTCTGTTCCGATTTTATATTTTCTGAAAATCTAACACTTGTGTCGTATATCCCAAAACCAAGAAAATGCGTAGTTTTACTTTCGAGCGTTCATCGAGAACATGCTATTTCTGACGAAAATAATAATTACAAACCTAATATTATCAATTATTACAATTCAACAAAAAGTGGAGTGGATGTTTTAGATAAAATTCTAAGAGAATACACTTGCCGGAGGTGTATACGACGTTGGCGTCTGTCGCTTTTTTTACATTATATAGATATTGCAGCCTATAATGCATTTGTACTATGGCAACTCAAAAATCCGGATTGGGCAACTGGTAACATAAAATCAAGAAGAAAACAATTTATAGAAAATTTGTCTGAACAGTTAGTTGCTGCAAACATAGATTCTAGAGCTAGAGCATTTGAAACCAATGCAGTAGTATTTTCGAGACACATTGTGGACGCCATCGAAAGTACAGGCCGAAAAATAAATAAACAAATGAGTACAACATTAGAAAAACGCTCAAGATGTAGCTTGTGTATTGGAAATGACAATAAATATAAATCAAAATGTGATGTTTGTCATAAATATGTATGTAATATACATTCAACATGTACAACAAATATTTTGTGTACAAATTGTAATGATTTAGAATAAATATTTTTTATGTAATTTTTTTAAAATTTTATTTTTATGTATTATTTTACATCCCTAATAATAGTTCACCTTTAAAATAAAATAAGTCAAAATCATAATGGCAAAAGCTTCATTTTTTATATTCTACGTAAACAAAAACTGTTCGGGTCTCGGTTGACCCAGGCACCGTCCGCAACGGTTGGCGAAACGTCAGTACTGCGAGGGTTAAGACCATCTTCTTGTTTTCGTAATATTACATTTAGTGCCGTCCGTTAAGTTTATATAATTATTTTTTAATATTGTGATATTTTATTTTTATCTTCACACGTATTCGATTGACAAAGCTTTCCGATGATGCCCACAATTCGAAATCGGTAAAAGCTACTTTTTAAACAATAAATCCATTGTCAAAGTGCATACAAAAATTTTATTTCATCTCAAAAATTTATATTTTCGACATTTCAAAAAATTAAAACATTTATTTAATTATTTTTGTACTTTTATTAAGACGATTATTATTGCTTGTAATGTTTCAACCGGTTTCGGCCTTGTTTAGGCCATCTTCAGAAAATCCATCTTTCGAGAATTGTTGATCTTATATTATTTAAAATTTGTTGTTTCATAATGGCGTTTCTCGAAAGATGGATTTCCTGAAGATGGCCTAAATAAGGCCGAAACCGGTAACAATAACAATCGTCTTAATAAAAGTACAAAAATAATTAAATAAATCTTTTAATTTTTTGAAACTTATAAAAATAATATATCTTAAAATTGAAAAATAACGCTTATTTTCCGCAATAACACCATACATACGACACATCACTGGAAAGCTAAAAATGTGCTCTTTTTAATAACACCATAATCAACTATTGGTTGTATTTAGAAAAACACAACTTTGTATTATATCTCAAAAATTATCAACTGTATTTAAAATTTCTCAACGGCATTATATTCTACTCAAAAAAGTGTCTTAAGAATGTATTAACCACGTTTCTTCGATTTTAACGAAATAAACGAAATAGGAAAATTTTTTGAAACGGCGAGAATTTGACTTTTTGGCTAAAAGATTTTAGATAGAGATTTTGTCTTTGCGGGATTGAATATTTTTCGAAAACAGAGACCGGACATGGCACCTATTTTTTTACCTATGCGAAGTTAGCCTCCAATTTTTCCAGCCCCCAATTAGATAGGACTTTACATGTATAGTATTTTGATTATAAGAAGAGAACCACTCAGCCGATTTCGTTAAATATGGCGATTTTTACGTTATCATAACTCGTAAACGACGTATTCGATCACCAAGATCAATACGTCATTCGAATCGGTATAGTTTCTTCTATCGAAATCACAAAATTCCCGATGTTCGGCTCGTTGTTTATGAATGTATGAACGCCCCCAATGAAGTCTAGCCCCCAATATAAAAAAATAATTGAAACTAAATCTACTATAATTAGAGAACGGTTAGACCGATTTTAATAGTTTATACCTCAATTGAAAGGTTACATCTGACTGAATGCTGTTGTCGAAATGCCCGATCCAAAATATGTAAGGGTTTTGATTGAAATACAAAAAAAACTAATTAATCAAATATATCAATTATCTCCGAAATTAATCGACCAATTTCATTCTTCAACATTTCAATCGACAATATGATCTAAAGCGAATGCGAAAGTGGAAATGCCCGATCTCAAAATTTACTAATTACCCTTCGTACGGCTATTGTAATGATCTGGCGAACGTGGCGACTGGGAGGCTATTAATTAGTTTTTTTGTATTTTGATTACATTTTTTGAATCGGGCATTCAGTCGGATGTAAGCTTTTGATTGAGGTATAAATGATTAGAATCGGTCTAACCGTTTTCTAGTTATAGTCGATTTAATTTAAATTTTTTTTTTCCATATTGGGGGCTAACCTCCCAGTTGCCACGTTCGTCAGATCATTACAATAGCCGTACGAAGGGTAATTAGTAAATTTTGAGATCGGGCATTTCCACCTTCGTATTTGTTTTAGATCATACTTTCGATAGAGATGTTGAAGAATGAAAATGGTCAATTAATTCCAGAAATAATTGATGTATTTGATTAATTAGTTTTTTGTATTTTGACCAAAGCCCTTACATTTTTTGAATCGGTCATTCAGTCGGATGCAAGCTTTTGATTGAGGTATAAATGATTAGAATCGGTCTAACCGTTCTCTAGTTATAGTCGATTTAGTTTAAATAATTTTTTTTTATATTGGGGGCTAGCCTCCCAGTCGCCACGTTCGCGAGATCATTACAATAGCCGTACGAAGGGTAATTAGTAAATTTTAAGATCGGGCATTTCCACCTTCGCATTTGTTTTAGATCATACTTTCGATAGAGATGTTGAAGAATGAAAATGGTCAACTAATTCCGGAAATAATTGATGTATTTGATTAATTAGTTTTTTGTATTTTGATCAAAGCCCTTACATTGTTTGAATCGGGCATTCAGTCGGATGCAAGCTTTTGATGAGGTATAAATGATTAAAATCGGTCTAACCGTTCTCTAATTATAGTAGATTTAGTTTCAATTATTTTTTATATTGGGGGCTAGACTTTTAGGCGTTCATACATTCATAAACAACGAGCCGAACATCGGGTATTTTGTGATTTCGATAGAAGAAACTATACCGATTCGAATGACGTATTGATCTTGGTGATCGAATACGTCGTTTACGAGTTATGATAACGTAAAAATCGGCATTTTTATGTTATTGTCGTGTACCTTTGCAACATTTTTGCGATTCAGCGGAATTGGGTAGAGTTTTCGAATCGGGCATTTCCACTTTCAAATTGGCCATAGATTAAGCTTTCGAATGAGACATTATTTAACGAAATCGGTTGAGTGGTTCTCTTCTTATAATCAAAATACTATACATGTAAAGTCCTATCTAGTTGGGGGCTGGAAAATTGGAGGCTAACTTCGCATAGGTTATTTTTTTCGTATCTCTTATAGTTTCAGAGATACTCTATAATAACACCAAAATTTGCCCACCCTTTACATAAAATATTTGTTACATTAACATAACTTAATGAAATGATAGTGATGAATCACACCACATAGCTTTTTGCTCGAATGAATGTAATTATCATACGTTTTAAAGATTTGATATCAGAGGGACACTTTTTTTGTCTTTCTGAGAATGACCCATAAATAATCTTGGTGTCTGGTACATACAAATATTGTATGTACCAGACATACAATGTTTGAAAAATCACTCAATGATAATTTTCAGTTATTTTTTGATCTAAGCTCGACTTTTTTTTAATGATTTTATGACGAAATATGTAATTAGCCTGAAGATGTCCGAAGATGTAATAATAATAGGTGCGTATGGGAAAAAGTGTGTTAGAAAAGGATAGCATTAGAGTAGATGTGTGACAATCGCGTCGTCGTCGTCGTAGTCGTCGGGGTCAGTGTCGAGAACGCGATCGCGAAACGTAAACAAAACATAAAATTACGGGTCCGTAAGTTTAATGCCCACAGGCGGCGTCGTCGTCGTCGCCGCCGCCGCTGCCGCCGCCGCCGCAACAGCCTACGAACGAAACGATGGGCAACGTTGCCAAATCTACACGCTGGTCCACGACGCGAAGTAGCACGACCTTAAAGGGGAACTGCTCGAACACAATCCACAAGCGATATCCTCGAATCTCCAAAGACGAACTCAGTCTAGTAAAATAAAATGGTAGAGAGAGAAAGATTTTTCTATCTTTGTCTATTTCTTTTTGGGTGAGTCTTAGTGTGTAATTATTCTGAGAACACTTTCATTTTTTACAACTAAGAACAAACGAAGAAAAAAAGCAGGTAAAGAAATATTTTCTTATATAAATAACAAAAAAAATTACCTGTTTTTTCTTATTTATGTCTTTGTTAAGTTTATGTGTGCGTGTATATATATATATATATATATATATATATAATACAAAAAAATTTAAAGAATGGCAGCACTGATAATCTAAGAGTGTCACTAATAACATGGGGGTATCTCTATCAGTGGTGGGGGAAGTACACATAGAACATGTAAGATGGTGGCCGATCCGAAATTTTAACGCATGTCTACAACCGCCATTTTTTTTTGTTATAACATGGAAGGGGATGGAGAAAGCGTTTTGTTTATGTATGATTACAAAAAAACGTACCCCACGAATTATTCTCGTCTCCACGCAGCATCCATTATTACATAACTTAACTTTACCAACAAAAAAAAATTAATTAAACGACCCCAAAAAAATTCAAAACAATTCCAAATCAAAACAAAAAAAAACTAAACAAACCTTTTTGTAAAGAAACCAAAAGACCTTCGTTCCATCGCACGCTAAACCATAAATAAGAAATAAAATCGGTACATACACCCTCCGAGGACAAAAACCATAAAAAAACCAAACCAAAAAGAAAACGAGACGAAGAATTCAAAAAAACCGGAATGATAATACTTTTTATAAACACTTTTAAAATGCACTCAAAATCACCCACTGCTTTTTCCCAATGCGATTTTGGCGTTTGTAATAAAAAAAAACGTTAATATTCTGCGAACTGCGCGAAACGCACGCACTATACTGAGTGTTCGCGATGCGACGATGGTTAAAAGCGCGTGTGTCGAGGCTAGTTTCGGACCGCGATGTAGAGAGAGTGAAGCCGACAACTTGTCGATTGCGCATGCGTACTTCGCCGGCGTTTGTTAAACCGGTTGTCCTTCGTTTTCCGTCCAATAAGGTTGCTTCGCCCCCCTCTCACAGCGATTGGTCGCCGCGGCCCACGCCAACTTTAAAAGAAGAAAGGAGCCGGGAAACCGTTGTGTGCAATGGAAATCAAGCGGGCGTCCATACCGATTTCGCACGCTACCTTATTTTTAAGACCGTTTAGATGTAGGGGACGCTTTCGAAAAAAAGGCGATTTATTTTTCAATATGGCGTCCGGGCGGTATAATTAAATTTTGAAGGGTCGGTGGGGTTGAGATTAACTAAAAATCGAAGGGAAATGCGTTGACGCCGATAAAGATACGGTCGGTTCAACCTTGAAATCGTCGATGTGGGATTGGTTGTTTTAAGGAGATTTGATGGTTGGGGTGTTTAAGATTGGGTTTTTCGATGCGGGCGTGCATCTGAGAGGTGTCTGGTCGTAAATTTTAATTTGTAATCCCGAGGCATTTTACATTCCGACAAAAGATGGCGATAGGGTCAGGCCATAAAAATTTAAGATTTAACGCTTTATTGTTGTGTATTCTTATTATCATATATTAAATTATAAATCTTCGACTTTATCGTTGATTATCGTTGTATCTTGCATTCAACTAGTTTGATGACGTCAACTTTTGGATTAACGTAATCAACTTTGCCCTATAAGTTTTATTGCTTCACATTATAATATGGAATAACGCGATTTAATAAAACGAGATTAATTGATTTGCTACGTTGCGTTGCAAATGACTTAAACGGTTACATAAGAACGCATCATCGAGGTTGTAACTAATTATTTCGAGAGAATAAATTGTTTTTGATTCAATTCGTCTCAACAAATTAAGAAAAATCTTTGGAGGGGACATATTGATTATGTGCCTCGACAGATGGCGCTGATTGGTTTCAATTTACGAGTTAACAAAAAAATACGTATTTTTATAATCATTTAATGGCTTAATTACATAACATGTGAGTAAATATTTCAAAAACAGCAATGTTTGTTGAAAATATTCATCTTAAAGAGCCAAAAACGCGACAAAATATAAGCCAATAAAAGTTTATCCAAATATACGTTGAGAGAGTGTTAAATAATGTATTCAATTTATTAGTTAATGCAAGAAAATGTCAGCAATTTCTACCGCCATCTAGCGGGCTTGTAGTAATTTAAGAGCGGTTCTATTGTATAAAATGCTGGGGTGGCATCGAGAATCCATCACAGGCAACCTTTAATAGATATTGATATTACCAGCATTAAGTTACCCACATATCATTAAAAGTTTTTAAAGTTTATTTTAAACCAACCTATCATTGCTCCCATATAATGCAGGACTGGTGCGATAACTTGATTATGGGATGGTTAATATTGATTTTTAATGAAGTAATGGCAGATTCCACTTCATTTTTCAAAATAATTTCAAATTCCCCCCAAATTTTTACATTCAACAAAGCTTCCTGCATGGAGGGTGACATCCAACCATCTTTATAATGGTAGAATTCCACTTATACCAACATTTGCATTTCTAGACTTAATATATGCAAAATCAAGCAATATTTGTTAAGATTTGGATAGCTGCGTTCTGCTAGAGAACATTTTATAGATGATTGGGAAATGAAAGAGAGAATGTGCCATTGTATGAAAATCAAATGATACATATGTATCAAATATGTAAGCAGGGATATAGGAGTGGTCAGCTGAATCCAAATTTTATGCAAGAAGATGTTTGCTACAACTGCATTGTCAGCATTTTCGTAGAATAAATACTAAAATTTTTGTGATATAGCACATGGTTAAAACAAATTACAAGAGCATTTTTTGTCCAAGTAAAAGCTCTGAGTAATAAGTAAAGATTTTGGAAATTCATAGCATATTTGGGAATCAATTATACAAGAGAAAGTTAATTAAGTAAAATTGCTTATGAATATACCAAGAGAATATTCAATAACCTTGCTGAGAAGCATTATTTTTACTTTGTTGAAACAATATAGTGATATCTGAATCGAAAACACTATGTGTGCTATTCCTCTGTCTTCAGTATTGATGTGTTCCATCTATGCTAATTTTATCAGAGGATATCTTGAATTGGTTAAGGGTAAGGAACACCGATTAAGCTTTTGTATTGCTCCATGTTTGGAGGATGACATCCATCCCTCTTTATAATGTTCTGCTAAAGAACATTTTGTAGATGTTTGTGCACAAACTTAAAATGTTTCTCCACGAATATCGAAGGGGTTATCAATGTTTATATTGGATGTGAGAAATAATTTTGAAGCATCACCATAATAGAAATTCTGATTACTTTGTGGGATTCAAAAATGGAAGAGAGAATGTGCCATTGTATGAAAATCAGATGATACATATGTATCAAATATGTAAGCAGGGATACAGGAGTGGATAGGTGAATTCAAATTTTATGCAAGAAGATGTTTGCTACAACTGCATTGTCAGCATTTTCGTAGAATAAATACTAAAATTTTTGTGATATAGCACATAGATAAAAGAAATTACAAGTGCAACTTTTATCTAAGTAAAAACTTTGAGTAATGAGTAAAGATTTTGGAAATTCATAGCATATTTGGGAATCAATTATACAAGAGAAAGTTAATTAAGTAAAATTGCTTATGAATATACCAAGAGAATATTCAATAACCTTGCTGAGAAGCATTATTTTTACTTTGTTGAAACAATATAGTGATATCTGAATAGAAAACACTAAGTGTGCTATTCCTCTGTCTTCAGTATTGATGTGTTCCATCTATGCTAATTTTATCAGAGGATATTTTGAATTGGTTAAGGATAAGGAACACCGATTAAGCATTTGTATTGCTCCATGTTTGAAGGATGACATCCATCCCTCTTTATAATGTTCTGCTAAAGAACATTTTGTAGAAGTTTTTGCACAAACCTAAAATGTTTCTCCACGAATATCGAAGGGTTTATCAATGTTTATATTGGATGTGAGAAATAATTTTGAAGCATCACCATAAAAGGAATACTGAAGGATTCAGAAATGGAAGAGAGAATGTGCCATTGTATGAAAATCAGATGATACATATGTATCAAATATGTAAGCAGGGATACAGGAGTGGATAGGTGAATTCAAATTTTATGCAAGAAGATGTTTGCTACAACTGCATTGTCAGCATTTTCGTAGAATAAATACTAAAATTTTTGTGATATAGCACATAGATAAAAGAAATTACAAGTGCAACTTTTATCTAAGTAAAAACTTTGAGTAATGAGTAAAGATTTTGGAAATTCATAGCATATTTGGGAATCAATTATACAAGAGAAAGTTAATTAAGTAAAATTGCTTATGAATATACCAAGAGAATATTCAATAACCTTGCTGAGAAGCATTATTTTTACTTTGTTGAAACAATATAGTGATATCTGAATAGAAAACACTAAGTGTGCTATTCCTCTGTCTTCAGTATTGATGTGTTCCATCTATGCTAATTTTATCAGAGGATATTTTGAATTGGTTAAGGATAAGGAACACCGATTAAGCATTTGTATTGCTCCATGTTTGAAGGATGACATCCATCCCTCTTTATAATGTTCTGCTAAAGAACATTTTGTAGAAGTTTTTGCACAAACCTAAAATGTTTCTCCACGAATATCGAAGGGTTTATCAATGTTTATATTGGATGTGAAAAATAATTTTGAAGCATCACCATAAAAGGAATACTGAAGGATTCAGAAATGGAAGAGAGAATGTGCCATTGTATGAAAATCAGATGATACATATGTATCAAATATGTAAGCAGGGATACAAGAGTGGTTAGCTGAATTCAAATTTTATGCAAGAAGATGTTTGCTACAACTGCATTGTCAGCATTTTCGTAGAATAAATACTAAAATGTTTGTGATATAGCACATGGATAAAACAAATTACAAGTGCATCTTTTGTCCAAGTAAAAGCTCTGAGTAATAAGTAAAGATTTTGGAAATTTATAACATATTTGGGTATCAATTATAGAAGAGAGAATGTTAATTAAGGAAAATTGCTTATGAATATACAAAGAGAATATTCAATAACCTTGCTGAGAAGCATTATTTTTACTTTGTTGAAACAATATTCATTTTATTTCTATTTTAATAGAAAACACAAAGTGTGCCATTCCTCTATCTTCAGTATTGATGTGTTCTATCTATGCTAATTTTATCAAAGGATATCTTGAATTGGTTAAGGATAAGGAATACCGATTAAGCTTTTGTATTGCTCCCTGTTTGAAGGATGACATCCATCTATCTTTATAATGGCTGCATTCCACTTACACCAACACTTATGTTTCTGGACTTAATAGATGCAAGCAATACTTGTTAAGATTTCGTCAGCTGCATTCTGCTAGAGAACATTTTGTAGATGTTTATGCACAAACTTAAAATTTTTCTCCACGAAAATCGAAGAGGTCATCGATGTCTATATTGGATGTGAGAAATAATTTTGAAGCATCACCATAAGAGGAATTCTGAACACTTTGAGGAATTGGGAAATGGAAGAGAGAACGTGCCATTGTATGAAAATCAGATGATACATATGTATCTAATATGTAAGCAGCGAAACTGGAGTGGTTAATCTAACTCAAACTTTATGTATGAAAATGGTTGCTACAAGTGCATTGTCAACATTTTCTTAGAATAAATACTAAAATTTTTGTAATATAACAAATTTGGGAATCAATCTTAGAAGAGATAGAAACACAGAGTATAGAAAACACAAAGTGTGCCATTCCTCTATCTTCAGTATTGATATGTTCCATCTATGCTAATTTTATCAAAGGATATCTTGAATTGGTTAAGGATAAGGAACATCGATTAAGCTTTTGTATTGCTCCCTGCTTGGAGAATGACATCCATCCATCTTTATAATGGTTGAATTCCACTTACATCAACATTTATATTTCTGGACTTAATAGATGCAAGCAATACTTGTTAATTAATTTCGGCAGCTGCATTCTGCTAGAGAACATTTTGCAGATGTTTATACACAAACTTAAAATTTTTCTCCACGAAAATCGAAGAGGTCATCGATGTCTATATTGGATGTGAGAAATAATTTTGAAGCATCACCATAAGAGGAATTCTGAACACTTTGAGGAATTGGGAAATGGAAGAGAGAACGTGCCATTGTATGAAAATCAGATGATACATATGTATCTAATATGTAAGCAGCGAAACTGGAGTGGTTAATCTAACTCAAACTTTATGTATGAAAATGGTTGCTACAAGTGCATTGTCAGCATTTTCTTAGAATAAATACTAAAATTTTTGTAATATAACAAAATTGGGAATCAATCTTAGAAGAGATAGAAACACAGAGTATAGAAAACACAAAGTGTGCCATTCCTCTATCTTCAGTATTGATATGTTCCATCTATGCTAATTTTATCAAAGGATATCTTGAATTGGTTAAGGATAAGGAACATCGATTAAGCTTTTGTATTGCTCCCTGCTTGGAGAATGACATCGATCCATCTTTATAATGGTTGAATTCCACTTACATCAACATTTATATTTCTGGACTTAATAGATGCAAGCAATACTTGTTAATTAATTTCGGCAGCTACATTCTGCTAGAGAACATTTTGTAGATGTTTATGCACAAACTTAACATTTTTCTCTACGAAAATCGAAGGGGTCATCAATGTCTATATTGGATGTGAGAAATAATTTTGAAGCATCACTATAAGAGGAATTCTGAACACTTTGAGATATTGAGAAATGGAAGAGAGAATGTGCCATTGTATGAATATCAGATGATACATATGTATCCAATAATTAAGCAGTGAAACAGAAGTTGTTAATTGAAACCAAATTTTATCAAAGGATATCTTCCCCTTTCTGTTTTGAATTGGTTAAGGATAAGGAGTACCGATTAAGCTTTAGAATTACATTTTATGTTTTGACTCGATCCAATGCAATTCAATCCAACTCAACCTAGACCAACCTAACTCAACTCATCCCAACCCAAGTAAACCCAATCCAAACGAGAAAATGACACTTTTTCATTGAATATGAATTGATAACAAGATTTTGGAGATGAATCCAGCACTGAAATCTGATTTGATACAATATTAATACTGATCATCACTATACTCTGGAATTCATGCTTACCTGTAAATATTAATAGGGAAGCTTCGCTGCTTTGAAATCTGTTAGGTATAAAGCGAAGTTGTAAGGGTTTTGCTATGGGTAAGAATAACTAGCTTATTTTCAATTGAAAAAAATGAATATGATTTGTACGTTCATTAATGATTGCGATTATGAAGTATTTTAAACTGAATTGATGAAGAAAGATTTAACGAATTTTCATAGATTATCATAGACTCTGGTGGTACAGATTCTTCCTTCTAAGGTGGGTGTAACTGATCAGAAGATTTTGAAAAGGAAGGAACATTAAAATGTCATAGTTATGCTTTGATCACTTTTTGAATGACTCAATAGTATAATCTGATTTGATGGACTGCCTCACGTTTTTATCATTTTTTGCATAAATGCAGAAGAAACATACCAATATCTTCAAATATGTGAGCTATGGGTTAATTATTTTTTTGATTAATTTAGTGGTGAGATCTGACTTAAGGGTAATAATCACCAACCTCTGAAATTCATACTTTCCTTTAAAACTTTATGTTTAACTTGTAATAGAGAAGCTATAAATCGCTTTAAAATCTGTTAGGCATATAGATAAATACTACTTGGGTTTGGCTAAGTGGAGTATGTAGCTTCATAATTATCGGTCAACAACTCACATAGATTCATTCTTTTCCAATTCAACAAAATCTCTTAATTTGTATGTTGGGTGTAGTGGGTATGGTATCTCGTAGTTGGATATGGTGTAACATAAAATGATGTCGTGATGCAACATTCCTGAATATAAAACATCTTACTTGGTGAAGATGGATTTAACGATTTTTAGATTTTTCGACCACATCACCAGATTTTCCTTTCCAAGGTGGTTGTAATTGCTCAAAAGATTTTTAAAAGGAAGGAACATATAATATTTTTACTTGAATCATTTTTTGGATAAATCCAGCAATGAGATCTGACTTGGTGGAATGAGTCAGTATCAAAACTGATAATGACAGGCCTTTGAAACTCATGCTTTCTTCTTATGTTCTATCTGCAAAAGAAAGCTTGACTGCTTTAAAATCTGTTGGGCATATAAGAAAACTTTACTGGGTTTTCGTGGTGAATTGGTAGCTTTTTTTGAATGAATATGATCTGTATGTTTGTTAATGGAATCTTAGTTTATAAATGACCTCTTAACAACAACTGTTTTGATTGTGATTACGGAACATTTTACAACTATACATTGATGAAAATGGATTTAACGATTTTTCGAAGTTTATGATAGACTACATCACCAGATTTTCTTTTCCAAGATGATTATATGTTAGTTGGTCAAAGGATTTTTAAAAGGAAGGAACATTAAAATGTCATATTTATGCTTTAATCATTTTTTGGATAAATCCAGCAATGAGATTTGACTTGGCGGAATGAATCAGTATCAAGACTGATAATGACAGACCTTTGAAACTCACGCTTTTTTCTTATGTTTTATCTGCAAAAAACCTTGACTGCTTTAAAATATCTTGGGCATATAGGGAAACTCTACTTGGATTTTGCTATGATGAATGGGTAGTTATTTTTTAATGAATATGATCTGCGTGTTCAAAATGGGATCTTAGTTTGTAAAGGATCGTTTAATAAGAACTGTTTTGGTTGTGATTACAAAGCAATTTAAAACTGCATTGATGAAGCTGTGATTGCATCATCAGATTTTTATTTCCAAGGTGGGTGCAGATTGTTTTCCTTTATCTTACTGCCTCTTTTGGCATCGAACCTTTGTAATTGTTAATTACAGGTTCTGTAATAATCTTTTTTCTCAAACAGACTAGAATTCTGCCTTGGGATTATAGCCTGAGTCCACAGCAGATTATTTTACTCATAAATGATTTCAGCAGCAGATTGCATCTTACATTTTTTATAAGTTGGTACTTTCACACTAATTGTTAGGGTTAATGCGAATCTAAAACGATTTAACCTCATTATGCGATTATGTGAAGTATTTTATTACTAAAATACGTATACTAGTCACTCCATAGTGTCACATATCTTATCTAAAGTAATAAGAAAGTAACTTAAATCCACCGAATTGTATTTAATCACCAATCTAACGACGATATTGATTTTCTTGAAAGAAAACATCTTGTTATTCTCATTCTTGCCCTTTTTAAGGGTTCACCGGCTAACAAACCTAATTATTTTCTCCACCAAGTATCCATTAGGTCTTTTACTTTACTTTCTCGTCCCCCCTCATCTGGATACTATCATAACACTCAAATTATAACGAATTTCTTTTATATTGGTTTTATGCGGAAGCAATTTTATTTCGATTTGTAAAATTAATGGCGTGTTTTGTAAACAAAAATGATGATCGAAGTGAAAAGGGGGACAAGTCCCAAAAGTAAAAATAAAGGTGTTGTTTCATCAATTCCTTGATGAACGTTGACGTAACGAGATCGCTTATAGGATTACGACCGTTTTGTGAGAGTAATCCCAAAAAGGATAATCCTTGTTTATGTTTCTAGGGTCTCTTCTTTCCCCCCTTTTCCTCTAATGTGTGCATCGATCTTTTTGGTCTCGGTTTATTTTACGAATTCCGAATCCTATTTATTTTACAAATACCAACTTTAATAACAAACGATCGTTTTTGTCGTTAACAACTCGAGATAGCTTTCAATGAATTCAAAACAAAAACTAAATAAATAAAATCGTATATAAACAATAATGGGTAAATAAAAACTGATAAGGTTGGGATTAATCGGAAAGTTGAGTCGATTTTTTATTAAACTTGTCCTGTTTATTTTTACAAAACTATTTATTTACTTTGAATGTTTTCTCTATAGGTATCAAATGGCCTATAAAGTTTAAAGTTTTTTTACGGGTTTTGTTAATGCTGTAGGCGAACCAAACCCACACGACTTTCTATTTCTATTATAACCAAGACGAGGTCTTCTCAAGAAAGCCCCACATGCGATTTCAACATGCACACGAATCGATACATCAAAGTCATCTGAATATAATCGATTACCTTCATTCTTATAAAAAAACCAAATAATTTTATAAAAGTAAATCCTCTTTACAATTCAAATTTTTCTTAATTAAAACGAGCGAAACGAACGAACTATCCGATTGGGGGTGAAAGACGAGAAGGGGTGGAAAGATGACGTCACGCAATCTCCAAATCCGGGAGAGCAAAAAAAGGTCCGATAGCCCGAATAATCGACGACCCGGGGTCGCTCACTTCCTAAATAAAATTGACCTATCCCAACGTGATCTCTAAATGGAGGCACCTGCGTCGAGAAAGGGCATTATCTCTTCGGTCACTCACAAATCACCGACACACATACACAGGCACAAAGTGAGAGAAAGAGAGACGGGTTCTCGTTTGGTTCCCTCGACCCCTCTGCCAGCGAAGAGGGATCGTCGCGCGTGCAGGAGGGCGTACACGATGCGTAGGAAACGCGCCAGACAAAGGGCTATCCAGACCACGCTTATGGGGAACCCTAACCCTTCCGCAACGCGAAATAAATCAACCAAACATCGACGGAATTCTTTATTAAAAAATTACATGCAATCGATATAACAACCAAGAGGTTTGAACCAGCACTGAACATACCATTATGTTGATCATATACATTTATGTTTAAATATTTTGAGTGGATAATATATGTAATATCTATAATGATGCATCTTTTCTTCTTAGTTGAGCTAACCAGTGTTGACTTGGCAAAAAAGAAATATTGAGAGTTAGGTACATCTTGTTCGTAACATGTTTGAACTGCCCTATAAGCCATAGCATGGAATTGAAAACAACAATTGCCAAAAAAAGTTTGTTCAAGTTTAAAGTCTACTACTTAAAGTAAGGGATGACTTTTGATTGATGTTTCAAGATGCTTAAGAGGTCTACCGCCATACAAAAGAGAAGATAAAGTTATTAACCTCTCCTCAAATCCTCTCCACCATTGTATTCTAGAAAACGTCGTTTTAACAATCGCTCAAAACAATAGAGAGGCGAACGTGAGGCCAGGACCAACCGCGATCGTGCATCCCGTGTCGACCAAACCGGTGTTGTTAAAAAAGAGGAAGAAGAAAAGGGTCTCCCCCGATGGAAGACAGACTGCCACTCAGGGCGCGTGCGCCGACGTTTTCGGTACGGGTAATACAAACTCCGAGACTCCGGGGCAATAGGGAAGCCACCCAAATCTCTTTTTCAAATACGCACAGCTCCGCGGAGCGTCTACGCAGAGGAGAGAGAGAAGAGCCCCAGCTCAGCGTTTATAAGGGTTGCCCGCCTCCCGTTCCCTCCTATGTTCTCGTCATTTCACATCGCCCTCTGGTGTCGAGATATACGTGTTGCCTCCGCCATAGAAACCCCATCCATGGCGCTGCTATCGATCCGAAACGGATCCGTTCGCCCCTGCCCAATGAACGAACAGTCGCCGCCGTAGGTACGACGACGAGTAGGCCGTGAAACGGGGGACCCACGGCCTACTGCTGCACGCAACCGTCTCGCGAGATGTATAAATAATGTGCTGGATACTATGTGTGTGGGGAGACGAGGAGGAGCGCTGGCGCCATCTACTGGCATTTACATACGACCCTTCGACGCATTCGACGTTTAACTATAGACATTGAGGAATGATGGCTCATTGTGGGCTATGTATCTATTCGCTATGTATGCGGGATGCCACATAGGATCTATCTCGGGATTCCCGGGCACTTGTTGGGTTGGCTCGATAATGTTGGTTTAACGATTTAAAGTCTTCGATATGTTTCTCTTTTAAGATCTATTCTTGTTTGGATGGATTGAAAATAAGAATACGAGAACAATTTTAACAGGAAGGAACATAAAACAGAAGAAAGATCTGATTTGGAGGAAGCAGTATTAAGATTAATAATCATTGATTTCTGACATTCATATTTTGGTCTAAACATAATGTTTTATCTGCAATAGGGTATCTTGCATACTTCAAAATCCGTTAGGCTTATAGGGAAATTACTGGCTTTGTTATGGAGGAAGGATAGATTCTTTTCAATTTCAGCAAAAATGAAAACGATCGCTTAACAGGAGTTGAACTTGATTGTGACTACACATTTTAAAGCTACATTGATCAAGAAAGATTTAACGATTTTTTTAACCTTTTTTTTGCATCCAACCTTCGTTACTGTTAATAAGAATACGGGTTTAGATCAGAAGAATTTTAAAAGGAAGGAACATAAAAGTATCATAATTAAGTTTTGATCATTTTTTGGATAAATCCAGAAGTAAGTATTGATTTGGTGGAATAAGGCAGTGTTAAGACTAATAATCAATACTATCAATACAATAATCATACCATCAATACTATCAAATATAATAATTACTGACCTCCGAAATTCATATTTTCCTCCAAACATTATGTTTTATCTGTAATAGGGAAGTTTGGCTAATTTAAAATCTGTTAGGCATATAGGGAAACTGTACTGGCTTTACTATGGGAGAAGGATAGATTCTTTTCAATCTCAGAATATGATCACTTAACAAGGACTGAATTTGATTGCGACTACGTAACATTTTAAAACTACATTGATTAAGAAAGATTTAATAGTTGTTGATTGTTTTTAACTTTTTTTTACATCCAACCTTCGTGATTGTTATAATTACATGGTTCTGTATTTATCTTCTTCGATGGTAGTACACAAACAGACTGCACTTGTGTCTTAGGATTATAACCTAGGTGGGGGATTGCAACCTAGGATCTATTCTTGTTTAGATGTATTGAAAATAAGAATACAGGTTGAGCTCAATGTATTGTAAACTAATTAGAGAGATTAGTGGATACTTGGCTTTAACTATTAATAAAAACTTTAATAATATCAATTGTTAGAAAATGATATAATTGGGGGTATGATATATAAGGTGTAATGTGATTTTAGGAATATTACTCGATGCAAACTGAGTTTGACAGCTTAGTTAATGAAATATAAATGTCAATTTTAGACAACTATTTCTGTGATACTCCATTCACTCCTGATGGGGAATCTGAGTTTAATTCTAAATTCTGTCACTTATATATAGTGCTGCTTACAGAACTATTTTTGAAGTCAGAATTATCAGTAATAATTGAAGTAGTAGTAATACTTTTAAATGTGTTGAATTGTGTACTGTTGTGTACGGAGGAAGCGTCTAATAGGGCTATAAACATGGGACACCGACTCCTGGAGGAGCGCCTGTTTTTGCTATGAAATACATGGTGTTCCTATCATATATGCACTCAGTGTCCCCTTTGAGGTGCTGACCTTTCTCTCTAGCATTGAATTTTATATGATAAGAAACGCACTCTTGTCGTTCGTCCAGCCCAACCCTGGAGCGCTGAATATCTTAGGACGGCTTTGGTTCAAATGTACAGGGTTGGGTTGGGTTGGGTTTAGACGTGCATAGCCATTTTTTTAATTAAGGTTTCGGAAATAGTAAATTCCTCCATAATGAATAGTTTTTGAAATAGAGTACTTTACAAACTGATTCGGAAATCCTGTATAGTTGAATTGAATTAAAAGAAGATTTTGGTTTAGCCGTCTTCAGACGCACGGCTAAACCCAAATCTTTCCACTTCTAGGTCTAGTGTTAGTTCTAGTTTTATATCATAAGATCTAACTCTACATCTAGAACTAGAAACATTCGGGTTGGATATACGGCTAATATCTCTCAAGACAGCTAAACCCGAATGATTCTAATTCTAGGTCTAGTGTTGGTTCTACTTTTATTTCAATTCAAATATATAGGGTTGGGTTGAATTTTGTTTAGCCATGCATCTGATGACACTAGACCTAGATGTGGTGTACATCTCTCAAGGCAAGTTCTAGTTTGACTTCAGTTCAAATATGCAGGGTTGGGTTATGTTGGGTTTATCAGTGCATCTGAAGAGAATTTCTTAACGAAGGCCTCTACAGCAAATAATTTCTGAAATAAAGTAGTTTACAAACTGATTTGCTAACCCTATATATTTGAATCGAAGTAAAACTAGAAGTAACACTAGACCTAGAAGTGGAAAAATTTGCGTTTAGCCGTAGATCTGTCAAGACGATTAAACCCGAATGACTCTAGGTTGTTAGTTCTAGTTTTATTTCAATTCAAATATATAGGGTTAGGTTGGATTGTAAACGTCAAAATTAAATGTGTTTAAACTTTTGAACTATTTATAATGTTTTCTTGAACTGTTCGTAGTCAACAGTATCCAAAACCAATTAAGCATTCTAACTAAACGTTTAGAGCTGCCTATCTATATAACAATACATTATACCTTATCTATGATTTCTGTGATTTGAACTACTACTGTTAAATAGTATTTTTTAAGTCAATCAAAACTTTTTGATGCTAGTTACTTGACGATTTTCCCATACTATACTAGTTATTGAATCTTAAATGCAAGAGTCTGTATACTATCTCAAATCTCATATTTATTTGAACAATGGAAAAGAAGTATAAAGTGTTTTAAGCAAGTTCGTTGCGAATAGAGACTTCGAAAAAGTACTCAATTAATGGAGTCTTTCATTATTGGAGAAAATTTAACAGCTAACGGGTATACAACGTCAATTAGAAATGAAGTTGTACTTGCACTGAGAAACCAGCCAATTTAGATATGTGGTACCAACAAAGCGGAGCTCCTACTAATTGGGCCTAATTGTTCAGCGTTTCCTAAATAATGTATTTCTTGAACCATGTGATTGATAGATAGATAGGGTAGTATGTAGAATTGCTTGCGGGTTATATCATTTCAATCCTGATAAAGTGTTTTATTATAAGTGGAGATACTTGAAAAGTCGAGATTATAAAATTAAATTTGAAGACGTTGTGGAGCTTAGGCAAAGAATTGCTGATTCATTTTCGTATAATTATGGAGAAATGTTAAAAAAGATGTGCTTATCTTCGATGTCAAATGAATAAGGGAGCACATATCGATCATTTTCATCTAGATAAAAAATAATGTTATTTCGTCGTGGAATTAAGTATTTCGAATGATATGATACGCTTTCTTTTGCATGTATGTATGGAGACAGGTTGTATGCAAGGTGCAAAAATTTCAATAACGGATTAAATTAAGTAATATGGTCAAATTATGTTATAGTGATAGATACTGCGGTCTTGGTATTTATTATAACAGAACAAATCATGAGTTCATTTTTGTCACGTATCATGACTTCTTGCAGTCATATGACTGCAAGAAGTTTTAGTCTGCCTTACAAGGATGTGCAGGTATTTTCATTTAGAAAAAAAGATAGTTGTTTAGTGAGGGATTTTTGAACGATATGGTACGCCTTCTAGTGTATGTATGGAGACACATATTGTATGCAACGAGCAAAAACGGTTATAACGGCTTAAATTAAGTATTGACCCATTACCGCCCAACATCCGATTTATAGGACAGTCCTTCTGAGAATTTTTTCACCCTCTTCCGGGTGGTTTAAACATGCGTTGCGTACCGTGAATTTTATAAAAATTGACAAAAAAAAATTAGGCGTTAAAGGGGTTAAGGGCAAATCATCTTATAGTGATAGATGCTTTAGCCTTGGTATCTACTCATAATTCACAAGTACAACCTCTACAATCTGAACGCTTGTGTAAGTGTAGTCTTCATATATTCGTGCAAGAACAAGCCCGATCACACATCGTTCGTGCTGTACAGGCTTTTGTGGGAGAGCACCGCATAAGAATGCTCCAACATATTTGTGATATGGTTAGTCGAAGACTTGAACATTATCTGATTCCCTTGGCTAACTTTGAGGAGCTATGTAGGCGTGTTGAGGCCACACCTTTCCCTACAATGTAGCCACATTTCAACTCAATGCCATGTCGTGTAGCAATAGTACGCGCTTTCACGGAGGTGACTTTCGTCATTGCTGTATCTCTTTTCAGCAGTTACGCTGTTTTCCAGGTGAGAAGGGTATATTATACTACTTTAGTATTTCCATACCAAATTTTATTGCGCTGGACAAATGCATTCAGATTATATCTGGTGTACTCGTAAATTATTTTCAACAGTGTATTACCCCAGAAGAAATCTGACTTTCTGAGTATAAGAACTCTTAACCTGCCTTACAAGTATGTAGAAAAATGAAACGAAATTGGCTTTGTCTTCCAAAAATCATCACTAATCAGACTCAACCATTATATCTTGGCAACCAGTTCATTTTGTGCAGCCAGTATTATTCCTCTAAGTTTTAAAAAAATGTTTAGGATAATTCTAAATAAATGTGTTTCATAGGATATAGCCGTTAGGTTGGGTTGGATTTATAACCAATATCCTAGTCCATTATTTAAAGCATCATAATGTTTATTGCTGAATCAATTAAAAAGAGTATTAAACGACAAAAACTCTATGTGAATTCAGAAACAATGTATACATGATGTAGAATCTACAATTGGAGACTGGAATTATCTAGGCAAAAAAGTCGGTTAGTTTGTCGTGGAATTATGTATTACACACGATGTCGTTCCCTTTCTGGTGTGTTTTCAAAACAAATCATGTTTTAGTGATAGGTGTTGCAGCCTTAGGATCTATTACAATGGAAAAAACCATGACTGAGTGGATGTCTAAAACAACCAAATTGGTTTCAGAGTACATTTTTGCCATACTCTAAACGAATACCCAATTGCAAGAAGGGTTCTAAAATACACCACGAAAAAAAGTAAATTCGTTTTGTACAAGTAAGTGTTATTCCTTTAGATTGTAAAAAAGTTTTTAAGAAAAATGCAAATAAATGTGTTTCAAGGTTGGGTTGGGTTGGGTTTGTAACCAATATCTTAATCGATGGGTTTTATCAACCTCCAGTTAAACTAATTAGCAATGGTATTAGGTAAATGTATCAAGAGGTGGTAAAATTGGCTAATAATAGAATATAATAATATAATAGTAATATATAAATAATAATAATAGAATATAAAAGTATTCCATTTATTACATATACGAGATGATAATCGGTGTATTTAAATTGGTACAAAAAAAATTGAGATTCTCAATCTTTTGATCTACTCTGTATATGATCATCATGAAATAGAATGGAAAAAACCATCAGCAAAGAAAAAGAACAACAAATCGTTTTCCCATTTCTTTTCCCACATGCCTTCTCCCACCTATACATCGTAAAGTATTTGAAACTTTACATATAAATTTTAGCAGGATGTAAACAACATAAAAAATGAATCCATATCTTACAACCACTTTCCTGTAAGCCGAATACAAATAAATATAAAAAACTTTAATCACAAAACGCTTTCTGTCGTCTCATAAAATAAGTTATTTTCTGGATATATGATGTATTCAAATATAAAAAAAATATCGTGGCTAAAAAAATTCTTACACCTTCATTTCATTCAGCGGCAATCACATTTTCTCCATTCCGACAACGAACGTATTTTCATATATAGTATTCCAAAATGCCCATTGCCCCATCCATGGCATACATAAAGGGTCGATAAGTAACCCCGTCTTTTTTCCTCTAACCATAAGCCTAATACGGTCATTTCACTCGCACCTATCTCGCATGTCAAAAACTCAATAACCGAAAGTTTATTTCCCAAGGGGCCGGACGGTTCTTGCATGTTGATATCGTGCGTTCGGCCATATCCGTTGTCTTTTTCTTTCTATCATCATCCTTCTTTTCTTTGTTCCGTCGACGCCGGGTTTGCCACTTCCGCCCTAATGACACGTCTCGAATTTGTCTAATTATCTCTTATTTCCGTGTGGAAATTGTGGTTTTCCACAAAGAAAATTTTTCACATCATATTGATTTTTTTTTGTTCATTTAACTAATGATTTAAGTGATTTGATTTTTATTTGGAATTGTTTCTTTTTGTTTTTTTTACAATTCCAGGGAATTTTTCGGCCACAGTGCTAATGATTTCGTTTGAAACGTCGTAAATGTTCTCGCCCCAACCAGCCAGTTTCCAAAGAAGAATAAAGGAAGCGGCCGAATTAGTTGAGCACATACACGAGGAGGTCGTTCAAAAAGCCGGTCGATTCTCCTCTTCTTCTTTTAGAAACTTAACAATAGGGGGGCGCAGGTAGGTTACCCCGCGGCTTCGAAATGGATGAAAATTGTCCTTACCCTAAACTCTCTGCATGACGGTTCTCGTCAAATCCCGTTTTTGCAAAAGAATCTGCACAAGGTCATCTGGGTAACGTTCTTTCTTCAAAAAGAAAGTTGACGTTCCCAATAGTTATTTTTTCTTTCCTCTACTTTTGTTCGCATCTCCCGTTACCCTCTTTATTATACAATCTTTAAGACAATGAGATAGTTTGTGCTTTTGAAAACATTTTTTTTATCATGAAAGAGGGTCGCACGCTACATTTTTCTTCCTCGTTTTTTAATAGCAAAACTGTCGACCAACGCAACGTCCTTAAAACGGAATGTCGCTGGGGGAGAGCTGAATTTATTTTTACTCGGGGCCTCGTAATGGAGGAGGAGGGAGGGAACGTGAGAGAAGGACCACAACAAAACACATCGCACGAAGAGGCTCTACGTATACCTTTGAGAGTAGAGTACATTTGCCTACGAAGATAAATGACTATCTTTTGTTTTACGGCTATTCTAATATATTAGACACGATGATGGTTTACATTGTTTTTGGACACGAACAACATTGTTAATACAAGTACAAACTCGCACTAAATTAACAGCGATGTTGGGATTCTTGAAATGTATTTTGTTTTACTTTATTCGAGAACTTTTAAAAGATTTAATTAGGTGGACTGTAAATTAATTATAACTTCACCCTGTATAATGTATAATAGAGCGCCATTATATTCGGGTCAATAGAGCTTTAAGTTATAGCAGTACTTCATTAAAAACGGTATAATATGCAGAGTATAACAATAGAACGTAAATTATATACTGTATATTTTAAAACAATGGATTAAGTTGCAATATATTCCCATAATATATTAATTTTCTAATTTATTATTCTTATGCAAAGTTCGTTTATGAGTTTTTGCTGCGCGATAAATTTTAAGTATAAATAAGCTTTATTTTATAATTATATATTCATTACAACCTAATCTAATTCAAGAAACATAAAAGAAGAACTTAATTTAAACTTAGCAATCTATAATTAAAGAGGAAGTGGAGATCGTATTTAAAAAAGCAAAAAACGGCAAGTCGCCGGAGAAAAAATAACATTAAAAAGGATGAAGAATAACATATTTTAAAAATAGAGTGATCTCATTTGCTAAATTTCAAAGCCACATCATCTCGGTGTCAAATTTTCTCGATGTGTTTATTAAGGAAAGTCATTACAAAAATAAGTTTTTATGAAGTTTCTATTTTAGCTAATTTATGATTTTATATTGTGTCTAGGAATGTCAAGTGTTTGAAATTAACATCATATCTTCATAATATTTATTGATTTGATCGATGTACTAGTCTCTGTTAATTTTGCTTAAAATGAAACTCTATCTTGCTTGCATAAGTAATAAATGTGTACAAAGTCGGTATCCTTGCTTCTGGTATTGATGCTTATATGCAGGGTGATTCAAAAAACTTATAGATTCAGTTTTTCATGTAATTCATGAAAAACGATATAATCTTAATATACATGGGCTCGGAAATGTCGCCATAACGATATATAGGGCGTCATAGTTTCTTTAAAATTAAACATTATCTGTAATAAAAAGCCTTTTTTTAAATTTTTTCTACGCCATTGTTAATATGGCCAAACCGAGACTACTTTTGTGTAAAGTAATCAATTATTTATCAAATTAGGTCTTACCAAACTTTGATTAAAACAACATTTTTTAAGAAAAACAATTTTGAAAAAAATGTCTTAATTAAATGTCTGTAAATTAAAACATTTTAAACATCTGACGAACTTCAATTGCAACATTTTGTAACATTTATTACTGCAAGAATACGTAATAATATATGAGTGGTCATCAGAGTTGAGTAATTGCATATACTTTAGAAATAATTACAAAATACTTTTTCGAAAAAGGAATTAAGTACAATTACAGAGTACATATCTTAAAAAAACGAATTATTAATTATTTTTCTAATTACTTTTTGGTCAAAACCAAAAACTTATAGATTATTTAAAAGTTCTCTAAAAAATTAAGAGAAAGAACCCTAAGTATGTGCAAACACGAAAGAAAGGGAGATTATTTGTTGGGAAAGTACATGATTAGATAAAAATCTCTTTATAATCATCTTTCTCGAAACCGTTTTATATGTAGATTGTTAAAATCATGGATCATGGTTCAATCCTTGTTCGAGAACATTACAAATCTTTCGTTCACCTTTCGTTGTTTCGCTGATTGATACTGCTTCCAATAGGCAAGATTTGGTACAGCTTTCAGAAGCCTTGAATTGCTTTCAAAAGACTTAATATTGCTGTCAGAAGACTTAAACTGCTTCCGGGATACTCGATACTGCTTCTAGAAGACTTGATACTGCTTTCAGAAGACTTAATATTGCTTCGAGACGATGTAAATTACTTCCAGAAGACTATCTATCTTGGGAAGACTTGATACTGATTTAAAAAAATTTGAAATTCTTCCACAAGATTTGACACATCTTCCAGAAGCCTTGAAATTCTTCCTGAAGATTTGACGCTGTTTCCAGAAGCCTTGAAATTCTTCCGGAAGACGCGACATTGCTTCCAGAAGACTCGATACTGCATTTCGAAAACTTGATACTGCGTTTAAAAGACTTTAAATGCTTCCAAAAAACTTAATACTGCTTCCAGAACACTTGACATTACTTCAAAAACATTTAAACTGCTTCTACAAAACTTGACATGTTTTCAAAAGGATTGAAAAGATTTGTTGGCTGCTTCCAAAAGATTTGGTACTGCCCTGGAAGATGTTTCGAGAAGAATTAGTATTGCTTCTAAAAGACTTGAAATGTTTCCGGAAACCTTGCAATGCTTCAAAAGACTTGAAATACTTCCAGAACACTTGATATTGCCTCTGAAAGACTTGAAATGTTTCTAGAAAATTTGTTGTTGCTTTTAGAAAATTTGATATTGCTTCCAGAATATTTGAAATGTTTCCAAAAGATTTAATAATGTCTCTAGAAGATTTGCCATGATTTTTAAAGACTTGATACTGTTTCTAGAGAACTTAATACTGGTTGTAAAACTGTTGGCAAAAAGCGTTCTTTATCGCAAAAATGCAACATCTTGAAGAAGACATATTGGAACATATATTGGAAAAAAAGCTGAAAACTGTCATTTGATAAGAAGTGCTCATGACTGACCAACAACTCTTGGCTCGAATGATAGACGATTCGCGGAGGATTGAAAATGCATTCAAGAGAATATCTTGAATGAAGAGAATATATTTTTTGGTGAAAACCATAAATTAATTTAACTATGTGCTATTAAAAATAAATTAATCTTTTTTTGATGGTAAATATTTTAGAGATGACAGTATCTTTGGCAACTGGTTGGTCCTCTATCTAGACGTGTTACTTTTCAATTTTGACATTCAAACAGATAATGCCCCACCCTAGTTACCGCTATTACGACTAAGTAATTAGTAATTGAATAATATAATTACAAATTACAATTCTAATAAGGAATTTACTGCAATTACAATTCCAAATTACTTCAATAAAAAAATACAGTTACAATTTAGTTACGATAAAAAAGTAATTGTAATTATTAATTACTTTTTGACTAGGAATTCAAACCTAGTCATTGACCAACTAGCTCTGGTGGTCATATAGCTGCTTGTAAACCATAATTTACTCAAAAACTGTTGCCAAAATCAAACACTTGTAAGAAAATTAAGAGATAATTGATGACACTTTACACAAAAATTCTGCTCGTTTGCCAAAATTAACAGTGGCGTAGGGAATATTTTAAAAAAAGATTTTTTTATTACAGATAATATTTACTTTTAAAAAAACTTTGACTTATATCTCGTTAAAGAAGCATTTGCGAAACCCATACATATTAAATCTCTTCTTAGAAGTCTGTCAGCGGTTTTTTGAATCACCCTGTATAAACATGAATAAACTGTACATAATCTTCTCAGTTCTGTATATGTTTTTATTAACCAAATTTGCATAGAAGAGAGTCAAGTCTTGATAACGCTTGCTTCAAGATCATATTATATCATTGTCGGGTCGACATCAAAGCTGTATTTAAAACTATATCATAACTCCTTTAAAATCGCTTACAATACATATAAATGGAGGCATTATGCCCCAATAGGGCAATTTTTATTTATGCACATCATTTAATTTAGATTTGCATCAAGTTTATTTTATACCTTTATCATGTATGCATCACATCTTTATCGGGACATCACTACATACAATCTATCCCGGGAATAAATAGACAAACTAAGTAACGTAGCTGTGCAAGAACGAGAGTTTAGAAGTAAATAAAATTAAGTTAATTGGATTGTCCTACCCTTAACTTTTTCACACTTTTATTATGCAATGATAAATCGATAGAATTTCCAACATTTCATGTCAACGTTTTGTCGATAGGATATTACGTACAAAATACGTCTTTTATGTATGATGGTTAATTAATATTATCTTATTTTACATTGTGATTGTTATAAATTGTAAAACCAGTAATTAAAATAATCGTATCTCATGAACGCTTTGAGATATCATAATGAAATAATCAACATTTTAAAGCAAATTTAATAAAGATTTAGTATACTAAAAATAATTTCTTACATTCAATTAACTTGGATGGAATTAACTATGATATTTAACTGAATTCTACATGTCACCCTATTATAGATTTTAAAAAATGAATTAAAACAAATTTAATACAGATTTAATACGCCTTAAGCAATTTTCTTAATTTCAAAAACGTCGTTGTTATAATGTTTTAAATACAATTCATCAGATTAAATTAAGGAATTCTTAAACCAATTTAAAGTAATGATATATGAACGAATTTGAGATATCAGGATGAAATAATTAGCATTTTAAAGCAAATTTAATACAGATTTACTGCATATAAACAATTTCTTTCATTCAATAAACTTGACTGGTATGATTTTTAAGTCTTGTGAATATCACACTGATATCGATATCAAGAACATTAATTTAGCTGCTCGTATCGCAAGAATGACTTGACACATCACGATGAAATAAGGCACATATTAAAGCAACTTTAATAAAGAGTTAATATGATATAAGCAGTTTCTTAATTTCAAAGAACGTCGTTGTTATGATTTTTCAAATACAATTCATCAGATTAAATTAAGAAATTCGTATACCAATTTAAAATAATGATATCCTACGAACGAATTTGAGATATCAGAGTGAAATAATTAGCATTTTAAACAAATTTAGTATACATAAACAATTTCTTACATTCAATAAACTTGTATGGTATGATTTTTAAACTCTATAGTGAATGCACTGATTTGAATTTAGATATTCGTATCTCAAGAACAAATTAAGATATCATGAAGAAATAAGGCACATATTAAAGCAAAT